>CM063506.1:54014578-54029578 GCA_032207245.1 Pardosa pseudoannulata | reverse complement strand
TTTTTTTGAAAAAAATTGCAAAAAATCATCCTATTTTTTATTTATTATTAAATACAAGGAAATAAAACAAAACAAAATATGTAGGTTTTAAGTTGAATTTTTAATTTTTTACAGGTGTAAAAGCATTTAGTTTTAATATTAGTTTACTATCCCGAGTTATCTCGAGGAAATTGTAAAAAGTTAAATATTAGTCTTTGTATGATACTTTTTGAATCAAGGGACAACATAAAGTAATACTTGACATTCTGAACACTTGTATCTGGTCTCTTTTTCTATTGGCTTACCTCTGAAATCTGTTTTACGGGAGAACAGAGTACACTGTCTCTTTGGATTGGATTTCTTTTTCGGTAAAGGACTAGGAATGGGTCTTCCTAATGTGGCAAATCCAGTTTAGTTTTCTAATCATTGGACAACACGTGACCTGCTCCTCCAAAAGGACCACAAAACCAACAAAACTTGGCAAACTACCTATCAAAGCTGAATATTTCCTTTCCTTTCCTACAGGCCTAGTAAACCAATGATTAAACAAATCGTACAGACAAATTCTGATTCGCTCGAGTTATCTCGGGATACAGATTAACTGCAATATATAATAACCTGAGATAGCTCGGGATAATAAGGCAAGCTGTTAATAAATATCGTTCAATATTTTTGTAATCAATAAAAAGTGAAATGGTGAATTCAATTTAAAGTTCTGAAAGGCCATATTAAAGAAGCCGTAAGTAGATTCTGCCCACCTTTAAACTACACGATGAGGTTTAAATATAAAACATTACAAACATTTTCAGTGTCAGAAAAACTTTCAGATTGCATTACCAAAAAACATCCATCTTCAAATCATACATAATTCAAGGAGATATAATAGGGAGAATAGGATCCTTACCTTCGTTCCCAGCATGATTCCCTGACAAGTCTGGATCATCTGACCACGCCAACGGTAGTCATCTGGACATTACATACCAATCTGGACGAAATGACGTCCAATCCCATGGCCCGGAAAACAAAAAGAGAAAAAGAAACGATCAGATATGGGTACCCGTGTATGAACAATGCTGTAATTTTCTCACTTTTCCACAAACGAAGTGGTTTTAAAACACTAGAAAAGAAAAATTTGAATTGTCATCATGAGGAAAAAAAGGGGTATGTGTCGGAAGGGGAGGGGGGGGAGTAATTTGCAGCGCGGACAATTGAGTATACGGTCTTGTTTGTATAAAACACATGGTGCGGAATTGCCCAGTGGCGGCTACGGTTGGGTGACCAAAAGTGAAAACAGAGAATGGAGATGATGATTAAGTCTTGAGGTGAAGCCAAGAGAGGAATGTTTCACACTGGACGATCTAGATCGCTACTGTTTTAAGCTTTTTTTATTATGTGGTTTCATTCTGTAATTTGGTGGTAGTTACCTTAAAAACTGACTCACAGCATTTGTTGTGTCATTTATTGGGATGACTACATAGCAAAGTGCCTATTACGTGAACACAGAAATTGAGTTTTCAACAGCAAGGTATTTCTAAAGTTTAAGTTAGTTTACAGTAAGTTCAAGAGGTCATAAAAAATCAATCGCCAATATAATAGTTGGAAAAGCGGCTCGGCAGTTTGAAGATATGGGTCTGAAAATTTCATTTGATGGTTTTATGTTAGAATCAGTATAAAAAGAGACAGAACTTCTATTTATAGCATTTGGTAAACACGTTTTAAAAATAAATAAAATAATAATAAAAAGGTATGAGTCTGAAGATTTTATTCCACGGAAGAGGGTAGAATAAAAAAAATAAATACATCTCCCTATATAATATTTAGTAAAATGGCTTAGCAGCTCAGAGAGATGGTTGGGAATATTTCCATGACAGAAGGTGGATGCATTGTAAATTAAAGATCTCACCCGTGTTGTGGCCGGGTGCGAAAAAAACAGTACCAATGCAGCTGAAGCATGTCATAAGAGGCGGCTAAAATAGGTACCCAATGTCCAAGGGGTATTGCCGTATTCACTGCCCTTGAGGATTATATCAAGGGAATTCCCTCAGGGTTATCTACTACATACAAGGGTTGGAACTTTAATAGTGGCAACACAGCTGTAAAAACGCTACGCAACAAAACCAAAGAATGTCACGTATACCACACGTAAGCTACCTTACTTCTCAGCAAAAAGACTCCTCCTTCCTACGTCATTCGCATGCTGAGGAACGTAAAGAACTGATCCTTATTTTAACTTGCAGTCTAAAGTAAGTATTGTCAGAATGTTTTCAAAACAAGAACAATGAAGTCGGATAAAAACTATATGTTCTAGAGGTCGTACAGCACGACAAGGTCATCTAGGGTTTCAAGAGGCTTACAGAAGTGTAAGAAGATAGGTAAAAGCCTTCAATGAAGGACGCCAAAATGGGGCAGACATGCATCGGCCAATTCGTCCTAGTGTCAGAGAAGCAGAAGTGTTGCCGAACTAATGAACAGTGATTGACGCCAAACTATTCGTGAGCTGGCCCGACTGCCAGGATTTGCGCATAGGACTGTGCTGCACATTCTGAAAGAACGCCTGGGCATGAGAAAAATTGCTTCACGATGGGTTCCACATCATTTGACGGAAATACAGAAATGGCTACGATACGATGCTGCTCGAACCCACCTGGAACGCTATAAGCGCGAAGGAGAGGCTTTTTTATGTTGTATCATTACGCTGGATGAGACTTGGGCTAGATCTAAGCCCTTGTGACTTTCACTTAATTCCTAAGATGAAGGAACCAATGCGTGGCAGAGAATCTTCCGTCAATAGACCAGTCCATTCGAACTATCAACAGAACAGGAGCTCGTACAGGTGTTCTGCGACTTCCACATCGTTGGCAACGGATTATACACAATGCTGACGGTTATATTGAATAACTCTAAAATATTGTAACATGAATCCCTTTTATATTTCAAGTAAATAAATAGAAGCCAGAAATGATACTTTAGAAAATTCTTTACATATAATATTTTGCAAGTACAGTTTAAAGTAAAGTAGCAATCATGCAAGTATATATTCTAAGTTTTAACTTTAAAACGTGGTATATATTTTTCACTGTACTTCATTATTTTTTATTCATTTTCTGTGTATTTACTAACATCTTCAATAAAAGAAAAAGCTGTACAAATTCAATTCATTTTTGTAAGATATCACACGGTAAAAACTTTTAAATCTTGTTTTCCGATCTCACTTTCAAGGTAGTGAGACTCCATCAGAAAGTAATAGAATGGGAGGGGGAGAAAGTCAACCTTCAATTGTCGTTACCATAGCTGCACTTAAAAGGGGGAGGAATTACAGGGAGAAAATAGGGGCAGGGAGGAATCGGGAACCCTAGCCAAAGAATACCTTGGCCTTGTGATTTTTAGTTACCTGTGTGTTTCGTTATGTAGACAGCATTTAATCTTTTTTTTTAAGTAATAATGAATTCAAAACTAATTTTTACGATCAACAAGGAAAGCAAATATAAACTTGTGAGTTTTTTATTTGTTTACAAAATATGAGGAAAAATATATAAAAAACTTGTAATGTTTTCAAGTTGCTGAAAACATAACTACAATTACATAGAATAGTTTTCAGTTTTACAAACTGCATTCTGTTTAAAATTGTATTATGCATAAATTACACTATGTATAAATGAACGCTGATTTATTTTTTAATTTAAGACGGCTTTAAATTGAAATTATAATAACAAACCCTTAATTTTTTTCCTAAAACTTCATTTTTATGTCGTATTGTCTATGTAAGTAATAGAGCAATATTCTACCTTGCATATCTAATGCACTATATTATCGTCATAAAATATAAATCTTTAACCCTCTGACTGCTCAATTTATAGGCAAAAATCGGTTCACAAATTTTGCATTTTTTTTTGTACATTTCAAATCTATATATATTGAAGAATTGGAATATGTACCTTTTCTTTCTAGAAAAGATTTTTTATATAGATTTTTATCGTGAGAAGAAAAACTGTCAGAAAAACTAATTTCAGGTGTTATCACAAGAAGAATTTTTTAACAAATTTCAATTGAATTACAGTCAATTTCTATTTATTACATAATATAATTATAATATATATTATATAATTATATAGTATAATTATATTATGTAATAAATACATAATACAATCATATAATTATTTATATAAATGTATTATTATAACTATAATATATAATATTATAATATTATTATATCATCTTATATAACTATAGTTCTATTCATAGAACTGTATTTATTACATAATTAAACGTCTAATACTGTATATAATTTATTTCAATGTTTAAATGGTGAAAAAGTGGGATGCGCTCCTCTAAAAAGGAAGAAAAGCAAATGCTCGCGAAATTCGCGTGATAAGCAAATTTTGCTACATTTGAGTTGTCCGTGGAAATAGCGGGATGAGCAGCCAGAGGGTTAATAAAAATTTATTGGCATTTAATTAAAATATATAAAAATATATAATTAAAATTAATATAAAATTAAAATACATAATAATTAAACTATATAAAAAACTTGTAATATTTTCAAGTTGCTTAAAAGATAACTACAATTACATAGAATAATTTTCGGTTTTACAAACTGCATTCTGTATAATTGTATTCTGTATAAATTAGACTATGTATGAATAAACTGTGATTTAATCTTTAAATTTAGGATGCCTTTAAATTGAAACTGTAATAACAAACACTTAATTTTCTTCACTAAAACTTCATTTTTATATCTTATTGTGTATGTAAATAATCGAGCAATATTCTAGCTTGTATATCTAATGCCTTATATTATCTTATATCTGTAATAAAAATTTCGAGGCATTTTAACCTTCAGTTACGTTTCTTGTAATAGAGAAAAAACATAAATGAGAAAAAGGCTTTTCAATGGAATGCTTATGTTTCCAAATACTGTTTGTAAATAGGCAAAGTAAAATGCAAGGTATACATTTAAAACTAAAATATACCCGTCCGAATGATGTCAGAATGGTTATGACGCTGATAGCTGGTACCGGTAGTTCGTGGGTTCGAATCCCATTGTTGCATGAATGTCTGTAGCCTTTCGGAATCGGCTTTAAACAATGCGTCCAGGTCTCATTAGCCCTCGTGGTGCAAAAAGTAGACCGTAGTGCTCTAAATCAAGCTAAACTAGAATATACCAGAGGAGTTTAATGTACTAAACTTTTTAGTTAAAAAGCAATGAAAAAAATCTAAACACAGTGGGAGTAAAGGTTATTTAAACGCCCACTTCTAATATAAATTTGGAGTATATACCTCTAATTCATTATTATATCTCCATCTAAAATAGTTTTGGAAACAAAATTCAAATTATTTTCAAAACACAAAACGATGGCCAAATGGTTAGGATGCCAGCCTTCGGTACCGGAGTTCGTGGGTTCGAATCCCACTGGGGCATGAATGTTCGTAGCAGTTCGGAATCGGCTTTAAGCTGTAGGTCCCGGTCTCATTACCCCTCGTGTTGCAAAAAAGTAGACCGTAGCACTCCATACCAAACCAAGACATTGTAGTGTTTTGAAATGCAATTTTAGCTCAAAAATTATCTTTTAACTGTGTGACTGCTACGAAGAGCTATCGTGCTTGCTTTGTGCTGTGTCAAAAATGCATAGAAGTGTGATCGCACTGCTGTATTTTACTATAATTTTCACACTAGAGATTAAGTCTTATTTTTCTCTCAATTAATGGGAAAATTATAGTAACATACAGCACCACGATCGCACTTCCACGCATTTTTGACAGAATATATGAGAAGAAAGATAGCGCTTCGCCGCACTCAAGCAATTAAGGTTGTAGTAACAGTCTCCTTTAGTAGAATAGTAGACAGAATGTTTTGTGACAGATAGCAACGCTTTACAAATCTCTGCTTCACAGTAACTTCAAATATGTGTAGCGCGTTTGCGTAGACCTGCACTTCTAAAAGATAATATCTGCTCGTCGTTGACACATTGTATGCAGGACACATACTAGTAAGTTTTCTGACGATTGATACTTGAGCGCGGGTCACGTACTAGTACGGGTTAGTGTAACAACATGGTTTGTTTGTGGGTACAAAAATAAATATATATACAGGAAAACGAAGCCAAATGTTCTTGTCTACTACATAGATTCTGGAAAAATTTAGACAAATAAAAACTAGTTTTTACATTATTAGTTTTAGGATTGCTCTTTTCATTTTTTTATAATGTAAAAATGTTTATATATAACATAATTCGAAAAAATTAAAACTATACACTACTATTTCTATTTGATTTTTCATATTTACGATACTATTATAAATTTATCCACTAAAAATATATTTTTGGTTTACAAAAATCTTATGGTTGTTATTTATATATTTATATTTATATATTTATTTATATATTTCCATATAAAATAAAGTTGGTTAAAAAATTAAATAATTTTCGATCTATTGAGATTTAACTGAATAACTAAATTTACGCGTAAAACGCCCGCTCCCGGTACAATTCTGCTGAGATAGGTACCTCACACAATGTGTTAACAAACTAAGTATACTGAAAACATTTATCCTCCTTTCCAGATCATTAATCATTTTCAGCTTTGATTTATGATTGCAATTTATTAGTTGCTTTTAAACAATCCTCTTCATATGGAAATCACGCCCTGTTTTTTTCACTCTTAAATATTTTTTCTGTTGATTAACTTTTTAATTCTCGCCTATTATTATTGTAACAGGCCGTTTAAAACTCCCCATGATCATTCCTCAAGTTTGGTTTAGTTTAATTTTTAATTTGTAAATCAATTATACTTGCATATATTGCATACATATAGTATATGTATGTCTGAATTACAAAAGTAACACGGACTGCCCTCTACTTTACCATTATGTGGTTTGACGAAAACCTTCCGTATGTAAATCTACACCAGATTTTTTTCGTATCGCGTACAGTTATCTACAAGTCTGGCCCTGTACTTTACCATTATGTGGTTTGGCCAAAACCTTCTGTACGTAAATCTACAGGAGCTTTTTTTCGTATAGTGTACAGTTATCTACACGTCTGACCCTCTACTTTACCATTATGCGGTTTGACGAAAACCTTCCGTATGTAAATGTACAGCAGATTTTTTTCTTATCGTGTACAGTTATCTACACGTCTGGCCCTGTACTTTACCATTATGTGGTTTGGCCAAAACCTTCCTACGTAAATCTACAGGAGCTTTTTTCGTATCGTATACAGTTATCTGCATATCTGGTCCTGTACTTTATATTTTTTTAAACCCTCTGTGGTAAACAGCCTTCCCTAAGGATTAGGCTTTGAGATATTTACCACGAAACAGTTCACTCTGCAACAGTAAAACAAACAAAAAAAATAAAAAAGAGAGAATATAATCATGAGTTAGCATTTAAAAATGTCCATAGTTTAAATAATGAAAACGGAAACCCTGGAAGAAGGTAGTATTATGCTTGAGAAAATGGTTAAAACTAGTGAAAAAAAAAGGTTTAAAAATATAACCAAAACTAAAACGAAGCCCTAAATTTAGTGATGTTAATTGGGTTTCAAGACAATATTAGGAACAAGTGCTTTTACATAATTAAACTTGGAGAGAGGGGGGGTCTCCAAGCATAGGTCCAGCCCCGAAAGTGATATGAAACAAACATTTAAATGTACAGATATCTGAGTTTGTGCTATTATGTACTAAAGAACGTTACAAACATCTTGAATAACATTTGCATTTAAAAGTAACGAGAGAAAGGAGCATAAATTGGCAACAAAATGAAAACTTTGTGGCCATGAGAAATCTATAGAAAGTTGTCAAATTTAAAAAAAAAAACTTAACTAAATGCTTCCAGAGCAAATGTGTAAATCTTGAACGCCGAATACGTAAGAGTCACATCTCTATGTGTGTGCAAGTAGAGGAACAGACTTTACAAGCGCGAGTGGCAAAACACGCATTTCGTTCACTAGCACAGCACGCAGAAATTTTTGGAATTTTTTTCCCAGCAATAGGCTAAATTCAAATTCTAACACAAAAAAAAATGATCAACTACGAACGTTTGGTTGATGGAATAAGGTGGCGAAATATGGTAAGATAGAAGCAGGCCAGTCTCAAATCTAGCTTTGTAGAGTCTAGATTTAACACCCAGAGTTGTGTACAATTTATAGAAACAATTAGTTCCAGGATACCGGATCCATCAAGAGAAAACCTAATCGAATAATACTGCCGCATAAAGAAAAGTTGCCAACGAGCTCAGTGGCCGAATAATCAGAGCACGAGATCCAGGCACAAAGTTTGTGGGTTCGGTGCTAACAATGGTGGTTGATCCAAAGGATGGGTTTTTAATTTAAAAATGTTATTTATTGTTGCCTTATGGTCTCTAATATTCTAGATCTTTTTTTACTATGCAAATTAGTTATTTTTTGAATATTCTGTTCGGGTATAAAAGCTGATACCCACTAGTTGTAGGCAACTAGAGTACTAGGACTACGCATGTTAGAACCAAATCATTTCAATTATGTTGTTTTGCCAATCTCCCAAGAATTGCAGAACTAGAGGGTAGGCCCAGGCAGCTCTGTGGCAAATCCATCCTGTGATCCTGTTGTAGGCAACTTCTCGATCTTTTAAAGTTGCTAGTTGCCACTTTGCTTCAATAAATTCGTCTATTAGGCTAAACGGTGTGTTCATTCGAATCTTCGTGACAATACTGTATTTACCATAATAAATTCAATATTTTTTTAAATTATAAATTTCCTAAACTCCACCACGAAACGCCGTTTGGAAACCCCTGGGATAGAATATAAAATTTTTAATTGCATTTCCGTATTTGGATATCAGTGACAGTAGCTAAGTGACTGTCTAATAAATGGAACATCGCTGAACATCTACAGAGATTTACGAACGGTGTTAAGGAAGTTGGAACCCGACATTAAAAAAGTTTTAAAACTCAAACATTTCATTAATTTTTTTTTAATTTTTATTGAAAATATTCTTATTACTATGTTGCCGTAAAATTTCCTTACATTTAATGGCCGTTTTCATTAATCTCTACTTTGTTATTCTTAACACACTGTGTGCTGGTACATTTTGCAGCGGAATTGTACCGGGAGTATTCCGAGTAAATATAGTTATACAGTTAAATTTCAATAGATCGAAAGTTATTTAATTTTTTAACCAACTTTTCGTATTTTATATTCAATTATATAAACACATATATAGACTAATAAAAAATATATAAAAATACAAATAAATATATGATATATACATATAAATTTATATATATATATATATATATATATATATATATATATATATATATATATATATATATATATATATATGCATATATATAATATCATTTTCTCAAGGATAAATAAAAAGTTAATTTTAAATCTAAATTGATTTTTTTAATCAACGTTACCGTTCTGTGGTTCCGCATTGACAGATGTAAAAACTAGTTTTTATTTGTCTAAATTTTTCCAGAATCTATGTAGTAGACAAGAACGTTCTGCTTCGTTTTCCTGTATGTCAGAAAACGTACCAGTACGTGTCCCGCGCTCAAGTATCAATCGTCAGAAAACGTACCAGTACGTGTCCCGCGCTCAAGTATCAATCGTCAGAAAACGTACCAGTACGTGTCCCGCGCTCAAGTATCAATCGTCAGAAAACGTACTAGTACGTGTCCCGCATACAATGTGTTAATACGTAGGCAGATTAAAAACCATAGATAGTATACAATATTTTAATAATTGATATAATAAACTATTATGGAAGAGAGGGCGTTGGAATAATTATTTTCCTGTAAAGGGACGGTTCAGAAAAGGTTATGAACCTCTGTCCTATACAAACTGACTATTCGAGTTAAAAAATCATATGAATTATCATAAGGTCTATCATACTGCAAAGAAATAGACACCCTTAATCTACAAACATAATTCTAAGTTAGAACCACTCCACATACCTTAAAATATTCCATTCTGTTCTTAAACAGTAAAATAAAACAAAGATATTTGCTCTTACTACGACAGCGTGACCCTAAAAAATTTTCCCAACAAATTACGAGAACTGTCCAAGGTGAAATCGAATCTTTATTGTCGATATATTGACAGAAAACTTCCGAATAAAATTTTCTTCGGGGTAATTTTTCTTTGCGAAAATATGTTTTGAAGAATTAGAGCACGGCGTTCTTTTGCATTGTTCGAGTGAGAGGTTCGAACGTGACAAATGCAACTCAACTTGGCCTCCACGCTGATTACCGAAAATGGTAGCTATGAGTGTCCGAGTCGTTTAATTTCGATTATAATCGCATTTTGCAAAATGTGAAATGCATGTTTTCCATGGGAGAATTATTAATCACGTGGTTTCTAATAATGGACCTTGTAAAGTTGACTAAGAAAATATATAAATAGCACAAATACTGCAGGGTGTCAGCAATTTGCATCTGACTGAGGACCACAAATCTATTACCATGAACAAAGTACTGGTGAGTGTTTTATGTTTCTATATAAAACCGTTCTTTGAAACTAGCATATAGCCCATCATATGACGGGATCAGTAAAATTTTCAATTTCCCAGATTGTAAAATACCCTATGAGGCAGGTAAAAAATGGTTTGCTTTTTGGATGAGAACTATCTGGTACACGCACAAAAATTCCTTTATCTTCATATTACTTTTACCTATTTATTATGTGATAAATTTAATCGTCTGCTCTTAACAGTGGAGAAAATCTCCTTTTCCTTCCCATGTCAGGTGACAATTTTCGCCTGTTTTGCTACTAACCACATTGGGGTTTTCTTTATCGTTGCTGAAAGATAAAAGTGGGTAAAAAGACCAGTAGGCAGAAATGCTGATGAATCTTTTAATTGTCCTTTAAATCTTGCAGAATTGTCCGGATAGTTGAAGCATTGTTTTTCTGCTCCACAATCAGTTGTCTGTTACGTTCTATATAGCATCATTTCTAGACCATTGGTTGTTCACAAACATTCTCCGATGGCCGTTCCTAAAATTTAAAAGTTCTCAATGATTGATAAAACTTGTATTTCATACTAAGTACTTACAAAATCAACAAAATAGTAAGTTTTGATTTGAAAAAGAAATGAATAATTTGTATTTACTTTTTTTAACATAAAATTATCCCGTCTTTCACAAAATATGGACTTCTATCCCCGCTCTTCGTTGGTACTGCTGTGTTATTCTGGAGTGTGGCCAATGTTACTAACAATCGGCCACGATGTATTTTAGAGTATGGAGTTTTGTTAATCTTTCCGCCAATCTACACAACAGTTTAGGTTAAAATACTTTTAATTAATTTAACATATTTAGGCGTGATATCGCGGGAATCCGTCCGTCTATGATTTTGGCTTCCCGCATACTTTTATGTGCCGTATTCCTCCCCCCATACAGTTTTCTGCTAGGAATGGCCTTGCTTCCTCTCATGATTATTAATTAACCTTTCAGAATGGTCTTCAATACAACACTCTTCGAATCATAATTCTCATACTTGACTTCTTTTTTGACTGACCATATATGTTTCTAATTTTTAACCAAATCAATAATCCAATAATAATTACCTAAACACTTAAATGTTCTCGCTGAGAATATTGAATATTTAAGGCCGGTCTCATCATAGTCGTTCCAATTAATCTCTGCTCAAACGGAGAATTGCATTCCATCTTTGTTTGGAACCATTGGTTAATCGCGGTTAATCATTAAACGACTTGAGACCGGCCCTTATTCATCTGGAATTAATTCTAAGTTATATGTCGATCGGGTATTTCAATCTTATTGAAATTTTTATCGTAATTAGACGAGGCGGCCATTAATGTAGATTTATTCAAGTGACGAGAGTATTTGTGTGTTAAGCACTAAGCAGTAGTAGTTTCTGGTCTAAGGCTTAATTCAATTTGTTGTGAAAACTATGCTCTACCTTTTGCCATATAAATGTTAATTAGACTGAGACCGACTATTTAAATATTAGTTTCTTGATTTAGATATGTAATAAAAATTTTTCATCTACATATGTTTTTATTTTGACCATTAGAGACCCTGATTACTTTTTTTCGACAACCCCCAATGGCTGGGAATTTTTCCAAAAAGCTCTTTTTCAGTCAACTATAAATGATTTCACATCTCTTCAGCTTTTTATATTTATTTTAAATTTTCTTTGAATAAATATGAAATATTAGGCCCCGTAATGAAACAACTTTTTGAAGTACATGCATAAAATTATTTAGTTATGTGATTGTCAGTGGATAGGGCATCCTATTTTATCAAAGCTAATTTTCGTGGAAAACAGTATTTTTTTATTTTTATTTATTTATTTATTTATTTATTTATTTTTGTATTGTAGAAAGTTAAAAACAGCCATTTGCAAACCATATGAAGTTTGTTTATTTATGAAAATTTAGTAGAAAGCAGTCCAAATAAAAGTTGTTTACTTTTTGTAAATATTGCAAAATAATGAATAAAACAATTTAAATATTTAGGATTATGAAAACGCAGTATATTTTAAGGACTTTCGGAAAACAAAATGCTGAGTTTTTCCTTTCTTTCTTAGTTCAATTAAAATATGCTGCAAATAAATCTCAGGTACTGAAAAAACTTAATTTTATTTTATATTTATTCACTTTCATTTTGAACCCCGAGTTACTTAAAATTTCAGGGAAAGCAGTATTTCTTTTTAAATTTTTATTTATTTATTTATTTATTTATTTATGTATTGTAGAAAATTAAGAATAGCCATTTGCAAACCATATGAAGTTTGTTTATTTATGAAAATTTAGTAGAAAGCAGGCCAAATAAAAGTTTACTTTTTGTAAATATTGCAAAATAATGAATAAAACAATTTAAATATTTAGGATTATGAAAACGCAGTATATTTTAAGGACTTTCGGAAAACAAAATGCTGAGTTTTTCCTTTCTTTCTTAGTTCAATTAAAATATGCTGCAAATAAATCTCAGGTACTGAAAAAACTTAATTTTATTTTATATTTATTCACTTTCATTTTGAAACCCGAGTTACTTAAAATTTCAGGGAAAACAGTATTTCTTTTTAAATTTTTATTTATTTATTTATTTATTTATTTATTTATTTATTTTGTATTGTAGAAAATTAAGAATAGCAATTTGCAAACCATATGAAGTTTGTTTATTTATGAAAATTTAGTAGAAGGCCGTCCAAATAAAAATTGTTTGCTTTTGTAAATATTGCAAAATAATGAATAAAACAATTTAAATATTTAGGATTATGGAAACACTGTATACTTTAAGGACTTCCGGAAAAGAAAATGCTGAGTTTTTTTCATTTAATCTTTATTAGTTTTATTAAAATATGCTGCAAATAAATCTGAAGTACTGGAAAAATTTATCTTTATTTTGTATTTATTCCCTTTAATTTTCAACCACAAGTTACTTAAAATTTCAGGGAAAACAGTATTTCTTTTTAAATTTTTATTCATTTATTTATTTATTTACTTTTTATATTGTAGAAAATTAAGAACAACCATTTGCAAACTATATGAAGTTTGTTTATTTATGAAAATTTAGTAGAAGGCCGTCCAAATAAAAATTGTTTGCTTTTGTAAATATTGCAAAATAATGAATAAAACAATTTAAATATTTAGGATTATGGAAAAACTGTATACTTTAAGGACTTCCGGAAAACAAAATGCTGAGTTTTTTTTTCATTTAATCTTTCTTAGTTCAATTAAAATATGCTGCAAATAAATATCAGATACTGGAAAAACTTATCTTTATTTTATATTTATTCACTTTCGTTTTTGGCCATTTAAAATTTCAGGGAAAATAGTATTTCTTTTTAAATTTTTATTTATTTATTTATTTATTTTTGTATTGTAGAAAATTAAGGACAGCCATTTGCAAACCATATGAAGTTTGTTTATTTATGAAAATTTAGTAGAAGGCTGTACTAATAAAAATTGTTTGATTTTTGTAAATATTGCAAAATAATGAATAAAACAATTTAAATATTTAGAATTATGGAAAACTGTATATTTTAAGGACTTCTGGAAAACAAAATGCTGAGTTTTCATTTAATCTTTCTTAGTCCCATTAAAATATACTGCAAATAAAATGGTACTGGAAAAATTTATCTATTTATTCCCTTTCATTTTCGACCACGTATTACTTAAAATTACAGGGAAAACAGTATTTATTTTTTAATTTTTATTTATTTATTTATTTATTTACTTTTTATTATTGTAGAAAATAAAAAACATCCATTTGCAAACCATATGATGTTTGCTTATTTATGAAAATTTAGTAGGCCGTCCAAATAAAAATTGTTTGCTTTTTGTAAATATTGCACAATAATGAATAAAACAATCTAAATATTTAGGATTATGGAAACACTGTATATTTTAAGGACTTACAAAATGCTGAGTTTTTTTTTTTTTTTCATTTAATCTTTCTTTGTTCCATTAAAATATGCTGCAAATAAATCTGAAGTACTGGAAAAACTTATCTTTATTTTGTATTTATTCCCTTTCATTTTCGACCACGTATTACTTAAAATTACAGGGAAAACAATATTTAATTTTAAATTTTTATTTATTTATTTATTACAATATTGTAGAAAATATTTAGGATTATGGAAACACTGTATATTTTAAGGACTTACAAAATGCTGAGGTTTTTTTTTTTTTCAGTTAATCTTTCTTATTTCAATTAAAATATGCTGCAAATGAATCTCAGGTACTGGAAAAACTTATGTTTATTTTATATTTATTCACTCTCATTTTGAACCCCGAGTTACTTAAAATTTCAGGGAAGAAGTATTACACAATGCCACCCAAATAAAAATTGTTTGCTTTTTGTAAATATTGCACAATAATGAATAAAACAATCTAAATATTTAGGATTATGGAAACACTGTATATTTTAAGGACTTACAAAATGCTGAGTTTTTTTTTCAGTTAATCTTTCTTATTTCAATTAAAATATGCTGCAAATGAATCTCAGGTACTGGAAAAACTTATGTTTATTTTATATTTATTCACTTTCATTTTTGGCCATTTAAAATTTCA
>CM063506.1:53947078-54007078 GCA_032207245.1 Pardosa pseudoannulata | reverse complement strand
GGCAAAAGTATAAGATATGACCATAGGTTCTATCCTTACCTTGGAATGCCCTGGCTCGTGAAATCCCCTATTGTTCCTCCACTGGTCAAGCCAGTCCTGCCACCTTATGGAATCTTCAAAGAACCTGTATACTGATGAAAAGTAGAATCGGGAAAAGAAATCTTGTTTTGTTACTGCCTGAAATTTATTCTTAGATAAATAAACTTTTACATGCAAATATAAATGACCGTTTTGGTTCTTAGTTTTGCTTTCATAGTTGTTCAGCATAAATCTATCAGGGCCGTAGCCAGAAATTATTTTCAGAGGGGGACCAAGAGAGAAAGACATCTTTATTTGTGAATGATACTTTAATTGATGAAAGGGAAAACACTGTATTTCATTCCGGAAATACAGTGATGTATTTCCGACGCGCGGCCTAGAAAAACTTATAGTCTGAGCAGTGTCTTTTTTTTTTTTTTCTTTTTTTTTTTTTCCAATACAGAATACTTGTTTATGTTCATGACAGCAAAGCAAATAGCACACACACACACAAACGTGGGACATTGTCTAGCTACAAAATGGTCTTTCAAAATTTGGGGGGGGGCAGTCCCCCAAATTCCTCCCTCTGCCTACGGCCTCGATATCTATGATTTAAAAATAAGATTAAAAACGATTCCACATAGAAAAGAGAAAAAATAAATCAAATTCAATTGTAGATTATCAATAAAAAGATTTTGTTGCACAGAATTCTATTAAATTGCTTCCAGAATTTCATACTTGAGACACTTCAAATGGGTTCCCACCCATAGAAATACATATTATTGATCTAAATATAAAATAAGTTCTTATTGTCTACTCTGCAGTACTTAAAACTAGCTTTTTTTTCATCTTCAGAAATAAACTTTCAAGTGTAGTTTATATATTTTAATGAATTACTGTAATGACGTTATTGTGTATTTCGTTTGTTAACACTAGTACTTATTCTAACAATATATCTGTTAAATAATGTAGTCATTACCTAATGTACAATATGTAGAATATAATACACGACAGTAAAAGCCGATACTTCCTTGAAAGAATTCTTAGCTACTTAGAGGTTCTTTGATATCTGATAAAACCTGGTGAATTTTATCGAAGATACACCACGATTGTTTTGAGAAGCTGGTGGATTACAGATTTATTCCAATCTGATAAGCCTAGATTTTAATCCGATGACAAAACTATCGTGATCATAAATACTGCTGAACAAGATTAAAAAGTACATGTATAGATCTAATATAGATTTCGAGGTACGGGGAAGCAATATTTTCTCTCTCATCAACCTCTAAAAATTGCACATTTTTACGTTACGTTAATCCGATGACAAAACTAGCGTGATCATAAATACTGCAGAACAAGATTAAAAAGTACATGTATAGATCTAATATAGATTTCGAGATACGAGCAAGCAGTATTTTCTCTCTCCTCAACCTCTAAAAATTTCCACAATTTTACGTTACGTTTATCCGATGACAAAACTAGCGTGATCATAAATACTGCAGAAAAAGATTTAAAAGTACATGTATAGATCTAATATAGATTTCGAGGTAGGGTCAAGCAGTATTTTCTCTCTCATCAACCTATAAAAATTGCACAATTTTACCTTACGTTAATCCGATGACAAAACTAGCGTGATCATAAATACTGCAGAACAAAATTAAAAAGTAGATGTATATATCTAATATAAATTTCGAGGGAGGAACAAGCAGTATTTTCTCTCTCATCAACCTCTAAAAATTGCACAATTTTACGTTACGTTAATACGATGACAAAACTGGCGTAATCATAAATACTGCAGAACAAGGTTAAAAAGTATATGTATAAATCTAATATAGATTTCGAGATATGGGTAAGCAGTATTTTCTCTCTCATCAAACTCTAAAAATTGCACAATTTTACGTTACGTTAATCCGATGACAAAACTATAGTGAACATAAATACTGCAGAACAAGATTAAAAAGTACGTGTATAGATCTAATATAGATTTCGAGGTAAGGACAAGCAATATTTTCTCTCTCAACAACCTTTAAAAATTGTGCAATTTTACATTACTCCCGAATCCCAAGCTTTTTTCACTATCACCCCCTTGTCTCTCGCAAGCACCCAATATAAAAAAGACTCACTGTCCTTGTTCCCTCGAAATTCATATTCTACGTTTCAACAAAAAAAGAACAGGGAATATTTTTGAGGATACTATATTTTCACTTACCTCAAATGAAAGACGAAAATTATAATAAAATAGATTACTGTACATATGAAGTAGTTTGGAAATTGAACACACTGTCACAGATGACATACTCGACAAAATTCTTCCTCGCCCACAACATTCCATACTTCCCATTGTTGAATATGTAATCAAATTTTTCTTAACTGGTAACTCTAATTGTATATCCCAAATTCTACAATTTAACACATTGTGTGCAGGCACATTTCGCAGCGGAATTGTACCGGGAGCTGGTGTTTAGCACGTAAATTTAGTTATTCAGTTAAATATCAAAAGATAGAAAATTATTTAATTTTTTAACCAACTTTTCGTATTTTAAAAATGAAATATATAAACAAATATATAAATAGAAATATATAAATTACAACCATAAGATTTTTGTAAACAAAAAATGTAATTTTTAGTGGATAAATTTATAGTAGTATCGTAAATATAAAAAATCAAATAGAAATAGTAGTAGATAGTTTTAATTTTTTTTAATTATGTTACTTATAAAATTGTCACATTATAAAAAAATGAAAAGTGCAATCATAAAACTAATAGTGTTTTACAGTGTAGTAACGTTCAAAGCATTTTCTTCTATGAAGAATACACAGCAAAACTTGCATATGTAAGATGTATCACTCCGCACTTTTTTCACAGCACACACATGACATGTTTTTGCGGCTTTTTCTTCTTATCAGTAGTAACAATTTTCTCTAAAATATGTTTCCCCATATCCGATGATAATCTTAAAGGAGGGTCATATTTAGGTGCCTTTTGTGTACAAGATGTGGGCGGCCCTGGATCTGGAATGTTAGGTTCAGGTAATTGAGCAGTTACCCATTCCAATCAGACATCATATAAAAAATTTTTATATTTAATTTTTATTTCTATGTAGTAGATAAGAACATTCGGCTTCGCTTTAATGTATATACCGCTACTTTTGTAACCACAAACAAACCATGTTGTTACACTAACCCGTACTAGTACGTGACCCGCGCTCAAGTATCAATCATCAGAAAACATACTAGTACGTGTCCCGCGCTCAAGTATCAATCATCAGAAAACGTACTAGTACGTGTCCCTCATACAGTGTGTTGATTCTTTATCTGTAACGCAATACAGTCATATTGTTATTACCCATTCCCCTGGTATAGCAAAGCCATTTACGCACGAATGGACCCAATCGTAATATACGACTGGTCCATGGGTTAGGGTAAAATGCAGCTTCACTTTGGGAGAGGAACCACCAGGACTGAAAATTGCTTAACCTAAAAAATGTCTCCTCGTAATTTAAATGCAAGTACAAAGCATAAGACACTCAAGCCTGGTCTGATAATTCTAGAGGTATCATTTTGAGAACTTGGAAGACATTGTAACATATATACATTATAATCACGAACCTATTTTACGTGCCACGTCAGCTAATAATAAACTTTGGCCGGCTTGGGCCTCGATCCCACTGCTTTCCAGTTACAAGATCGCTGCCTTTCTAGACTGATCTACCGCCGATTAATGTAGTGATTAACTGTCAAATGTACAACCAAGAAACAGCTTTATCTACACGTTGTCGTCATTCTACCACAGTCCTACCTTTCACTTATACTCTACAGATGCCTATCGTGTCCCAGTACCTACCTTTTCTTTGTGAAAAACCTCATAACTATAGTGGCAAAATGATGTAAAATACACATTAAGTTGAATGATGACCGAATGGATAGAGCATTGTTCGTTGTAGATTCGAATCCCACTCACAGCATGTATGTTCGTAGCCGTTTGGAATCGGGTTTAAGCAGTAGGTCCCAGTCTCATTAGCTCTCATGCAGCAAAACACTGCAATGTTCCACTTTAAACAGAATAAGGCTATAAAAATTTCAGATTCTTATAAACTGTCTGTTTCACCACCTAATAATTTTTATAGAGAGAAGCAACTGGTCCTAGAATCGTTCGAATGGATTGGTCAACGTACTCCCCTGATTTAAATCGAACATGTATGAATACTTTGGGGAAATGCATTGCAGCACGCTTACCTCCTCCGGAAAATACCCAACAACTCAAACACATGATGATTGAGCAATGGACAGTCTTACCGTAAGAAATGTTGGACCAGCTAGTTCTGAGTATGCGGAGACGGTGCTAAGCAACCATTGTAAGGGGAGGGCATATCCCATATTATGGAACATCTGCTTGTTGTTCTTCCTCTTGGATAGACAATCATGAGTCACGTTACTATACGTTAAATACAGCTTGTTTTTGTTTGATTTCATACCGTATGAATTGTATTCCTTTTTCATCGCCGATGCTTTCGTCATCCTTTATGGACATAATACTCTCCTTCATTTCTGAATTTTATGTCTCTCAGATGATTTCCTCTAGAGTTATGGCAAAAAACCTACTTGTTGCTTAAGTTTTGCACACCAGTGTAGTTGCTTATGTCTGTCGTTTGTTGCTATTATATGCTCACTGAAAGAAATATCAGAACTGACGGGCTAGTCTAATAAAATACTACTCATCAACATCCTGAAAGTCCTGAAGAGACACAGGCCCTTACTCTGGACGTTGCGGTCCGTTTCGAACGTTCGTTGTGACGTCATTTTGACGTCGGCTTACGGATATTATGTGAGCAAATGATCAAACTGACGTCACAACAAACCTTTCGATCCGACTCGCAACGTCCAGAGAAAGCCCCACAGGCTTTTACTCTACAAAAGTTTTATCAGGAATAATTTAAATGCTGTTTTCTCTTTTATGAAATAATTGTAGAACTTCCAATAGCCTATTTTCCCTCTTTTTCCCACTTTCAGAAACTATGGTTGGCAAGTTAAAGCACTCATGCCCTTACTCTGGAAGTTGCGGTTCGGTTCGAACGTTCGTTGTGACGTCACTTTGACGTCAGCTTGCGGACATTTTGCTCGCAAACGATCAAGCTGGAGTCAAAATGACGTCATAACGAACGTTCGAACCTACTCGCAATGTCTAGAGTAGCCTAAGGTAAAACCTTTGCAACATCAAAAATGTATCTCCCAAGATATCCATTTCATGATTGATGTAACAAAGTGGGGTTGGTTTGGAGTGCTATACTCTACTATTTTGATAGACAAGAGCTAATGAGGCCGGGACCTACTGCTTTAAGCCGATTCTGAACGGGAACTCACGAACTGCAGTACAGTTACGCACTATACATTTGGTCGTTGTTCGGCATAGCGAAGTGGTGAATGTAGAGATTGCAACCATCCCAGAAAGATTGCTATATACAGGGTGTCCCTATTCGACAGCACAAACTCTGCACAGCTAGATTCCTCATTGGGAGTACATAAAAAATGCCCAAAGAAGGGTTCCTGTACGATCCATAGTTTACGAGAAAAATACGAAAAACAAAGTATGACGTCACTGTCGGTGCAAGAAAAAAACACTTTATTGGATATATCAACAACAGTATTTGCATATCTTTCCAGACGATAATGTTTAAAACGTTCGTCGGGCATATCACGTCATACATGCGCGCGCGCCATGGAATGACGTTAAGCCGCCGTTGAACTGATATTTAAAAGGCTGATGTACGTCCGATGTAATGGAAATACCTTACGAACTGTTAAAGAGTATGCCCGTGTATATACTGCTGTTGATATATGTCAATAAAGTTTTGTATTACATTCACTATTCTTGAAATTCCCAAACTCTTTTAACTGCGTCAAACTTGTCGACTTAATAAAATTCGTGGCATAGTTGCCCCAAGGTGGCTTGAACACGAAAGAAAAGAAAAGAGATAAGGTGCAAATTCTATTTTCATTTGTCTGTTATGCTATAAATAAAACTGCTGGAATATTTCATTATATTTTATATGTTTAAGGTAAGTTAATTACCCTTCAATATTTGATAAAAAATTCTGGTTACGTCACTGGATCTTGATTACCTTATTTCATGCATTACGAAAATAATTGCAGCAATGACTAACTCTCGGTTCCTATGTAAATATTTCTTTTTATTCTGAACTAACATTAAACAATTGGCTTTATTATTCTTCGTTCAGTCTTAGCAAACTGAGCTGGATAATAAAAAAAAAAAACTTTAACCCCCGTTAATTAGGTTTTTAGCCCTCACTGATTTCATTGCGAGTAAAATTGGGTGTCAGTTGGCAAAAGCAACATGTAGATATTATTGTGAATCACAGTAACTAATGATGTTTTGTACTTTGTTTATACAGTAAATCCTCGTTAAGCATGAATTGTCATTTTACCTATTTTACTAAGTTTCTATCACAAGTGAGAACAATCCTGCTAATTTATGCAAGCAGGAAATAACTTCCGTATAGAGAATTCAAACCAGTTCACAAAATGGGAATTTTATTAGAAAACTGCACTTAAAAATATGAATGCTTGATTAAGCACATACAGATGAATACATGAACAAAATCTCGTTTTTTACATGGGTTGTTAGTCAAGCTGTTAGCCAACTTGCTTCTTTTCAGCTTTTATGCTTCCAGATAAGTTCAAACTTTTCGACTGTTAGATAAAACTGTTAGGTTCGCGTCAAACTTGCAGCATGTTTCTGTTTAAAAAAAACATTACAGTAAATATTTAATGATTCATAAAGTCTTATTCTTTTCAACACTCTATTTGCTTGCTTCTGTGCCAGAAAATTCTGCGACATCATTCATTTCATTCTGGAGCTTCATCCATTCTTGGTTTGACGACGCTGGACGGCAAAGTATGTACCAATGCCCAGTTTTTGTTTGACCTTTTGATGGCTTTGTTACTTCGCTTTCGATTATTGTTTACCGGAATGGATCTAGCCTGAGTTCCCTGTTTATATGTCCAGTTTTTCCCATCCGCGAGCAAATGGCGCATGTGTGCTTGTTGAACTAGAGAGTAGGCATAAAGCTGAGCTGATATGTAAATAAGCACCAGCAGAATTAAGATAACCTGGAAGAAAGAAATGTCAAATGATTATCTAGAAAGAATACTTATTAAAAATGATAAAAAAAATGTTAACTATTTGTCTCATTTTTTATTAATAGTAGATATAATTTTATATATACATATATGGAGATAGAACTCCCGTATTTCACCATGCTTCATGGTTTTCTGAAACTTTGCAGTTGTTTGAGTTGATTAAATGGCAACGAGAAGAGATAAATCAAGAAGATAAAGGAAGTGAGAGACCTATAGAGAAAGTACATTTTTGTAAACAAATACGAGGGATGACTACAACTCAACTTTTCGTTGGAAAAACATTGCTTGTTTTCATTGTATCTTATGATCTTCGATATGGATTAAGTATACAATAAAACTTAATTTCATTTAAGGAAAGAAAGGAAACATCAGAAACTGGCCAAGTAATTCAAAATAGATTTTTTAGCACTTAAAAAATCATATATTTAAAAAAAAATTAAACACTTTACACAGTACTATTAAGTATCATAAAGTATCACTATTTTGATTATGTTAACTATTACATAAATAAGAATCTAATAAAAATGTGCAAAACCTGATCATTTTAAGGACAAAAATAATTACATTTATAGGTACAGTACTT
Source organism: Pardosa pseudoannulata (assembly GCA_032207245.1). NCBI lineage: Eukaryota > Metazoa > Arthropoda > Arachnida > Araneae > Lycosidae > Pardosa > Pardosa pseudoannulata. The sequence goes on along the minus strand of CM063506.1, from coordinate 53,999,319 downwards.
CTCACAAAAGCATAGAAAATACATTAGAAATATGAAAAAAAAACTTAGTAATAATAAAAAATTCTTAGAGCATAATAATTTTATATAATCTATTACATTACAGTAAGGTTAACATTTTATTACCATTCTGAATGAAAATGTTTTCCGCAAATTCTCTAAGAACTTGGAGTCTACTCTTGCCTTTTGAAAGCTTTTATACAAAGCATTCGCAATGTAGGATCTTTAGGAAAGCAATAAAATCGAATATTTTCACCTTTATTGAAACGCTTAGTACATCCATACTTAGTACAGCTTGTTACCATTCTCAGATAATTGATGGGTTGTTAGTCAAGCTGTTAGCCAACTTACTTCTTTTCAGCTTTTACGTTTCCAGATAAGTTAAAACTTTTCGACTGTTAGATAAAACTGTTAGGTTCACGTCAAACTTACAGCATGTTTCTATTAAAAAAAAAACATTACAGTAAATATTTAATGATTTATAAAGTCTTATTCTTTTCAACACTCTATTTGCTTGCTTCTGTGCCAGAAAATTCTGCGACATCATTCATTTCATTCTGGAGCTTCATCCATTCTTGGTTTTACGACGCTGGACGGCAAAGTATGTACCAATGCCCAGTTTTTGTTTGACCTCTTGATGGCTTTGTTACTTCGCTTTCGATTATTGTTTACCGGAATGGATCTAGCCTGAGTTCCCTGTTTATATGTCCAGTTTTTCCCATCCGCGAGCAAATGGCGCATGTGTGCTTGTTGAACTAGAGAGTAGGCATCAAACTGAGCTGATATGTAAATAAGCACCAGCAGAATTAAGATAACCTGGAAGAAAGAAATGTCAAATGATTATCTAGAAAGAATACTTATTAAAAATGATTAAAAAATGTTAACTATTTGTCTCATTTTTTATTAATACTAGATATAATTTTATATATACATATATGGAGATAGAACTCCCGTATTTCACCATGCTTCATGGTTTTCTAAAACTTTGCAGTTGTTTGAGTTGATTAAATGGCAACGCGAAGAGATAAATCAAGAAGATAAAGGAAGTGAGAGACCTATAGAGAAAGTACATTTTTGTAAACAAATACGAGGGATGACTACAACTCAACTTTTCGTTGGCAAAACATTGCTTGTTTTCATTGTATCTTCTGAGCTTCGATATGGATCATGTATACAATAAAACTAAATTTCATTTAAGGAAAGAAAGGAAATATCAGAAACTGGCCAAGTAATTCAAAATAAATTTTTTAGCACTTAAAAAATCATATATTTAAAAAAAAATTAAACACTTTACACAGTACTATTAAGTATCATAAAGTATCACTATTTTGATTATGTTAACTATTACATAAATAAGAATCTAATAAAAATGTGCAAAACCTGATCATTTTAAGGACAAAAATAATTACATTTATAGGTACAGTACTTCTCACAAAAGCATAGAAAATACATTAGAAATATGAAAAAAAAAACTTAGTAATAATAAAAAATTCTTAGAGCACAATAATTTTATATAATCTATTACATTACAGTAAGGTTAACGCTTTATTACCATTCTGAATGAAAATGTTTTCCGCAAATTCCCTAAGAACTTTGAGTCCACTCTTGCCTTTTCAAAGCTTTTATCCAAAGCATTCGCAATGTAGGATCTTTAGGAAAGCAATAAAATCGAATATTTTCACCTTTATTGAAAAGCTTAGTACATCCATACTTAGTACAGCTTGTTACCATTCTCAGATAATTGACAAAATTAAAACCCCAATAACAAGGCCGAACGATGGCCGATTGGTTAGGGTGCTGGCCTTCGGATCCGGAGTTCGTAGGTTCGAATCCCACTGTGGCATGGATGTTCGTAGCCGTTCGGAATCGGCTTTAAGCAGTAGGTCCCGGTCTCATTAGCCCTCGTGTTGCAAAAAGTAGACCGTAGCGCTCCAAACCAAAACCAAGCACAATCAGTAGGAAATTCAAATGTTTTGCCAACGAAGAAGTTAAGCTATAATTTTCGCTCCACCTGACGTCATGCGCACATTCTCTTTTAAGAGGAACGAATCGTATATTCTTTAGTTTCCAATGAATCAACCTTTAATAATTTTTGTTGTAAATAAATGTTATTTTATGTATTGTCGATGTTAGTTATCCCGTTTGTTGGTGTCATTCTGGTCATCCATCTATATACGTCGATATTAGGTTTATGTTGATATAACCTTTTAATATTTCAAATTATTAAAATGACATCACAATTCATATAAAAAAAATCCCAGAAATTATAAATTTATAAAATTGTGTTAGTAAACAAATTTTTCAAAAAAAAATTGGACAGATAAAACTAATTATTATGTAACAAGTAGTTTTTAACCAACAAAAATATTCTCTATTCTCACTTATTACAAGAATGTTTTGCTGCACAAATTCCATGAATTCCTTCTTTACATTTAGTGCAAACTAAGTTGGATCGTGTAATACCATTCCCATTTTTTTACTGCATACATCACATTGTCGCAAGTTTCGCCCAGGCAATTTTTCTAAAGAAACCTTTGTACTTATTGGTAGTCTTCCTGTGGCATTTTTGCTTGCTAACCATTCCTTCTCTATAGCATCAATAATGATCAGTATAACACTTATTGAGAAAGTGAAAACAGTTTCTAATTTCTATAGAACGAAAAAAAAATTTTTTTACTACAAATAAATAAATAAATAAATAAAACAAGCTCATTTTGTCTACAGTACCACAATCCACGGCTCTGCTGCATTACTACTTGCCGCTGTATTTTATTTTAATTCTTATATTATTAAAAATCCCAATTGAGTAAAATGAATACAAACTGAGATTGATATGAATTCAACTGTTCTCAATAGATGCGAAAATGATACTAACCAACAGCAATGTCTCCGCATTTTCGGTACAAAACAAGAGAAGATCTTCTCCACACTTTTGGCACACAACAAGTGAAGTGCGATAGCGCTTCGCCGCACTCAAACGGTTAAATTATGCGTAACATTTAACTGGACCGTATTTTGCCATTTTACGTTAGTACTTAACCCGTAGTTAACTCCGCTACCGTTGGTTACAGATATATACTTCCTATTACAAAAACGTTTCAAAGACGATAATCATTCCTTTTGTAGCGTTCCTAAATTTATAAACTAAATATTGCGAAAATTGTAAAAATTTAAATTTTTACACGTTCTCTCGTTCTTAATGGCGGTATTTCATTTGGGGCGTAATATTTCTATGTAAGAAAACCCATAATAGAGAATAAATGAAATGTTTGGAGGAAGAGGGAGTAATAAGATTGAAAATAATATTTTATCGCCCAATTTATAGCACTTTAGAAAATACAAACATTTACACTTTTAACCCCTTAATGCACTTTTTTTTCTTGAAAAAGGCCGGCCAAAGAAAATCATTTTTTAATATAAAAAACACAATTTAGAACGTTTTCTTGCCAAGAAAATTACAAAAATAATCCAAATTTTTATTGCAATTTTGGATTTTGATAACATTGCAGAAAATAGTCCAAAATTGTAATATTACACGCACATCGACTTTTTTTTATCTTTCTTTTCGAATTCCCATTTCAGAATACACATTATTATCAGTAAAAATACTTATTGATACTTTTAAAACATAAATAATAACAATACTAGTATTTATAAAATTAATCCAAATTTTCTTTTGTGTGATATATTTCGAAACAAGGTGCAGCACGCAGCCCAACATTGCAACTATTACACATGTAACGACTCTCTTTTCTTTTCCTTTGCTGTCTCTTTTAGCACAACACACAGCGCAATATCTACGAAAGTACAACGCCGAATTATCTCGAGTATGCACAGTTTGGCCAGTTTAGTGCGATCGAGTTAACTCAAGTATGCACGTTAAGGGGTTAAAATGTTTTATCATTTACTGAAGCTCCAAATGCCTGTTATTAAAATTTGGAAAAAGAAAAAATTTTGTAACTATATCATCATAATCCAGAGTATATCCTTTTCTATTGCTAAATCAACTAAACTTGAAAATCTCTCTTGTCCCATAATACTTCGAAGATAATTTTTTCAACGTCCTTAGATAAGAAATATATTTCACAGCTGGTTGAACTGACAAAGTCAAAATGAGTTTAAACAATAATGTTGTCATAGGAAGAACACTTAGGCCGTTGCGGTTCGTTTCGAACCTACGTTGTGACATCATTTTGACGCCACCCACAGCCATCTATATAGATGGCTGTGCGCCAGCTTGCGGATATTACACGAGCAAATGATCAATCTGACGTCAAAGTGACTTCATAACGGATGTTGGACCTGACCCGCAACGTCCAGAGTAAGCCCCTTAAATTTTGTAACGTTCATTTCAATAGCACCATCCGTTAGTTTCATTCTCCCCAGTTGTGGCACTATTCTTTTTGTTTTTAAGAAAACAGCAGCTTAAAACTTAACACTGCATTCCCTAAGTGAGGCCTTAAACATCTCGCTGCGTATTTATTTTATCAAAATAGATTCAAAAATTGCGTAATTTTTTTATTACATATTTCAAATCTATATACATTTTAGAGTTAAAATATACAACAAAATTTTGTAAAAGAGTTTTTTTAATATAGAATTAGGTCCTAAAAGAAAGGTGTTCAGAATAATGATATAAAAGCTAAATTTTGAAAATTAATCTTGGTTAAATTATCATTTATTTTACAAAATACAAAAGCAAAACGTATATACTAATAAAAAAATGTAAAAGACTTACAAAACATTTATTAGAAATGAAGTCTTGTATGATAAATTTTGAAACAAGGCTCGAAAATTCCTACCGCGCAATCCTTGCACCAAATTCGCGTTTCTTTTGGAAGTTTTTGCTCCAACTTCAGTTTTTTTAACAACAGACAGCACAATATCTACGAGGCTATTTCTTGATAGGATTTGTGTGTATATGGCTAGCAAAGTGTCGAGCAGTTAGTCTCATGGGTCTGTTACTCTCATGTAACTGTTGGTCTTTTTTACTATTATTTGCAACATAACATCGTCAAAATAAAGTTCAAAATAGTCCAAAACCGTTGCATTATTTGCCATAGTGAAATTTATTCCGGGATTTCCAAGGAAAGTAAATGAAGCAGGAACTGGTGGAATATTTTCATATCAATTTTGCATCACGGTTGAACATTTTGAATAGAAAATGAATTTTCAGATTCATCACTACCCGCAGAGGAATCCGAGAAATTCTCATCAGTTTCACTATAACTATCTTCAATATACTTCAAATAAGAGTCAGAAGTGCTATCAGTGTCAAGAATATCGTCAGGAGTATAGGTTATATCACTCGCGAAACGCTTCCTGCCAGACATCTTTCAGCTACGAAAAGCGCGCTCAAAATGCTACAAAAAAGTCTTCTATATGTCACAGAAATGTGGACAATTAAATCCATCTGCTAGTTTAAGGCTAAATAAACTATTAAAAATCCCAGTAAAGCCAAAATGAAAGAATAAACGGGGAAAGAGCGGGTTGCACAGTTAAATAGGCGGTTAAATTGCATGCCCGCGGAAATCGCGGATTGCACAAATTTGCTACATCTATGTTGCCCGTGGAAATCGCGGGATGCGCAGCGAGAGGATTATCAACAATTGTAACTCACAAGTGTCAACATTCGAGTAAGCTTCTCCTTTCTTCCTCACTCTGCTGACTCATCAATTCTACTTATTTTAATATCCAACAGTCGTGAAACACACCTCAATGAAATTAGAGAGATATAGGAAAGAATACAATTAATTCATGTATAACCACTGGTTAGTTAATCATCTGTTCACATGCATATAATTAGATCAAGTACCTGATCTGACCTCCTTACAACTTTTCTCCCTAAAATAATTCAGTCGCCAATAAAATTGGAATAATTCCTGCATTTTTTACTATCGGTAAAACAGTCGCAACATGGTTAACAAAGCATAACTTGCTTTGTTAACCATAATTTAATACTATCATTTTCAAAACAAAAAATTCTAGAACATCTTACCTTTTCAAAAATATTTAATTCATCATATTTTTTGGAACATTCTATTGTCTTTTACAATGTAGCCTACCATAACTGAATATTTTAGAACAAACTTTTTGATGTCAAAATTATTTGTGAGATATAATTTGCTTTGTTAACCATAATTTGGAACTATCCTTTTCGTCTAAACAAAACAGAAAAAATATAAAACATCTTACCTTTTCAAAATTATTTAATTCATCCTATTTTTTAGCACGTTCTTGAGTCTTTTACAATGTGGTCTACCATAACTGAATAATTTAGAACAAACTGTTTGATATTAAAATTATCTTTTATAATTTAACACTATCCTTTTCATCTAAACAAAACAGAAAAATCTAAAACATCTTACCTTTTCACAATTATTTAATTCATCATATTTTTGGGCACATTCGTTTGTATTTCCCAATGTGGGATGTCGTAGCTGATTAATTTGGAACAAACTGTTTTATATGAAAATTATCTATGAAATATAACTTGATTTGTTAACCATAATTTGATACTATCCTTTTCATCTAAACAAAAAAGAAAAAAAAATCTAAATTATCTTACGTTTCCAAAGTTATTTAATTCATCGTATTTTTGGCACATTCTACAATGTGGACTACCATAACTGAATAATTTAGAACAAACTGTTTGATATTAAAATTATCTATCTGATATAACCTGATTTATTACTAATAATTTCATGCTGTTATTTTCATCTAAACAAAAAAGAAAAATCTAAAATTCTTACCTTTTCAAAATTATTTAATTCATCGTATTTTTTGGCACATTCTTTTGTCTTTTACAGTGTGAACTACTATAACTGAATAATTTAGAACAAACTATTTGATATTAAAATTATCTGTGTGATATAACTTGCTTTGTTAACCATAATTTGATACTATCCTTTTCATCTAAACAAAAAAGAAAAAATATAAAACATCTTACTTTTTTCAAAATTATTTAATTCATGCTATTTTTTGCACATTCTTTAGTCTTTTACAATGTGGACTGAATTATAGTTACTGAATAATAACTAAGACTGAATAATTTAGAACAAACTGTTTGATATTAAAATCATCTGTGTGATACAACTTGCATTGTTAACCATAATTTGTTGCTATTCTTTACATCCAAACAAAACAGAAAAAATCTAAAACATCTTACCTTTTCAGCTTTCATCTTGAAATTTTATTCCTAGATTCGTCGCTTTATTCCAGGATACTAAATTTTGAGCTTAAAACCCCGTGGAAGTGCTTTGCGTGAGAAATTCAGCCTGAAATAAAACAGAAATTTAATTTCGCTGACCAATTCAAAATAGTCTTGACCCTTTTCGAGTCATAAATCACTAATATATTTTCTCTAGATAATAATTTTCCCTTCGCAGTCGAGTGAACGCGGGAAAATTGGAAGTCGCAGTGATTGTTATTACATTAAGATACCTTCACGGAACGATATTGTGCAAAACTCAAAAGTCATGCCGGGAGAAATTTATTTTCAAAATAAAAATATAAGGTTAATTTATTCTATAGCTACATAAAATCAGAAAAAAAAGAAATAGTTAAGGTTATATCAACTAATTTTTTATTTACATTTCTGCTTTTGTTTTGTTATTCAAATGAGTACCACGTGATTTGTATTCAGGTGAGTTCACAGGAACACAAATTCCGATCTAATTCTATCTCACGCGAAATTATAACTCTGTGTATCCTGTACAGTTGTAACTTTATCTCGATAATCTGGAACCCTGGGCTTAGATCAGTTTGCACCCCCAACTTACTTTTATTTCAAGTTATCGAACATGGGGGGACAATAATTTAATTCTTAACAATCGAATATCCTTGATGTGCTTATGTATAAAATTTTGTATTTTATTTACATCTTCTGGTTTTGTAAAATATATTTATTTGATAATTTTCTAATTAGAGTTATAGAGAATTATAGCCCGTCATATGACGGGATCATCAATATTTTTAATTTTCCAGAATTGTAAAGTACCCTATGAGGCAGATAAACAAATGGTTTGTTTTTTGGCTGAGAATTATCTGGTACACGATTAAAAATTTTTTTATCTCTACTGACCGCATGCTAGTTGCCAACCTTAATTTATCTTGTCGTATTACGTGATAGGATGAACATTGACAGTGATTATTTGGTAGTAAATATGAATGATATCCAAAATTGAGCATGTGGTTATGCATAAAACACACACACACAAACACTAACAAACTTCTTAATTTTCAAAGATATATAACTTAAACGCTAGATATTTATGAGTCCGTGAAATAGACTCCTAGACTTTTATGGAAAGAATTTGTTGTTCATACCGGTGATAAAATTTTCATTGCAACAAAAATAATCGATGATTAAATTTAAAATTATCGCATATGTACCTAATCTATTATGTAAGCCAAAATATAAAAGAAAATTATTTGCGTGGTATCTAAGTTCAGTGATAAAAAGTATGAGAATAATGCAGACGATATTTAAATAATTTAAAATAAGAAATGATTAAATGAGATGGTTAAAGGAATGACGTCATAATGCTAGAAATTTTTTTTTATTTTCATCTACTTATAATGTGATAAATTGATGAATTTAATCATCGCCTGCTCTTAACCAGGGAAAATAGGGCTTGAAACAATGGCATTAAACGATCGGAAAGAAGGGAAGGGGTGGATTTCGAATGTTTCTGAACTCTTTTTGAATTTTGCTAACCCTAACTCATCAAGAATCCGATATCGATGCCTTTACCCATTCCAGGTCCAACATCTTCATAAATTCAAGGATAGACGGACAGATAACTTAGGCTATTATTATATAAGGGATTTTAGTATATTTTATTAGATTGTTTGTAGACTTTTTTACGCTCGTAAAAATGAAATATTTTAGTGTAGATTAGTATTTTATTAAATTACACAGCAAAAACTTTTTTACAATATCAAACTTTTAATATGGCATAATATGGTATAAGTGTTCTCTCCTGCTCTCAAAAGTGAACTAAACGCAAAAAGTCTTGCAAACTGCAAACAGCCCTCTCACATATGAATCTTTCTGGAAACAATCATTTTTGAAACTCGGCTTCCTGTGGCCTCATGGAAATTACGAAAGAGTTAAGAAGTTGAGTCATGCAATGATAAATTACATATTTTGGTGAGCATATTTTATTATTATTATATTATTTTCATTCATGTCTTTAGAAATAAAAACTTGACTGGCTTGCTTTTAGCCTCCTAGCAATTCGCCATTTCAGTTCATCATCCAAATGCTAATAGTTGCTACGTTTTACTGTTTGAGTTTAAAGTTAACTAACTGCTTTTAAAAAAAAAACTTTAAAAAAAATCTACCAAGAATTTTTTTTTTTTTGTTCTGTTTTGTATCATATCGTACGATTCCTATGATCATGTATTATAAACCTTCAATGTTTGCTTGTTTCGTATTATGTTAAATACATCCGAATCCAAATTTTATTAAAATCTGTAAAGTAGTTCTGAAAATGATTGACGTAATCTGTAACTCTAAATTTGGACCTCAATGTATTACAAAGTGGCATAAGTTAACGATCGATAAATACAGTAGTGCTGCCATCTGTTATCGGAAAAACTAACTAATTGCTTCTATTGTATTATTTTAAAATATTACAATAGTAATTTTTAAAAAGTTAATTTAAAGGAATTAAAAGTTAACAGAATTATTTTTTTTAATATTGAAAATCTTAAAATACCAACTAGCTTCATGAGAAACTCCCTGATCGAACCATCTTGAAAGTTACAATAGAAATTTAATTTTGGTAGGATTCTAACGAGTTTAAACTGGAAAAAATATTAAATTAAAGGAAATTTTTTTAAAAAAACCTGTTTTGATGTAATTTTAAATTATATAAGTAGTTATATATGCGTTAGGATTTGCCTCCCTTCGGAATCTTGATTGCAACTAGCAGCTGTACTTTAAATATTTGAATAAATTAGTCTATGATATAATATTTTAGTAGACTCTATTGATGAAATTAGTTTTTCATTTTATTTTCTATGGATAACATTCTTCCAGTTTCTCCTGTAAACTTAGTTATGTTTTATTCCCTATCAATTGTCTTCACAAAAATTAAAGTATTGATATTTGACTCTGTATTTTAAATACAGTAATCCATCGTTTTTCTCGGTTAATGTGGATCAGTAAACTTCCGCGAAAGCTGAAAAAGCGCGAAGTAGGATTTGACCCTAGGCATTTTCGGGTATTAGAGTACACGAATGTTTTAAATATGTAAATAGTATTTATACTTATACACATTTAAGCAAAAATTACAACAGTATACGCATTTACTTAAACGTGTCAGTGCTAATTAATAAGGTTAATTACAAAACCTTTTAGGATAATAAACATTAATCAACATTGCTTTCTAAGAGAGACGAAGAGTCTTGTGTTGGTGGCGGAGAAGAGGCTCTCACTTGACTCGTAGAAGTTTTAGGATCACTCGCAGACTCTTCTGACGGAGGAGCTGACGGTAGAGCCAGCAGGTTTTACCTTGGAGAGAAACATAGTGATGGGTAGTTGTTGTCTTTGTTTTCCTTTTTCCTTCAAAATCATCCTGTACAAGGATAAACCCCTTCAACGCGATTGCTGAACTCGACAGCTCGAACCATATTGTCGCCAATGTCTTGTGCAAATTCTTGCCATGTTGCACAATTGCTGCAGATTCTCCAGGGTAAAGCCACGCTTTTCAGTTTTTTCTTCGTCAGTTTTTTCCTCTTCATTTTCTTCCTCACTTGCAGACTTTGTCATCTCAAGACCCCGTGGTATGTACTGAGTCAACTCATCTCTTTGTTTGACATGCAAGGATCCTTCTCTCTCGAGCATCAACATGAAACAAAGCTCCTTTCGACATGGCTGTCGACATGGTTGTATTTTTTCATTTTTATTTTTTGATGAATATTTTGGAAAACCCCGCGAAGCACTGAAGCTGCAAAACAGGAAGCGCGAAGTGGCGAGGGAACACTGTATACACAATGCAGGCGACTATATTGAAGGACTGTAAATCGAGGTGACATGAATCACTTTTGTATTCCATGTAAATAAATAGTTGCCACTATTAACGTTCCAACCTTCGTATATCAATGAATATCTTAAATCTAAGTTATTATAAACTTCTTTGAGTGAGAAAAAAATATGAAAACTGACTCCGATAGTATATCTGTCGTGTAGTCCTCGTTTATATTTGAGTATCAACCTGTGATCAAATGTATAGTGGTGATTTATTTTTAATTGTGTTGTGTTAAGTATTTTTGTACTAAATTTAACCACAAGTTCTGAGAAACTACAGACATAAAAAATGAAAATAAACTAACAGCTAAATTGACAGCAACCGAGACTAGCTTAATATTAAAAAAAAAAGTAAATTTATTATACTATATATATACATCTATTTACATACAAAACTGATGCTAATTTTCATAAAATAAGCTTTGTCAACATCTTCTAAATTAGTTCTGACAAATTTTTTATATATTTAAGTAATTTTGTAAATAGATAGAGGACCTAATCTCAATTTCAAAAATGTATGTAAATTTGGGGTACCTTTGTGGGTCTAAAATGTTGGGCCCGGAACACTTCTGGTTGAAGGGTATCTATGGCTCATCAGGAGAGGGAATCTATATATCATCCGTTGGTCTCGTCAGGGGCTTCCTCCTGAGTCTTTGGGGTGCGGCCGTACTATTTGGTGCAGGAACACTTCCTGTCGGACTTGGCTGGGCTCTCCTAGTCTGGACTATCGAGCACCTTCTCCTCTGGACTCACGAACAACTTCCGTCGGACCCGACTGGACTCCCGACTTTCGAACACCTTCTTTTGGGACCTCCGAAACCTCGTCTCATCTTTTAGATTTTTCATATTTAATTATTTCAACCTTGTCCCCTCTTCCTTCTTGTCATCCAATCGGGATAGGTGTAATAATTTCATTGGTCTGCTTCAACCCCGCCTTGAGACCGCCAACGTGCCAAACCTTATCCCTTCTAATTGGGCACTGTCCCTTAGGGACTCATAAATACTCCACAAAGGTACATTCTTATTTAATGTCAAGTACGGAGACGGGATTCTAATCTGGGACTGGGATCAGAACCCCGACCGAGACCGTACAAGACAACACTATCTGTTGAATAGAAATTTATGGTCCTCCATGTCTTTACAAAGATGTGATGAGGTCAGATTTAGATTCCGAACATTTTACTTCTTGTATGGATGAATCAATTATATAACAGATCTAAATCGCCTCATCACAATATCCTCATTAATGAAGAGGTATTACTCTAAACATCACAGGATGGTATTAAAAAAAGAAGTGATAAGAGATTTATTTGCTAAAATAGAGTGAACACTGTTGTAAAGAGAAGTTTTATAAATACAGTGTTCCCTCGCCGATTTGCGCTTCATGTTTTGCAGTGTCAGTGCTTCGTGGGTTTTTCCAAATAGTCATCAAAAAAATAAAAATTTAAAAAATAACAACATGTCAACCACATTGCGGAAAGGAGCGTTGTTTCATTGATGACGAGAGAGAAGATCCTGCAGGTCAAACAAAGAGATAAGTTAACTCAGAGTATGTAACACACACTCTTTCTAGGTGCGCTACGTTAGCGTGGGACTCCTGCCTACTTTTGGGGCAGTATGTTCGTGCACTGTCGTTGGATGCATAATTTCTTAAGGCACATCAGGATTAGATGGACAGCACACATTTATTTGCAACATTTTAAAACAAAATTAAAGAAAATCAAGTATCATAGTGAGTCTCAGAGCCAGTCTTAGCCAGATTTTTAGAACCGAGCGTTGTCTTTTCCTCACATCAGCAGAGAGAGAAATTTCTCGGCCGACGGCTCTATCTCGACTCTCCCACTAGCTGAACACCAACTGCCCTCTTGCAGATCTCTCCCTTCTTCGTGGGGGGAGGTTGTCTGGAAACTTGAGCCCTACGACACATCCTCCTTCTCCGAGGCCCTGCAAAAACAAACTACGACCCCGAAACATCCTTATCAAACCCCCTTTTTGCCGGCCGGCTTCTTACTTCTCCAAAGAAACGCCGAGTGAAAAGGTCAATGGGGCTGTTCTGCCGAAATCATCAAAGGCATACATAAGTCGTGGGTGCAAATTCCTTACAGAGTATATACCACGGGCTCTTGAGATGACAAAGTCTGAAAGTGAGGAAGAAAATGAAGAGGAAGACAAAGAACAAACTGAAAAGCGTGGTCTTACCCTGCAGAATCTGCAACAATTGTGCAACATGGCAAGAATTTACTCAAGACATTGACGACAATATGTTTCGAGCTGTCGAGTTCAGCAATCGCGTTGATGGTTATCCTTGTGTATGTGGAATTTTGAAGAAAAGGAAAAATAAAGACAACAACTACCCATCACCATGTTTCTCTCCAAGGTATAGCCTCCTGGCTCTACCGTCATCGTCTCCAGTAGAAGAGTCTCTGAGGGAGCCTAAAACATCTACGACTCAAGTGAGAGGCTCTCTTCCGCCACCAGAAAAACTCTTCGCCTCTCTCAGAAAGCCATGTTGATTAATGTTTATTACTCTATAAGGTTTTGTAATTAACCTTATTAATTAGCACTGAAACGTTTAAGTAATACTATGCTGTTAAATTTTTGTCTTAAATGCGTAAATTATAAATACTGTTTACATATTTAACATTAGTGTACCCTCATACACGAAAAATTTCTAGGAAAATCCTACTTAACGGTTTTTTAGCTTTGTGGAAGTTTTGGTCCCATTACGGCGAAAATTGAGGGAACACTGTAATACCAAAATTCTCTCTTATGAGTTTTAGCCAAGCAAAGTGCAAATAAAACTATAAAACTTACAATAAAAAACTACCATTGATAACTTGGAAGTTTTTGGTGTGTTTTATTATTGCTATTATTTTACTCATTCTTTAATAATTCAGCCAATGAACTTGGGTGACAACCTGACCATGACCAAATGCAGGACAAAAATAAGCAAGAAATATCGATGACCTTTCAAGATAAGCTCTATTTTAATAAACTCTAAAAAATACTTCACGGAAAAAATTTCAAAATGCAAATATTTTTGAAAAGTGTAAATCATGCGGTATTGGAATAAAATATTGAAATTGTAGACTTATCAGCAGTCCTATATAAGCTGAAAAACATTTCGATAGAGGCGCGTGAGAGTTTTTGAACTGCATTTCAAACATCGTGCTTTCTTGATTCAATATGCTGAGTTTGGTGAGTGCTATAAATTTCTTTAGTGAAATTTATGTCATGCATTTTGCAGTGATTTTTCACTTTCATTATTTCTAAATTTACGTAAGGAAATTTTATAATTCCCTGTCAACGTAACAATTTTTAATTAAGTTACTTTTATGTATACAATAGAGTGGAATTATTTGATATCAACACATTGTGTGCTGGTACGTTTGGCAGCGGAACTGTACCGGGAGAGGGCATTTTACGCCTAAATTTAGATATTCAGTTAAATCTCAATAGATCGAAAATTATTTCATTTTTTAACCAACTTTTCGCATTTGATATTGAAATATATAAACAAATATATAAATAGAAATATATAAATAAAAACCATAAGATTTTTGTAAACAAAAAATATATATTTTTAGTGGATAAATTTACAATAATACCGTAAATATAAAAAATCAAATAGAAATAGTATTATATGTTTTAATTTTTTCGAATTAGGTTATATATAAACATTTTTACATTATAAAAATGAAAAGGGCAATCATAAAACTAATAATGTAAAAACTAGTTTTTATTTGTCTAAATTTTTCCAGAATCTATATATATAGTAGACAAGAACATTCGGCTTCGTTTTCCCGTATATACAGTTATTTTTGTATCCACAAACAAACCATGCTGTTACACTAACCCTAACTAGTACGTGGTTGGTTGGTTGGGAGCACTACGGTCTACTTTTTTGCAGCACGAGTGCTAATGAGACCGGGGCCTACTGCTTAAAGCCGATTCCGAACGGATACGAACATCCATGCCCTAGTGGGACTCGAACCCACGAACTCTAGTTCCGAAAGTCAGTGCCATAACCATTCGGCCATCATTCGGCCCGTACTAATACGTGACACGCTCTCAAGTATCAGTCGTCAGAAAACGTACTAGTACGTGTCCCGCATACAATAGCCCCGTTTACATGTGCCAAAAGCAGCGTAGAATGCAGGGTAGATACGCGAATTGTACTCCCTTTTCAATAATTATCCCTAGCTAGGGAAAAAAATTGAAGGGTAGAAAGAACCCACCTTTCTACCCGGGTAATAGCAGAGTTTACTCTCCTTTCCCATCATCCTTTGCGCTTACAGATGATTGCCGTCCCGTATGATCATGTGACTTCTAGCGACGATCCCGGCGAAATGGAGATTAGAAATAATTGACCATGTAAACGGGTTTCTCCGACCCTCCAAGCAAAATCCCTTTACCCGGGTAAAAAGAAGGGTGCATGACTGGCACATGTAAACGGGGCTAATATGTTAATAAAATGCGTATTTAAAATAAAAAATTCTTCCCCTTCTCACCATCTTTTCTCCCAAGAGTGTTTTCTGGATACACAAATGCTTTCTTTTAACAAGTTTAAAAGACGCAATTGCTGATAATGACTGTTCCCGAGAAAACAAATAGATGATAAAAGCGTGATAAATCTTAAGCACATTCCAACCGAATTTCGTTGACTGGTTTGAGACCTTTACGTGTCCTTCCCGATTTTTCTACCTCAAATAGCTTGATTTATTGACTCCGCCTAACTGAAGGTTACCCATATCACACAAATCACGTAAACATTTCCTGTTTTTCTACCCTCTAATTTCCCCCATTATCTTTTATTTTAGTTTTTACGTGCATACTTAGAAAGATATTTTTTTTTGTTACCTATTTATTTATCAGACGTTTTTGCTTCGGATTTATTCTTTTTGATCGAGAGGCTTCAATACTTTTTCAGTACTTTTTACAGTGCACTCGGCTTAATGTGATCAGTTTAGGACCCCATAATTTTGATAACATTAATCGATTGATAACAATAAACGATATGCAAAATTAGATAAATTTACCCCTCCCCCCCTTTTAATTCATACGTACTAAATGTTTGAATCATTTATCAATGTTTTGTATTTTGTTTTGTTGTTTATCCTCGAACTCAATGTTTTACATTTTGTACTGTTATGCTTTATGCTCCGTGTGCTATGTTTTGTTTTGTAGTATAATTTAGTTGCATTTTTGTGGCAACACTCTTTTGTAGCTTAAGAAGAACTATTTGCGAGTGATGGCCGCACGTTGCTGCTGGCATTATGATTATTAAAATAAGTTTAAAGACAAACGTTATTGTCTACGTTTTTTGTTTGTGTTATTGGCCCGCGTCGACACTAAATTTCAAAACAAAATGAAAAAACGCACCTTATATTTATGCACTGTATATTATCCTTTAAAACATAAGAATTGTACACATAATTAAAAAAAATTGATCAATTGTTGACTGTCTACAATTTTTTCTAATCTAAGAAGCTCAATGATAAATTGTTCGTGATCATAATCAACTTGTCATAACTATTTAAAATTTCGATCTTTTGTTTTAATGTTAAATCATTTCGATTTCTGGCTTCCATATCGACAAGCTGCATGCAAGCGAGCAAGGCATAAAGTGTGAATATGCTCCTTCTCAGTTACGATAATAATGTGTTGTCTTCTGCTTATCGACCACTGACCACCAGCAGGGTGTGCGTCTTTCTGAAAAATTCCAGGAACGTGTAATACCCCACTCCTTTGTTCATTCCCCATTTCTCTAGGTGGAAGAGGAAGAATTCTCGGAAATTCAAATAACAGTGAAGGGAAAGAAAAGAATGGGTTCCTTCTCAATACATTGTGAATGTTCCTTTGCCAGTTAAAATAGGATAAGAAAACTGAAAACATTAACTAATGCAGCGATCACATGAAGCGATAATTTTAACATACAAATGCATAGAGAAAACTGGAACCAAGTCATTTCGATAACAATAAGCGATTGATGACATTAACCGCGATCACTTTAATCGGAGTCCACTGTACTTAGAGAACAGATAGACAGTTTTATTTATTCTTTTATCTCCTGTTTCTAATCATATTTGTTGGTTTCAACCACATTTTAAATTAGTTTGCATTTACGTGGCTTTGCAAGTTTTGAAATCTGATCGTAACTAACAAATTGATTCATAAACAAAACAACATTTTGAGGTAAAAATTTACAAAAATTAATATTTAATATTATTATTAACAAAGAAAACACAAAGGAAACACATAACATTTCTACTAAATACTGAAACATTTTAATCAAAATTAAATAAACTGTTGATTTTCATCACAAATTGTGATTTTTAAATTGTATTAATTTTAAAATAAGAAACTTTGAAAAAAAAAAAGAAGTTAGTCCAAAGGGATGAGGAGGGTAAGCGGGATCTCTGAAAAAAATTTTTCTTAAAAAACTGTATTTTATATAAGAATTTAAAATTACAATTTTTTTTCAAATCTCTTATAAAATAAACATCTAACCTAAGCAAAAAATATATATAAACAAAAAAAAAGAGAATCACTGAGTAACTACATACACTATTTATAGAAATAAGTTAATACTATTTAAATCTTCGACGCTAGCTTTACAGAATATATTTTTCAAACCCAATTTTCCTAGGTGGAAGAGGGAGAATTCTTAAAAATTAAAAAAACAGTGAAGGGAAAGAAAAGAATGGGTTCCTTCTGAATGCATTGTGAATATTCCATCTTTTTTTAATTTCGATCTTTTGTTTTAATGTTAAATCATTTCGCTTTCTGGCTTCCATATCGAAAAGTTGCATGTAAGCGAGCAAGGCATAAAGTGTGAATACGCTCCTTCTCGGGTCCGATAATAATGTGTTGTCTTCTGCTTATCTGACAACCATTGATCACCAGCAGGGTGTGCGTATTTCGAAAAAATGCCTGGAATGTGTAATACCCCACTCTTTTGTTCATTCCCCATTTCCCTAGGTGGAAGAGTGAAAATTCTCGGAAATTCAAACAACAGCGAAAGGAAAGAAAAGAATGGGTTCCTTCTAAATACATTGTGAATATTCCTTTACCACTTAAAATGAGGTTCAAAAACTGATAACATTAACCGATGTGCGATCACATGAAGTGATCATTTTAACATACAAATGAATAGAGAAAATCGGGACCAAATGATTTCGATGACAATAAGCGATTGATAACATTAACCGCCATCACATTAAGCGGAGTCCACTGTATTGAACATTTTACTATCTTTGATAAGCATTTTTAACACGGTGACTTCCAGACGCATTTTCGACGGTTTGCCCAAGGCCCCGAAGTGATCTTTTTATTAAGCGATGCATATGCTGAAATATTATTTGCAGCAGATAAAACGAGTTATAAAATCATGCTTGAAGCAATTTTCATGGTGGGGGGTCAGAGGTGACTCCCACGGAGCGGTAGGCAATTGTTACGATTGTCTTTTTTTCAACGAATTATGCTTCAATTGCTAAATGATTACTCTCATTCTTAAGCATTCAAAGCAGATAAGAAGAACCAGAGAAAAGAATTTGACTAAAAATGTGGTGACATATTGTTCTGATTGCTTTGATTCACCTTTCCTTTGCCTTGAATGTTTCAATCTGACTCATCGCCATACGCATATGATAAAATATATATTTTTCATGCACTAATAAAATTATTTTTGTATGTTCTGTATTGCATTAATTTCTTCAAACCATCATAATAACAATGGTACTATTGAAAAATTTATCAGTACCCATTTTTACTATAATTATGTACTTTTATTATTTGCTGCGTCACCGGTTATGGGTGACCCCATGACAGCCAACGTGTTAACTGTGTTAAACTAAATCGGCTTTAAGCAGTAGGTCCCGGTCTCATTATCCCTCGTGTTGCAAAAAGTAGACCGTAGCGCTCCAAAACGTAACCAAACCTAACCTGTTAAACTAAATAGACAATGTGCAAACCTCACAGCTAATCCACTTGAGAAAATAAGTCTAATTAACCATTGCAGTATTTCTATTATTTTTCCATATTTCACTGTTCACTATTTGTGTTGTATATTCATTAAAACTAAAGTCATTTTCACAGCGAAAGTCAAAAAATAATTTTGTTGATTGTTGCTATTCTGCAACACGTCAGTTAACACAATTTTAGAAAGGCGATATTAAGTTTACTTTTCATATCAATTTCATTTATCGCTTTATCAGCTGTGCTAGATTTCTACTGAAATAAGCTTTTGATTCGTTAAATTTAGAAAATCTAATGTGAAATTTGTAACTAAAATGAAAAAATAATTTTTTAATGTTATTAGAGCGTAATATAACAAAGTTTTAACATTCACTATTGTCTTGTATTTATGTCAATTTTAAATATTTAAAATGATTATCTCAGTTTGCGTTTTTTGTATGCATCGTAACGGCGTGACTTAGCGGTGTATCGTCATCAAAGAACTTTGCTTTGAGAGGTGGACTTGTGTGGATACAAAAGGATCGTTTCCCCCGGTACCACGATGTCTACACTGTTGTCCCCTATAATAAAGGAACAATATGCCAGACAACACGGCACCGTCACTGACAGCCAAAAATATGATCGCGGGAACGACAAAGGATTTGCCGCTACTCAGATGTAGCCGCTAAGAATTCCAGGGACCCCTGGCTTTGCGACCGATGATTGTTTAACCCGGACGAATCCAGTTGGTCGAAGGTGAGGTCATCGCTAGGTGACCCAATAATGAAATTGTGGGTGAGGCCCCTCTCTTAGAGGCCCCTCCCCTAGAAAGAGACGAGAGAAGATTTCTTTTTTTGAGAGAAGTTAGTTAGCTAGCAACCAGCTAATTCAGAGGTCGCCTTGACCAGTTTCTCTACCGGAGAGTTTTTTTTTTTTTTTTTTTTTTCTTTAATCCCACCTTGGGATCTCTTCTTTAAGGAGTAGCCCTCATCGGCTAATTCGGAGGTCGCCTCGACCAGTCTCTCCGTCGGAGAGTTTTATTTAGCGAAATCCCGTCTTGGAATATATCTCTTGCTGAGATTGAAGCGATACCCTGTGCTTTGGGTTTCCTTTTTCTAATATAATCCTCTTCAGGATTGTTTGCAGTTCTTCAGAACTAACTGTGCTTAGATCTCCTACTGTACTTCAGAGAACTTTCGCGATAGTTACGAATTGTTTCTTCCGTCTAATCACCCATATTTCGGCAGAGACTGAATTTAGTAGGTACCCATCTCTACTCAGGCCTACGTGTACTAATCACTTACCTCTGATCAGAAATTGTTTTTTTTTTGTGCGTGTAGATATGAAATGATGTATATAGCAGCATTGTAAATAAATTCATTAATCAAGATACGCCTGATTCTTCTTTGTGTCACCTAAAACAGGGACTGGATACGTTACAGCATATAATATATCAAAATTATTTAACATTATCAAACTTTAATATTTCCTTTAAAACCTCCTCTCTCCCATTCTAATTCCTTAAAATCTTTTTCACAGCCTCTAAATGTCTTAATCAAAGGAGCGTTATCGACTTAAAATTCTTTCGATACATTTTCCAAAGATTTTTATCCTATATATGTAAATTTTCTGTCTATTCAACACGTTTCCCAGCTGTTGCCGGCAAATGGCTCCCCGTTTTTTCTGCTCTTACACTTAAATTCGCTGAGTAAGTGGGAAAATTCTTTCTGTCTTCGCTTTTGGGTGCACCTCTGTTCGAGCAGAGTGATTTTTGTGTCTTTCTTTTGTATGTCGTGGACTAGTAAAGATGTCCGTTTTAGCAGCTCTAAAATAAAGTTTTAATTAAACTTGTCCCGTTCTCTTCAATGTCAGCCTTATTGCATTTTTATTACTGCTAGCTGGATTAGTTTTCTCCTTGCTCAGTAGCTCGGGCAAGTAAAAACAATAAGAACTACATAACTATGGTGATTAGAGGAAAATATTTGTTACATACATACCTGTATTCAAAATACTAAAATTCAAACACATGTATGAATAAAATTACTTGCTTTTTATATACATATAAAAAAAAGAAAGAATTTGGGATCGTGATCACAATTTGCTTAGTCAAAGCGCCATAATTTTAGCAAAATTTTAATTTTTATAAACTATTGCATTCTTTAGTTTGCTTATAAAAATAAATATAAATACACATTTTATAGAAAAAATATAAACTTAAATTTCGTTAAAGTCACGTGCTTCAAAAACATCCAGCAAGACGCATTACATCGCATATTAGATTCTGTTCTTTTTGCTTCTCCTTGTCTGTTTTCGAATAAGCAAACGCGTCTGGATTATCTGGGATAAAGAAGGACTTTGTTGCAGCATATATCCCTTACTATCAAACCATTGAAAGAATTTTCTTTTTATTAATTTGTTATAACTTAAAGCACACTGAAGAGCCATAAAAACTAGTACACCTGTCTAATATAGAGGCCCGCGATCACAGAAGTGTCCAAACATGACGCGGCATGGAGTCGACTAATGTCTAAAGTAGTTGGAGATAAATGACACAAATCCTACAGGTCTACACATAAATCTCTAACAGTACGAGGTGGTGGAGGTCTCTTCTGAACAGCACGTTGCAAGGCTTCACAGATAGGCTCAATAATGTACACGTCTGGGGATTTTGGTGGCCAGCACAAGTGTTTAAAGTCAGAAGAGTGTTTCTGGAGCCACTCTGTTGTAATTCAGGACTCGTGGGGTGTCGCATTGTCCTGCTGCAATTCCCCAAGTCCATCGGAACGCACGATGGACATGAATGGGTGCAGGTGATGACAAGATGCTTACGTACGTGTCACCTGTCAGAGTCTATCTAGACGTATCAGGGGTCCAATATCATTCCAACTGCATGCTTTACATACTGTCACAGAGCCTCCACCATCAGCAACACCCCCCTGTTGACGTGCAGGGTCCATGGATTCAAGAGGTTGCCTCCATACCCATACACGTCCATCCGCTCCATACAGTTTGAAACGAGACTCGTCAGAGCAGGTCACGTGCTTCCAATCCAATGTCGGTATTGAAGAACCCAGCTTTAGGTGAGGCCCATAGCTTTAGGTGAGGCGTAAAGCTTTGTATCGTGCAGTCACCAAGGGTACACGAGTGGGCCTTCAGCTCCGAAAGCCCATATCGATGATGTTTCGTTCAATGGTTCGCACGCTGACACTTGATGATGGCCAGCATTGACATTTGCAGCAATTTACGGAAGGGTTACACTTCTGCAATATTCACGGTACACTCGTAGAATGGTCGTACAGGAAAATCCAAATTTCATCGATATCTCTGAGATGCTATATCCCATCTCTCGTGTGCCGACTATAACACCACGAACAGACTCACATAAATCTTGATAATCTACCATTGTAGCAGCAGTAACCGATCTAACTGTTCCAGACACTTGTTGTCTTACATAGACGTTACCGACAGCAGCGCAGTATTCTGATTGGTTCCTTATGCCTTTATTTGCTTACGCGTGACTAAACCAGTTTTTTGGCTCTTCAGTGTATTATTGTTTTTTATTCATAGATTAAATAAAAAAAATTCCATTAGCTACTTTGTCATTTAATATCTTATTAAGATGTGTGTGCTGTGATAAAATAAATAATGTAACAATAATTTTGTAAATTTGAGTAGGATAAATCTTTGATATCCTATTTTTCATTTGCTCTTTGATCGTAAGGTTTCTCCAAGAAAGCGATAAGCTAAAAAAATCCCCAAAGTCTAAAACGTTGAATACCCCTGCATTAGAGGAAATACTTTTCAAGTCGGGGTTCTTTAGATACAAAGAGTTAACAGACGTTGTTAATTATTTGCAAATGCTTTAATTTTCTCATTTTTCAGACTTTGGTCCTTCTCTCATACCTTGCTTCGTCGGCTCTAACGCAAGAAACGGATGTCGGATTTGGTTACATATTACTGGTCGACCATGTGTTACCAAAACATCACAGAGATAAAGCAGTGCTACCTATTGAAAGAAGCATTCAATATGACAGCAGAATTTATCCTTTCTTAATTGAAATGCCATTTCACATTCCAACGTTCGATTAGAAGCAGTTTTCGAGAAAACGTAAGTATGTTCTTCCACAAAAAATTATCTGATGTGAACATGATATGAATTCCTTAAAAAGCATATCATAATGGTTCTGTACCTGCCATAATGAATTACTCACGCTCAATGTAAACTTATGGCAAAAACAAAATTTCCTCTGGTCATCTCGTATTTGAAGAATTCTTTAAAAGAAGTTATACTAGCAAATTATTTCTAATGCTATCTTTTCCCTCCTTTTTTTCATTTTTATCTGTTAAATGTTCTATTTATGTTTGAAAAAGAATATGCCAAGATTTCTCTCAAATAGTTTAAGATTAAATGTAGTTTACTCAAAGTTTTTTAAAAAGGGCATGGATTCATTTGAATTTGTGGATTTACTTGCAAAATGGTTCAGTACCCACTTGGGAATAACAAAGAATGTTTCGAAATTTTTGTCTAAGGTCATGCTAAAAAGCCGTTTATTGTTAAAGCCATTTAATATTAGCAATAAGCTAACGAATCTTCATTCCATTTTTTTATATAAAAAAAGGCTCAAACTTTTTGTCTAATGTAGTGATAAAAAGATGTTAATTATTGGCAATAAGCAAACAAATCTTCGTTCTGTTTTAAGTGAAAAATGGCTACCAGTTTATTTATTACTATTTATTCTTTTAATTTGCAATATCTTTCTTTTGTGAATAATTTAAAAAGTGGCTCATCTGTCAGTATGGATTCATCTGAGATTGCGGATTTACTTGCAAAATGGTTCAATACCCAGTTGGGAATAACAAAGAATGTTTCGAAAATTTTTTCTGAGGTCAGAATAAAAGGCCGTTTATTGTTAAAGCCGTTTGATATTAGCAATAAGCTAATGAATCTTCATTCCGTTTTTTTAAATAAAAAAAGGCTTAAAATTTTTGTCTAAGGTGATGATAAAATGCCTTTAATTAATAATAATGACAATAAGCAAACAAATCTTCTGATTTAAGTGAGCAATTAAAAAATGGCTACCGATATATTTATTGCTATTTATTTTTTTATTTGTAATATCTTGGTTCGAGCAACTCCTCTTTTGTGAATAATTTAAAAAGTTACTCATCTGTTAGTAGAGATTCATCTGAGTTTGTGAGTTTACTTTGCAAAATGGTTCAATACCCAGTTGAGAATAACAAGGAATGTTTCGAAATTTTTGTTTAAGGTCATGATACAAAGCCATTTATTCTTAAAGCAGTTTAATATTAGAAATAAGCTTTTGAATCTTCATTCCATTTTTTTTTTTAAATAAAAAAGGCTTAAAAGTTTTGTCTAAGAGGATGATAAAAATCCGTTAATTATTGGCAATAAGCAAACAAATCTTCGTTTTGATTTAAGTTTGCAGTCAGAAAATGGCTATCAATTTATTTATTACTATTTATTCTTTTAATTTGCAATATCTTTGTTCCAGCAGCTCCTCTTTTGTGAATAATTTAAAAAGTTGCTCATCTGACAGCATGGATTCATCTGAGTTTGTGGATTTACTTGCAAAATGGTTCAATACCTAGTTGGGAATAACAAAGAATGTTTCGAAATTTTTGTCTAAGGTCATGATAAAAAGCCATTTATTGTTAAAGCCATTTAATATTAGCAATAAGCTAACAAATCTTCATTCCATTTTTTTTTAGATAAAAAAAGGATCAAAATTTTATACTAAGGTGGTGATAAAAAGATGTTAATTATTGGCAATAAACAAACAAATCTTCGTTCTGTTTTAAGTGGGCAGTCGGAAAATAGCTACCAGTTTATTGCTATTTATTCTTTTAATTTGCAATATCTTTTTTCCATCATATCCTCTTTTGTGAATAATTTAAAAAGTTGCTCATCTGTCAGTATGGATTCTTGTGATTTGGTGGATTTACTTTCAAAATGGTTCAATACCCAATTGGGAATAACTAAGAATGTTTCGAAATTTTTGTCTAAGGTCATGATAAAAAGCCGTTTGTTATTAAAGACGTTTAATATTAGCAATAAGCTAATGAATCTTCATTCCGTTTTTTTTTAAATAAAAAAGGGTTAAAATTATTGTCTAAGGTGATTTTAAAAAGCCTTTAATGACAATAAGCAAACAAATCTTCGTTCTGATTTAAGTGAGCAATTAAAAAATGGCTACCGATATATTTATTGCTATTTATTTTTTTATTTGTAATATCTTGGTTCGAGCAACTCCTCTTTTGTGAATAATTTAAAAAGTTACTCATCTGTCAGTAAGGATTCATCTGAGTTTGTGAATTTAATTTGCAAAATGGTTCAATACCCAGTTGAGAATAACAAGGAATTTTCCGAAATTTTTGTCTAAGGTCATGATACAAAGCCATTTATTCTTAAAGCAGTTTAATATTAGAAATAAGCTTTTAAATCTTCATTTCATTTTTTTAATAAAAAAAAGGCTTAACATTTTTGTCTAAGGTGATGATAAAAATCCGTTAATTGTTGGCAATAAGCAAACAAATCTTCGTTCAGTTTTAAGTGGGCATTCAGAAAATGGCTACCAGTTTATTTATTACTATTTATTCTTTTAATTTGTGATATCTTTGTTTCAGCAACTCCTTTTTTGTGAATAATTTAAAAAGTTGCTCATCTGTCAGTATGGATTCGTCTGAGTTTGTGGATTTATTTGCAAAATGGTTCAATACCTAGTTGGGAATAACAAAGAATGTTTCGCAATTTTTATCTAAGGTCATGATACAAAGCCTTTCATTGTTAAAGCAGTTTAATATTTGCAATAAGCTAATGAATCTTCATTCCGTTTTTTTAAATAAAAAAAGGCTCAAAATTTTTGTCTAAGGTGGTGATAAAAAGATGTTAATTATTGGCGATAAGCAAACAAATCTTCGTTCTGTTTTAAGTGGGCAGTCGGAAAATGGCTACCAGTTTATTGCTATTTATTCTTTTAATTTGCAATATCTATTATCCAGCAGCTCCTCTTTTGTGAATAATTTAAAAAGTTGCTCATCTGTCAGTATGGATTCTTGTGATTTGGCGGATTTACTTGCAAAAGGGTTCAATACCTAGTTAGGAATAACAAAGAATGTTTCGAAATTTTTGTCTAAGGTCATGAAAAAAAGCCGTTTATTATTAAAGCCGTTTAATATTAGCAATAAGCTAATAAATCTTCATTCTGATTTTAAAAAAAGTAAATTAAAAGCTTAAATTTTTTGTCTAAGGAGATGATAAAAAGCCGTTAATTATTGGCAATAAGCAAACAAATCTTCTTTCTGTTTTAAGTGAAAAATGGCTACCAGTTTATTTATTACTATTTATTCTTTTAATTTGCAATATCTTTGTTCCAGCAACTCCTCTTTTGTGAATAATTTAAAATGTTGTCATCTGTCAGCATGGATTCATCTGAGTTTGTGGATTTACTTGCAAAATGGTTCAATACCCAGTTGAGAATAACAAAGAATGTTTCGAAATTTTTGTCTAAGGTCATGATAAAAAGCCGTTTATTATTAAAGCCATTTAATATTAGCAATAAGCTAAAGAATTTTCATTCGATTTTTTTAAATAAAAATAAGGCTTAAAAGTTTTGTCTAAGGTCATGATAAAAAGCCGTTTATTATTAAAGCCATTTAATATTAGCAATAAGCTAAAGAATCTTCATTCGATTTTTTTAAATAAAAATAAGACTTTTTGTCTAAGGTGATGATAATAAGCCGTTAATTGTTGGCAAAAAGCAAGCAAATCTTCGTTCTGTTTTAAGTGGGCAGTCAGAAAATGGCTGCTAGTTTATTTATTACTATTTATTCTTTTTATTTTCAATATCGTTATTCCAGCAACTCTTCGTTTGTGGATGATTTAAAAATTTATTCATCTGTCAGTATAAATTCATCTGAGTTTGTAAATTTACTTGCAAAATGGTTCAACACCCAACTGGGAATAACGGAGAATGTTTCAAATTATTGTCTAAGATCATGATAAAATGTTGTTTATTATTAAAGCCTTTTAATATTAGCAATAAGGTGATGAATCTTCATTCGCGTTTTTTTTTATTGTAAAAAAGGCTTAAAATTTTTGTCTAAGGTAATAAAAAGCCGTTAAATTAATTAATTACAATAAGCAAACAAAACTTCGTTCTGTTTTAAGTGAGAAGTCAAAAAAATGGCTACCAATTTATTTATTGCTATTTATTATTTTAACTTGTAACATCCTTGTTCAATCAGCTCCTCATTTGTGAATAATTAAAAAGTTCCGTATGTATTCATCCGAGTTTGTGGATTTACTTGCAATAGGGTCAACACCAATCAGGGATAAGATAGTGAAGAATGTCTTAATATTTTTGCCTAAGGTCCTTAAGGTATCCGTCTACGTTCGGGGAATTTTTTTCTTTAAATGTAGAAACTAGTTCATGTTTTTACATTTTTTAGATTTATTTTTTATATTATCATAGAGAATTGCACTTAAAAAATTTATTCATGGAGAAGTTTTAATAAAATTTCTAATAAATAAAGAAAATTTAGTAAAAAAAACGGGTTATTTCAAAAGGTCTAATTTTTTAATAAATTAAATTATTTCAATATTTTTTATGCAACACATTTCTTATACACTGGGCTAGTGAATCATCTAAAATCTTTGCTTAGTTTACATTTGGTAAAAAATTTTGGTCCTTCAAAATCATACACATTGAATTTTTAACGAATTTTCATTACCTTTACATCTAACTATGAGTGTAACATCAATAAAAACTATCCAAATTTATAGCTTTTAGGTCATTCACTAGTAAATACTATCAAAAGCATTCATAATAATTTTCAACAAAATAGTTTAAGAACTTTTTGAGAAATCCCATTTCAAGTTTCAACATTTTATTAAAAATACCGTTCTGAGAAAAACGCATTTGAAGTTTATGAAAGCAACTTTAACTATTAAAAAATTAAAATACATGTTTAAAATTCCCCACACTTTCTTGCTTCAAAACTTTCTAATTACCAAGTTGCTAATTATTAAAAATACTAGAAAAATGTTTAAACTAATCTTCATGAATATTTAAAAAGTTTTGTCCAAAAAATGCTTCCAAAAAATTCACAACTTCCTGTTTTGAAGACGCTACTTCCGTTTTGTTTTGACAGCTGTCACTGATGTTTAAATAGTTGTAACTTTTCTTTAAAATGCCGTAGAGACAAAACAAAAACAGATTTAGAAGCCTAAAAGTTGAAATTTTGCAATAGAGAAATAAAACAAATTATGATTTTTGGCAAAAAAAATGACGTTTTTAACTTTGACGGATACCTTAAGAGTTCGTATAATAAGCTAAGAAATTTTCATTCCTTTTAAAATAGACAGTACAAAAAGTGTACCTATTTATTGCTATTTCTTAATTTAACTTTTGTAAAAATGAAAATCAGTCCCAATTTATTATATCTATATTAAACCTTTCGTGAACATTCAAAATGTTGCTCAAAAAGGTTTTGCAGGAATGCATTATTTTGAGAATGCTTTGCCGAAGTATCCCCAAAAATACTTAAGTGGTAACATGGACCCCTTGAGATCTGCAAAAACCACTGGTATAAATGAATTAGTTAAATTTATTTGAGTATACTGTAAAACTTGTTGACAAATAAAATCGACCTTTGGTTGAGTGTATATTTTATAGTAAAATTTATAGGACAGTAAAGATTATACGTTCAAAATTAATTATCTATGCTACATCAACAATACAGGTATTTATAAGTTATTTTTCTTTCAATTTAGGATATGAAGAAAGCAGACATATCTTACCTGTTACCCAGTTTCAAAAGGAAAGCGTCAGCATGCTTCGGTAAACGTATTGATGTAATCAGTTTTCAAAGCTAAATAAAATTGTTTCAGCAGTTCTAAAGCTTTTATCAGTTTACAATTAAGACGTAGTAACCTCGTCTTGCAGCCACCAAACTGGTGGAACAAAACTAATAGTTATTGAAATACTTTGAATGAGAAATAGGCAGATAAAATTTCAGTCAAAAAGACAAAAATCAGGTTACGTGACCACATATCTTTCAAGGATAAACGGTATTGCTCAATTCATTCCAGAAAACATGGATAACCAAGTAAATTCTATAAACACTTATTAGAAAAAAAAAAAATTTTATGGGCACCCTACCCTCTCACAGTGGCAAATCTAGATATTTTTTTAAAGCTGTATGTTTTAACTTTCGTTATAGGCAACACATTCGAATGCAGGTGATAGATTGTTTACGTTCTGTTGCAGAATTTTTTGTAGACTAGAAGTGCGTGTTTCCACTGGCAAAAATAATTATTGGGTGTGTTGCATTTTGCAGCTGCAGCCCATTCGTTTTCATGACCATGGATTTAATTTAGAAAACATAAGAAACGTCATATGTTATTAATAGATAAGCGTTTCCAAACCTTTTTTGGCTCTCTTTTGGTGGTTGTACAACTTGCTAAATTGTACCACTTTGTAAAAATGATTGTATTTCATGAAATTTGTTATTTGCAAGTATGTTTGCTTATTAACATTATACATTTTATAGAGTGACCATGTATCCATATTCTCATCACATAATGAGACAAATTACACTGAAGCACTCTTACACGTCATGCCGGGTTAAAAACTTACTGTAACAAAGATATATATATATATATATATATATATGTGTGTGTGTGTGTGTGTGTGTGTGTGTGTGTGTGTGTGTGTGTGTGTGTGTGTGTGTGTGTAATGATATTTTTATAACTTTCGATTTATGATTCTATTTTCCAAGTAATTCTTTTCAAGAAACCTTAGCAAATATTATCAAATGTTTACTAATAGAAATTATTCTGTAGCCTCCCCAGTATGGCCAATCGTTCACCACTTCCTGATGGTGACCTTGAACGATGGCTCACGAGTTACATCCACACACTGGGCCACTAAATGAGCCGAGAGCATGGATTCGTCCATAGGATCTACTGCGCACTTTAGTTGCGCATCTGGCTGCCTTTGATCTTTGGAGAAAAACCGCCTCCGAAGCCAATGTCCGCCACCATCGACCACGATAACCCTTACCACCTCCAGACGGTGGTAATGGTTTGCAGTGGACCATAGTGTGGAGGGGCCTTTCCGGTTCCATGCCTAAGGCCTATGATTCACTGCAAGCCATTACCGCCATCTAGAGGGGGTATGACTTATCGAGGTCCACAATGGCAGACTATAAAATTGCACGATGGCAGAGGATAAAATGGCCTTGGCGGAAGATAGCTTCGGAAGCTGTTGTTCTCCAAAGATTTTCTCCAAAGACAGGCAGATGCGTAACTAGAGTGCGCAGTAGGCCCTATGGAGGAATCCACACTCTCGGCTCATTTAATAGTCCAGTGTGTGGATGCAACTCGTAAGCCATCGTCTAAGGTCACCACCAGGAACTGGTGATATAGGGGGAACTGGTGGCCATAGTGGGGAGGATACATAAGGCGTGGGTAACATCCTAGATGACTTCCAGTAATAGCTGATTGGTCAGCACAAATGACTATTTAAGCAGATGTCTGGAATTTCAAAACGGTTTTTTTTTTCCGTAAAATATTTCCATAGAGTTTCATCACAGTTTCGGCAAACTGATGTAGTATCAAATGTTCTGGCAGTTTCGATATTTCGATGAATAAACGACGTTAGACAGATTTTTCCAGTGTCTTAATTCCACGACTGCAGAGTGGCGATAACCACTCGGAACCCCACTTCGTAATGGGTAAAAAGACCTGTTACATATATATATATATATATATATATATATATATATATATGTGTGTGTGTGTGTGTGTGTGTGTGTGTGTATATATATATATGTATGTATGAATATGTTCATATTTACTTAACTATTTTGTCACATTTCGTTTACTAATAAATGGTTTCAATAACAACCCAAAATTATAAAAAAAAGTAATTAATTTATTTTCTTATCATAATCAAATATTAAATAAAATAAATTTAATGAGATCCTAGTGCTTGTTTCAGAGAACATAATTTTTTAAAATTCGGTTCAAAAGATATACCCTTAAGTCTACAGCTGCTTTCAACCTGTTTCGATACTTATTTTTTTATAAAATATATGAAGAAAAAACTCTTCTAATCTACTAATTCCGCACTAGTAAAAGGTAATAATAATTTAAGAGCTTTCTCAGAAAGTTGATCATATTCTTTATCTATACGAAACCAAAAATTAATTAAATTGTGTCGTTTGAATTTTCCTTGTAAAGTTCCATTTGGGTTACAGTTTAGTACTTCATGCAAACCTTGGCTACACCGATTCTTTGGCGAAAAAGCTTGGTGCTTTCCGACAAAGGGATCGGTGCTGGATGTGGCTTACGAGACCTCGGCTACTCGAAACCGCAGAATTGATTGGATAATCTCTTTCAATTGCAAATTTTAACTATTACAATGCTCTTTTTAAACGAGTGGATTGGGACAGCCAATTTCGGTGCTACAGTTCCAGGAGAAAATTACTTTGTTTACTGGCGCCACCTATTAACTAATATATTAACTAAAACTATCCAAGTAATTTTGAAGGATCTTTGGCAGTTTTTGTATTATTTTATTTACATATTTGACAATATTAAGTCACTTTTCTGTTTTCTCCTTTTTATTTTTTGTTACTTGAATTTTAAAGTTTTTATTTTAATTTTGTTAGTTTATGTCGTTTTAAGTTTATCAAATTAATTTTTTCTAAGAAATGAGCTTGAGAAGTGCTAATATTTCTAATATTTTATTATATTTTAATGTTTTACAATATTTTGTTTTATTTCTAATATTCATTTCTAATACTTTATATTTAAATTTTTGACAATTTTAAAATTAATTTTTATTTTTAACTGTCAATTTTATTATTATCTTTTTTTTATTTTTTTTTTTACTATCAAGTTTTTAAAATGAATTTTTGCCTTTATAAACTTTATACCTTAAGCTGTCTATAATGGGCAGTAAACAGCCTGATTTTTGAAGATAAAAACATTATTCTGAAAACATGTTATTCAATATACTAATTTAGACATTTACATTTTTCTATTAAAGAATATTCATAAGTTTAAATTTTACTATTCCTGTCAAAAGTATACAGCAATACTGAATAATTATTTCCCTGTGTAAAGAGTAAAAAAGAATTCTTGAATATTCTTTGATAGAAAATTATAAGCTTCTAAATTACTGTATTGAATGATATTTCAATGAGCAATTTTTTTCATGCTTAAATCAGGCTATTTACTGTCCATTATAATAAAGTGAGAACAAACATTGTCTGAATAATGTTGGGTAAATTCCCAGTTCCGGGGGCCCCGCCGCCATGTTTTTGGCTCTATTTTTGTACAAGTGATCGCCAAATTGTCGCCAAGTGATGTTTACAATTTGTGTATTAAGTTTATACCCAATTTCAAAGCATATTTTGAACAAAAAAAGGTTTAAAATTTTGTTAAGATGAATACAAATTTAAATTTGAGTTTTTAATGTATTTAAAGGAGCTTTTGTACTGTTTATTGAACTAAACAGCGCAGACAAGTTATTTTCCTTGATACTGTAACAAAATTGGCTGTCCCAATCCACTTGTCTTTTTAACGTTTTAGGTAATCTACTTCTATAACAGATTAGGCTGAAATTATTTAGAAACATAATTTTACAAAAGATACCATAAATGTTTTATCTTCAAATAGTAAACTCTTCCCTCTGTCTTCATGATATTTTTTGATTTAATCTTTTTCTTTCATTTTTTATTTTATATCCCCCCATTAGTGATTATTCTTCACGTCCACCAATGGTACACGTGCCACATGTTAGGAATCACTGTAACAGATCATTCAAGCTTTAAAAATTTTAACACTAACTTTAGCTGCTTAAATAATACAGCAAAACGATATAAATTTTAGTTTTTTAATTTTTATCATTATTTGTTATTAAAAAATATTATACTTATTACTAATTATCAATAAAAATATTAAACCGTGGAAGCTGTATCCTATCATTATCTTTCCAGTAGAATGAATCCCATGAGCATATAATAAATTCATAAGTTCCTTATTTCAAAAAATTGTTTTAGAATAAACTGGCTTATAAGAAGAGAATAAATAAAGGAAATTATATGATTTTTATTTCATCAAGTACTTAGACATTGAATGTGATATTAGATACCAAATATCTTGATGCACAGTCATCAGATTTGAAAAATATCTTAACTATTTCCCATATCAAGATTTAATACCGTAGAAAAATCATTACTGTTTATGGTACTGATAGAAAATCTGCGAACAATAATTTAAATGTTATACTTGGGCCAGTTAAAAATAAGTTAGTTTGTTTTTATACGTAATAATAATATTAATCTTAATAGTTCCTGGCTATTATTATAATTGTGATATCAGGCCTCAAAGATGTAATTTTTAAATTAAAAAAGAAAATTCTCTCGGTATCGGATGCAAGAATTAAGATATATATATTTAAAATGAAATAAAATCCCTTTATACTCTAGTTGGTATTAAGAGATGGCGCCAGCAGCAGATACAGAATACACATAGAAAGGGCTATGTGTGAAAGTTCCTTCCAAATTGGCAGAACCAACCGCTTTTGGATTGCTTTTAGATCGATTGTTTGCAAACTAAAATTTTATTTCTTCTTGCCCAAAAGAAAAAAAAAACCTGTTGATGTTATGCTAATTTTATGAAAATTTCTAGTTTTAAAGCGTAGCTGGTACTCTTTAAAAAAAAATGTACCAGCTTTGGAATTTGTACGATATATTTTTAAATTAGTATTATATTCCTGTGAAATATATAACTAACTTAATTGATATCAACTTAGTATATATTTTCTTTATTATTTTCTTAATGCTTTTCAAAATATGAACTTTCTAAAATTTCTGAAAGGATTCAATGTTTTATATCAAAATCTCAAAGTTTGTGAAAAATTTAATAAAAATATTTATTTATAAATCTTAATGTTGAATATTAATTTTAAAAAATACTTTTTAAATTAATTTAATGTTGTGAATTAGAAAATTTTATACAAGTTCGGAGCAAATATCTGTTGTGTAAAAAGCGTGTTTTTTAACATGAGCTGAATTTTAATTTAATCAATAATTCTTGTATCATTTACTTCATGTTTTCATTATAAACAACATTCAATAATATAAACAATATTCAATATACTATTAAATTCATAATTATGCACAAAATTATATTTTTTACAACATGTGGTTTGAATTTTTTTCATTAGTAGCACGAAAAATATTACGCCCAACGTGGGGCTCGAACCCACGACCCCGAGATTAAGAGTCTCGTGCTCTACCGACTGAGCTAGCCGGGCGGCGATAGGGAGATGGAAATTAGAGCTTATAAACAAATTGTAAATTCAGGGATTAAAATTTATATTTTGAATCTTTTAAATTATATTGCAAAAGACTAAATTTCAAAACTACAAAGAATTTTTCAACTTTTAAAGGTATTATGTCGAGAAAGAAAAGATTATTACTATTTATTCCGGAGAATATCAAAACAATTTTTTTTTTAAATCTCGAATCCGGTATCAAATTAATGTACTGTAAACATATTTTGTTGAGAAAAACTGCGAAGTTTGAAATGATTTCCGCATGTAAAATACATCTGCTGTTAACCTTGCTTTATACAAATTGAGTTTCACAAGCTTAAAAATTCATGGATAATAAGTAATGATACACTGATTCATTATAAAATTAAAGCATAAATTAAAACATACAATTTATGATATTACCAAAGATCTGAACAATCGTAATTACAATACACACATTGATATATATATTAATGTATATATATAAATATATATCTGTTCCATGTATGATATATGAAGTGTGTGTATATATATATAAATATATGTACACATATATATAAAAGAAAAGAAAACTTTCAGCAAAAACTGTCATATTAGTTGTAAACCTTTATTCAAAATGCATTTATAAATAATGTATAGATGGAATTAGGCCTACTGCTTCAGCACAAGTGCCTGAGCCACTATTTTTGATATATGATTATCAAGAACTGCATTCTGAAGCGCTAAACAAAATTCAAAAAATAAAATATTTTCAAGTATTGAAACATACATTAGAGTTATTTTTAACATGATATTTAGCTGTAAATGTAGAAGGTGTTTGTCTTTATTATCTTGTTTTTCACTTGCTAAAAATTGAGGGCCACGGTAGCTCAGTCAACAAAGATTTCTCAGTCAAGAAAGGCAGCAAACTTGTAACCAGAGGGTAGCAAGATCCAGGTTTGAACCAACTAAGATCCATCATGTTCATTAATGGTGTTTGGGAATGTAAAATATACAATTGCTATGTATTCCTATTTCCCAAAGGATACCTCTAGAGGTGGCAGGTCAAGCCTGGAGGTCTGCTAGGACCCTCTTCTAAATTACGAGGACACACTCATAGAAATTTAATGCCTCCAAGCAATGGAAACCAAATTCTATGAAAAGTGGTAAGATTTGTAGATTAACACAACACCAACCCTACTAGCAATAGAAGCCAATACAAAAATCAGATTTTAATGACATTCTAGATGATTTTGTCTAAAAAAAAATTGGAGGAAAATGATTAAGCATTAATATATTATGCTGATACTTATTTTTTTGTCTGAGAAGTAATTAAGGTTTATTTCATCAATGTCATTACAATGGAAATGTGTCCGAGTGTGTGAACTACTTTAAATCAAACACAATTTGTTCAAATTTTCTATATATAACTTGTTTATCAAAAATTTTCTGTCTTTAAATATTTTGGAATATGGACAAATAAAAACTAGACTTCAAACTGCTATAAATTTCCGTCACTTTTCAAAAAGTATTTCTTCAATTCCAATATGACACAGCCAAATGACGGAAGATTGGTTAAGGTGCTGTCCTTCAGTACCGAAGTTCGTGGGTTCAAATCCCACTATGGCATGGATGTTCGTATCGATTCAGAATCGGCTTTAAACAGTAGGTCCCAGTCTCATTAGCCCTCGTATTGCAAAAAGTAGATTGTAAAGCTCCAAACCAAAACCAATATAAGACTCAATTTCCAACTGTGTACAGGGTCTTATTTTTTATTAACCAGTCTCTGTATGCTGGTCCTTATATAGGAACTGATTTATTACTTTTTATTCCAGTGAGGTGGCTATAGTTAACACATTGCATGTGGAAAAACAGACATTTGCATTTTTTGCAGTTTGTATTTTGATCTTCGGTCCCAGTAAAGTAAGCACAGTTGAACCTCACTATAGTTTTAACATATTATACAGTGAACTTTTTTACTGCTCCCAACTGAACTCCTATTGAACTGTTATTTTAAATCCTTAATAGGAACTCTTGAAAAAAGTCCATTTATAATGCACTGAAATCACCCTTTCACAGATTTTTTTTAAGCTAATTTTATACATAGGTATCTAACTATAAACTCTGAGAAAGATAGAATTCAAAGGGATATTTAAAAAGAAATGGAAAAGATTATTATGAAAATTAACTGTAAATCATTAAACTTTTATCATGATGTCAATAAATTTAGGTAGATTGCTCTACACCAGTGGTTCTCAACGGACGCAATGGGACGATGCTGGGGGACAGTGTTTCAGGCAGTAGGGCGGCAATGTGAGCATGTTTTGGTTTTCAAACTTAATTTTTTAAATATTAAATAAATTTACTATATTAGTTATCAATTTACACAATTTTTAGTAGTAATAAAACAAACTTACACAATGGTACCCAAACCAGTTATTTCTATTTCTTATGTTCTACATGAAATAGGGCTGACCATTCAGAAAATATATTTAATCAACAGTATTCGTTTGGTTTGGTTTCGGAGCATTATGGTGTACTCTTTTGCAACATGAGGACTATTGAGAATTGGACCTACTACTTAAAGCCAATTATAAATGGCTACAAACGTCTATCAACAGCTATTAACTACATTATCTACAAACATCAAAATTTGATTTGTAACTATATTGAAAAAAATTACTTAAACATTTTGCCTCTAATAATTGAGTACTTCTCTCCTACCCAACACTTTAAATTATGGGATTTTTACAAAGGGTAGGTGTTGAACATATTTGGGCTCCATAGGAGGGGTTGAGTGCATTTTGGCTCCATAGGGCAGCAGTAGCTTCAAAAAGGTTGAGAATCACTGTTCTAGACCACAGGTTTCCAAGTAAGGGCTCAAGGGTCAAATTACAAGCCTTATGCATGATCTCAAACCCTACATTCATAATTTGCCAATTTTTTAAAAATTCTGCAAGTAATATTAAGGTATCAGAATCTTGTATAATTTTTAAAAATGTGTATTCATTTTAGTTGCTTAAAATAGTTAGAAATACCTGTTATAAAATACTGTGGGCTCCAAATTAACTGTACAGTTTAAATGTAAGAATAACAATGAGAAAGAAAAAAATCAAATTAGAAAGAAAGGGTTTTTTTAATTTTAAGCAAAGCAATTAAAATTCTCATAATACTGATTATTTTACAATTGCTGAAAAGAGTAAACTTTAAAATAAGTAAAAATCTATTATATCCCAAACAACTGACTTTTGATTGGTTTGGTTTGGAGCACTATGGTCTACTGTTTTGCACATGAGGGCTAATGAGACTGGAACCTACAGCTTAAAGCCGATTCCGAACTGCTATGAATATCCATACTATAATATGATTCGAACCCACGAACTCTGGTACCAACAATCAGTGCCCTAACCAATCGGCCAGTGTGCGGCAAACTGACTTTTGAAGACATTCACACACCAGCATGTCACTTTAGTTGAATTAATATTGACAAATGACAAGAAATAAATAATTTAAAAAGAACACTACGATTAATAATATAATCAAAGTAAAACTTAGAAAAGGATAATTTAATGAGAGTATTTTGGATGGTCGTCTACATTAACCAGTTACTAGATGCAAACCACTATCTCTGTAATCTAATTTCAGAGGATGAAGAAAAGATGAATGTTTGCAGCTGAAATTCTGTACTGATTTATATTGAATTTCATCAGAAAAATAAAAAACACTATGGAGCTATAAAATATTTCACATTTCTATTTCAAAAGCTTTAGCCATAAAATTGGTCTCGCAAAGGCTGTCAGTTGGAAATTCCAATTCTAGACATATAAAGAAACAATTTAACCTTTTTTCTGCCATGTACATCACATATGATATACATGTATAATGCTTTATATGCTTGTATATAACATGGGATACATTATGAACTATATTTTAAGCTGAATATAATTCAGTGTAGCATCTAAAATGTATTTATATTTTTCAGTTACACATATGGAATTGAAATCTTTATCTCTAATGTGTACCACAAAATAAAATCAGTCAAAGGGTTAAAAAAAAATTTGAAATTCAACAATTTGTGCTAAATTTGAGATATTCAGGCTTGCAACTAATGAAGTACTTTCAAAAAGGTGAGAAAAGTGACAAATAATACAGAATAAGTGACTAAACATTGAAAAAAAGCGATTTTTTTTCTCCTCATGATTACAGATGCTATTAAGATTTTTCAACTTATTTTAACTCTAAATTAAACGATTCGTGCAAGACATAATTTTAGCTTCAAATACATAAAGATTAAAAATTTTGTTTCACACAACTCAACATTGCATTTTATTCAAGAAAATCTATAAATTAGATTTGAATACATGCAATATATTAATTTTATAATCACAATTTTCTGTATATATTAATGATGTTTTGAAATATATACATAACTAGATTAGAGTATCTAAACAAAAATTGTGAAGAAAGAGAAAAAGAGAAATGTGTACTTTGACGTAAATTACTTTAATGTATTAAATGTACATTTCAGTACAAATGTAGATTTCAGGAACTTCTTTATGACTCTTTAAAATCACTAAATTCTGGAAACCATATGACTAATTACATTTTAATAAGAAAAATAAGATTAGAGCATCACATTTTTGGTCTTTTAATAAAATATTTTGTTATTAATTCAGATTTTCTTTTTTCAACAACAGACTTTTGCTGTGTTACACCATGATAAAAGTGACTTTTTACTTAAAGTGACTAAAAGTGATCAACTGTAAAAAAAAGTGAATAAAGGTGAGAAAAGTGACGGAATTGCAAGCCTGGGTATTGAGTCCCCATATGTAATCAAAATGTACCTAATAAAAAATACAATTGTTTCCATAGAATACAAAAAAAAAGTGAGTTTAATGTTTAGATTTTTTTTTTTTAATAATCTAATAAATTGTTTAATTAATAATCTATCAGCAAATTGTATGTTATCTGAACAAGTGTTTCCTAAAAAACTAGAATTAAAACCTTAGAAAGTGCAATGTTTCAGTAAAACTGGATGTAGTGAAATTTTCATTAAGTCTGCAGATAGTTCATTATAACAGGGTTTGACTGCATGTAATAGACTTGTGATGAAAACCAGTTTTTGTATAAACATGGGTCTTTGTATGTATGTAGATTGTATCACAATGTATTGGACTAATTTAACACAACGGAATATTTTACAAAAATGTACATAATGATGATACAGAAATAACAACATAGAGAAAGACAGGACAGACAATATTCACTTTTGGGAACCTCTGCAAGTTGAAGGAAACAGTCAGCACAGTAATACCAAGAAGTAAATAAGTGTAAATAGATAGCATGTGCTTTCCAAGAATTTAGGGGTTGTTATCAGAAAGTATGTAGTAGAGGTAGTACAATGATTGATTATGTCTGGTGGAATTCATTTTATGTAATGGGAGGTAAAGAGAGTATTACAGAACTTGAAATCCAGTTTGTCTACCAAATAACAACAGCCGTGGCTTCATCTGCTGGAATGGAAAGACAGACTTCATCTTTTGGTATTGTTCATTCTAGCCTTCATAACCAATTAGGAGTGGATAAAGCATCAAAGCTAGTGTTTTTATTGAAACACTAGCTTTGATTCCGTGCTTAAAAAATATTGAAATAATTGAGATTTGTTTTTTTAAATAAATAATTTGCATTAAAAGAATATTTATTTTGTTCTTTAAATTTACATCTTATTTAGTTTCCACTATCCAATTACAAAATAATGGAATGCATTTAGATTAAAATTTATATATTTAATATTAGGTAATCAGTGTGTAGAATATACTAGATAAATAAGATGTTACTTCTTATAACAAACTATTCTATGTATATTGCAAAAAAACATTAAAAACAACAATTAAAATTAGTACTAAAAAAAAAATCAAAAATATCCGATTGAAATCAAAAATATCCAATTTAAATCAAATAAATCTGATTAAAAAAAAAAAAAATCATGATTTTTTTTCCAACTGTGAACACAGCACACCTGCCAAACTGTGAACCTGAAACTGTGTGTGATAAAAATATTTGTAATTCAAGTGATATCAAACTTTTAGTAGCAAATTATTTATATACTACTTGAATGAAGAATGAATTTGTATATTACTATTTGTATATAAAGAAAGAAATTATTATAAAAACAGACACAAAGCTTTAAAAATTAAGAACAAAAATATGAGACTGCTTAAATATTTTAATATTTTGTGCGATAAAAATATTTATAATTCAAGAAATATCAAACTTAGTAGCAAATTATTTGTATACTACTTGAATAAAGAATGAATTTGTATATTACTATTTGTATATATTATTTTTGTATATATTTGTATACTTGAATTTGCATATTACTTAATTTTAGGGGAAGCAGTAATCCCCCCTCCCGAATTTATACAGCCTTGACTAAAAACATTGATTAGAAAAAATGTGAGCAGGTCAAAAAGAAAAAATATAATGTAGCAAACAGACAAAACTGCATAAATACACTTAATTAAACCATAAAAGTGTTTAGAATATCTTAAACATAATTTTTATGTATAATGTATAAAAGTTGGCAGGTATCTAACTATAACAGAATTTCATTCAGGTTAATTCATAAGGGTATGTATGCATCAGGCAGGGTTGGCAAGTTTTTGGCACATGTTGAAAAAAATCGTGGTAAAAACCACTCTGGCAAAAATAGGTTTTTGCCAGCAAAAATGGCAAAAACAGATTTTTAACACATTAATGGGCATTTATGTTCTTTTACCTATCTTAAATTAACAGTCACAGACTAGTTTTATAATACATTAGGATGATCACATATTTTCATTTTAATTTCTGCAAAATTATAAATTTCATCATTAAAAAAAAAAATCTTTAAATGAAATAAAATCAAATTGTTAGTCTGATTTATGTTACAATAAATTAACAATATTACAAAATGTATAGAAGTTATAAACAAACACTCCCAGTTTTAAAATATCAACCTGATCAATTAACATAATGCAATATTTCAGAAATGCAAAATATAAGCAATAGTGATAAGTAAATATATATTAATATACAGGGTATCTGCCAAAATAAAATTTTTCAAATCCATGACTTTCCCTGATTTAGCAGATCATTTTCCATGACTTTAAAAAGCTTTCATTAAAGTATATATAAATAAAACTTCTGATGTACATATAAATGAAATATATGCTTTTAGAGAAATTACAGGAATTTTATCATAAAAAAACTATAAACTTACTTTATAAGTTTTAATAAACTCACATACACAAAAATAAATTGTTGTATCTACATACTTAAGTTTACTCTATATAGCAATTTTTCAATCAAAATGCTTCCAATTTGAACTCAGGGTACTTTGGTATTATTCAGGTGACCATGAATAATAGCCAAATATAACCCTATAATCTTTATATACAATATCCCTAGAGATACTTATATTTTGTGCAAAAGTCTTAAATAATTTTTATTATATTAATAAAATTTTAATCTGCAATTTAAGAAAAAAACCAGAATAATGTATATTTACCCACCCATTAAGCTTTCTTGCTTTGAGTTCCCTTGGCGAACAAATTTTACTTGGCAATAGGGTCAATAAATACCAAACTCAGTAACTTCAGCAAAATGACAAGTAAAAATAGAATTAAACAATTCAATGTATTTTTTTTTAATCGGTAGTTTAGCGGATCCATGACTTTCCATGACTTTTACTCATTTTACTTAAATCAAGACTTTCCATGACAAAATTAATCCATTGTCTAAATCCATGATATTCCAGGTGTGCTGAAACTGTGAATATATTATGCTCAAATATGTGGAATTTTAAAATCCTTATTTAAATTTTATATTTTTTATAATACAAAAAATTACACTTGAGGGAGGATCAACACTTGCTTAACTCAGGATAGAACAGGTGGGTTCTTGTTTGAACTGGTTTGTGGATCAGGAATGGAAGTGCAGGTGCATGAAAATCTTTTAACAGAGAGAGATAAGAGTAGTGCTAAAATATAAGAATATATTTTTTGTTTATTTTTACTAAGAAAACATTTTTATTTTTTTCTATTTGTTGTTATGATTCTTTTTCATATAGCCTGTATCACTACATTTATGCAAATTTTGATTTTTGCCAGTTTTTGCCACTGTCCTGGCAAAAATACCTTTTTGCAGGAAAAATAACCAACCCTGGCATCAGGCAATATAAAAATTATTTATAACCCACACACTAATTACTGATAACTTTCTGTTAGTATTAAGAGTACAAAAAAAAATAATAATTCTAGACATATTTTAAATTAAAATAGTCATCTCTTTTATTCACAGTTTTATTTACATATGAGTTATAGGAGTTGAGAATAACTCTATTAAACATTTTACCAAATAAATAAGATTTAAAACTTTAATGACACTACACTCAATTCCCACCAGAATATATTGGTTATTTTTATTTTAAGTTTTTCTCATACACACAGTTTTTTTTTTTCAATGCATTCTGAAAGTTTATAAAATATAAATAATTTAACAACAGAAAAAAAGAAATGTCAGGTTTCAACATATACATTTCTGTTTCAATATGAATTAGTAAAAGCAATGAGATGCCATACTAATAGAAATAATAATTTAATAACATCAGAAAAGTATAGCCTAACATTAAAAGTTTATTACATGAAATTTTATTAAGAATAGAGTTAGTAAAATGAGT
Source organism: Pardosa pseudoannulata (assembly GCA_032207245.1). Taxonomy (NCBI): domain Eukaryota; kingdom Metazoa; phylum Arthropoda; class Arachnida; order Araneae; family Lycosidae; genus Pardosa; species Pardosa pseudoannulata. The sequence continues at coordinate 53,956,280 of CM063506.1, read as the reverse complement.
TTCAATATTTATATATTTATATACAGGCATATAAGGCAATATAAGATAATACTATACAGTTTCCATCAATATTGTGGCATCAGCTGGTACTACCCGCTCTCGTTTTTTATTCGTTCTATTTGAAGTTTTTTCATTTGTGTGAGTCCTAAGATGTCGGAGAAGGTTGAACTTTTGGAAAAAGCTTTTCTTACATAATTGACACACGTGTGACCTCTCCCCAGTATGTGACTGTCTATGAGATGCAAGTGAATCTTTTCGTGTAAAGCGTTTGTTGCATACATCACAAGCAAATGGCTTTTCACCAGAATGAGTAATAAAATGTCTTGAAAGAAGGCGCTTTTGATTGAAACACTTATTACATAAACCACACACATATGTTATTTCAACTGCATGCGTAACTCGATGAGCTTCTAATTCAGTCTTTAGACTAAACGTTTCATCACAGATGTCACACATATATGGATTATCTACGTCATGAATTAGTCTGTGACCTAACATGTAATCTTTCCTGCGGAAGCACTTGCCGCATATATCACATGGATATGGTTTTTCAGTTGAATGAGTCTGTATATGTTTCTCTAGGTGGTTTTTCCTATGGAAGCTTCTTTTGCATATATTACATTTATGGGGCTTTTTTCCTGAATGTGTAAGAAGATGGTCATCAAGATAATCTTTTCTTGAAAATCTTTTATCACATAAATTACACGGAAATGGCTTTTCTCCTGTATGAGTGTATACATGCCTCATCAGACGACCTTTTGTATGAAAAGCTTTATGACATAAATCACAAACATGAGATTTGGAAGTTGGCTGTGTTACTTTATGCCTCAAAACATTGCTGCTTTTGACAATGAAATTTTTCCCCAAAAGATCAGTATATGATTCTTCATTCATTTGAGTAAATTCATGTAGAACAATATCACTCTCTATAGTACAAGCTTTATCATATAAAGTGTCAGCTGTCTGTACTAAATTTTGATTCATAATATCAGTACTTTGTGCTACACTCTCACATACAGCTTCAAGAGCTGAACTGTCATTGCATATTTCTACTGTCTCAATACTTGAGACAGCATTTGCTATATCTTGATTTTCTTGACTGCAAGAATCATTCTGTACTTCTACAGTTTCTAAATTACAAACTTCAATACAAACTTCTGATCCTTCCTGAATTGAATTTTCATTACAAACTTCAATAGTTTCAAGATTGCATATTTCGTTACACATAGCTACGGCTGGGTTTGAGTTATCGTTATATACTTCAACTGTAACTAAATTTGATACATCACCACATACTTCTACTTTGACATTTTCATTTCCCATTGGAAGTGTTTCTATTCCCGAAATCTTTTTATCTAAGTCTGCCTTTTTGTCATTGCACACCTTGACAGCATCAAGATTTGAAATGTTGCATAAGGTTGTAACAGAACTGTAATCTTCCTCTATGGCAGACACATTTTCTGAACTTTTAAGAGCAAAAGTCGAACCACATAATTCAACTGTTTCTTCATTTATATTCTGAGAACATAAGTTAGATTTCTGATTATTTAAACCAACATTACTAGCTTCATTTTCTGCAGTATTACTTAAACATATTTCAAATTCATTTGTATCATGATTGTATTGTACATGATGTAATTCTTCAGTCTCTGATGTAAAGGGATTTCTGTTTTTTGTATTTTCAAAGTTTTCAACAGATGATTTGCTTCTAGCATTTTTAGATATACTTTGGTAGTCATCGTTAGAATTTATGATTTCTTTCTCGTGATCTTGTTCTATAGACTCTTCTATACTTTCAATAAAATTCTCATTCCCTACTTCTACAGTTACCATACTTAAACTTTCATTACTCACTTCCATGGCATGAGAACTGTCATTGTCATTAACGAAATTTGTACTGTCCAATATTTCAGAAATTTGCTTACTGGAATTTTCTCCTGGAAGTTCTATGTTTTGTAAGGCATTAATATACTTATTAGATATATCAGAGGGAGATAACTTATGAATATTACTTATTTCTGCAATAAGGTCATTATAGGAAATATTTAAATTTTTATCGTCATTACTTAATTCTTTACTAACTCGAATTCGAGGACTTTCTAAAGAATGCACAAACAAATGTTCTTTGAGGTAATCTTGTCTACGAAAACTCTTACCACAAACATTGCATACATAAGATTTTTCACATGAATGAGTCTGAACATGTTTTTCAAGATGATTTTTACGATGAAAAGATTTTAAGCAAATCTCACAAGTAAAAGGTTTTTGTCCAGTGTGAGTTAATTGATGTTCTAGTAAGTAACTTTTGCGACGAAAACTTTTGCTACATAAATTACAAAAATAATTTTTAGCATGTGAATGAACAAGCCTGTGACTCAGTAGGTGATTTCTCTGACGAAACCTCATGTTGCATATTTCACACACATGAGGTCTCTCAAAAGAATGAACAAGATGATGGGATTCAAGAGCATCTTTATCGGCAAAAGAACTACTGCATAGATTGCATGCATAACTCCCATTCTTATTATGAGTTGGATAATGATTCAATAAGTCTGTTCTTTTAGGAAACTTTTCATTACATACATTACACACATGGGGACCTTCAAGCAAATGTTTACGGCGATGATTCACTAAATCGTACTTGTTAGAAAATGTCTCACTGCACACATCACATTTGTGAAATGCATGTTCAGAATGCTTATTTAGATGGTGATTCAGGAGGTCTTGTTCCCGAGGAAAACACTCACTGCACACAACACAAACATGAGGATCTTTGACTGAATGTGCAAGACGATGAATCACAAGGTCATTTTTTAACCCAAACATTTCATTGCATAAATCACATATGTATTTATTCTTTGTTATTTGGACCTTCTTTTTAGGGCTTGCTTTTGTGTTACTCTCTCTTTCACCATGAACTCCTACAGCACTTGAGGTTTTAGAAGGCATTGTTTCAGAAAGATCTTCCTTCTGGAAACTAGAAATATCAATTTCAGAATCTGATAATAAAATCAACTCTTCACAATTCGTTAGTTGATGATTTTCAAATACATTTTTTTCATAAAATATTTTATTACACTTCTCACAAGCAAAAATATCTTTATTTATATGACCAGAAATGTGATTTTCAAAATCACTTTTCCCTTGAAACCTTTCATTGCATATATTACATAAATAATCTTCTTCTGCATTCTCACAAACTACTATATTTTTGTTGCATAATTTATCTTTTGAATTTTCAGGAGAAATATGTATTAAAGTATTTTCAGATATACTACTTTTCATTGAAAACATTTTTTCGACAAAATTTTTAGACTGCAAATCATCAGGATGATTTAGACAATGATCTAAAAATTCAGCCTCTTCCTTAAAAACACTGTTGCAGAGATCACATGTGTAGTTGATTTCTTTAGAATATGATGACTTCTCAGAAACCTCTTCTACAGTTGACTTTTTATTTGATTTCAAGGGTTCAATAGGATGATTCAAATAATGATTTATTAAATCCCCTTCATCATTAAAAAATTCATTGCATATGTCACATTCAAGCCTCTTATGTTTGCTTTTATGATCTATCATTTCATATTCTTCATCAAAGACTTCATTACAAATATCACAAGAATAATTGTCATTAAGACTGTTATGAGTTAAGATATGCCTTTTCAGCTCACACTCTTCTTCAAACACTTCATCACATAAATGACACGTATATTGATGATCTTCAAGAGGATGATTTAACGAATGATTCACAAGATCATTTTCTGTTTGAAAACTTTTACTACATAAATCACACTGGTAAGTTTCTTTAGAAAAATGAACAAGTTGGTGATTGGCAAGATCTTGCCTTTGAAGAAAGGTAAGGTTACATACTTTACATGTAAATAAATCACTAGCTGGATGGTTCAAACAATGATTGAGAAAATCAATTTCTTGGCTAAACTTTTCTCCACATAAATCACATTGATGGCAGCAATTTTTCTCATAATGGTCATTTAAATCTTTTTCAGTTTTAAAGCTTTTTTTGCAAGAATTACAAACATGCAGTTCTTGAGCAATATAGACAATATTTTTGTTAAGAGGTGCATTATGAGATTTTGTAAGGGTATGTGCAAGTTCATGATTTTTGAAATCTATTTCTTCATGAAATGCAATGCTACATATTTCACAAATAAATGGTTTTACATCTTCATGGTCGAGCATGTGGTTTTGAAGTTCACTTTCAGATGAAAATACCTCATTACATTTATCACAAACTAAGGAATCAGGTTCAACTTGTACATCAGATATAAAACAAACATGTTCATCAAAATGCTCTACTTCGACAAAGCATAAATTACATGTATCACATACAATAGGTTTCTTATCTGTATGACTTTCTTGGTGTTTTAAATAATCCTCCCTACAACTAAATCTTTCGTTACATAAATAACACAAGAGATTATCATTTTCCACATGAATTTCTTTATGTTTTAAGAGCAAAAATTTTGAACTAAAGGTTTTATCACAATCATCACACATAAATCTCATGTTCTTACGACACTTATGATTCCTTAATTTTGATTTATTTCGGAAAGTAGCCTTACAAACACGACACACAACACTCTTAGTATGTGACAGTTCATGCTTTAAAAGTAATGTTTTATTTGTGAAAAATGTTTTGCAAACACTACATTGAAAACCTTTGTGATTTCCATGCACTTGGAGGTGATTTGCAAGACTGCTTTTATCAGTAAAATCTTTTGAGCACACATTGCATGTAAACACATTTTGATCAACTGCAGAACAATCATGTTCAACAAGATGATCCACACGAGCAAAACACTCCCTACATATATCACACATATAGGGTTTATCTTTATGTGTTAGAAGATGACTTACATATACTTTCTTCTTCACAAAACTCTTCTTACAAATGTCACAATCAAATGACTGCTTATTTAAGTGAAAAACACTATGGTCTACAAGTTCCTCAAAGGTTTCAAAACGTTTCTGGCACACATAACATTCATGTGGTCTCTCTTTCGGGTGGTCAGAATAATGTCTCATAAGCGAAGTCCTTTTATTAAATCCTTTGCCACAGTATTCACAGATGTGTGTTTTTTTACTGTCTTCAATGATGTAATCATCTTTTTGCAGCATCTTGTATATATATTCATCAGCCATACTCAATTACGTATAATTTGAAAACTCTAAAGAAATCCCATAAAAGTTAGTTAATAAACAAAATTATACGTAATTACATAACTTCGATTTCACTGTTCAATAACCCGAAACGAAATCGATACATCTTAAGTTAATATTTTTAATCCACAAATACTTAACTATAAGATGTAACAGCATTTTCATATAACTTTTTGTTTTTCTTAAGTGTGACAACTGTTCTATATAATAGTGTACTTTAATATGCACATTTATACGCAGCATTAATCACAAGAAATAGTTCATTATTTATGTCAGAACTAAATTTAACCCGACCAAACTTAACATAAGTAAAACTTTTAAATAAACAATTACAAACAAACGTTCGCCACATGAGTAGTAAAAGATTCCAACCAAAACAATCACTGTTATTAATGGTATGCTATTTACAAACTGTTTTCACGTTACTTAAGGCGGCAGTCATTTTACTTGTAAGTTTAGTTGCCATTTCACATCAACGTAATTTTTTATTTTTATTGCAGGCATACGTATTTATTAACATCGTACAAGAATATATTTTTCCTTTATCATTTGCGTTAATACATATATTATTCTCAGCTTGATGTAAATTTCTTATGTCGTATTAGCACAATTTTCCTGACGACTCTAAACTTAAATAAAAAAATAATTTTTGGTCTTCCATTACGATTCTTTATCTAAAATACATTAATTATATTTCTGACCCCAATAATGCATTAATGTTTTAAAGTATTGCATGAAAAATACTTCCATAATTAAGCAAGAAATTAAATGACTTGTGAGAACACTCGCAAGTTGATTTGCAATCACAAAATTCAATTCAGCTGTAAGAGAAATCGATACAAATCCATTGTGCTTTGAACTAAAGTGCATTTATTAACATTAAACCTAAGAATCTTTTAGTACAGCTTACACATTATACAATGTAAGTTATACAAATCTAATCCTGATCTATGACCTTGATTGATCATGGTCATCATAATCATCTAATAAAAAAAAGCTGGCAAAATGAAATTGAAGTGGCCTTCATTTCAATTAAATTTGAGCCCAAAGAAAAAGAATATGACTAGAAAGAAATAAAGAGAAGAGGAGAGTAAAGTAAAATTTACCTTTAAAGAGGTGTATAACTGAGACCCAGATTAAAATATGTCGTTAACTAGGAAAATTGCCTTTCTTTCAGATGCTTTGAACGTGTAAGATTTCCAAACATCACTTGATGTCTACACAGATTTTAAGATCGCCATGAAATCGAAGGTAAGAAGGTTTGTGGTGAAGAAAATGATGTATATCCAGAAAATGGAGACACATTCCTGAGGATAATTTGACACCCCTTTTGATAAAATACAATCCGCATGATATTTACAATGATGACGAAACGGAATTTCTTTTGAAGACTCTTCCAGATTGTTTGCTGCATATTAGTGGATCAAAATGTTTCTGCGGTAAATCTAGCAAAGAAAGACTGGCTGTATTAGTTACCTGTAATGTGAATGGATCAGATAAGTTACTTATATTCCTAATTGGCTAATCATAGAATGGTTTCAAGAAAGTAAAGGTGTCCCACTTCACAATTGCCTGAATGACAGAAATAATTTATGGAATTGTTAAAAATATTGGATAAAAAACTGGATTGTGAAAATCGGAAAATTTGCATCGTTGATATCCAGTTGTATTTCAAATGAAGTTGAGAAAAATACGAAGCAAATGTCTATAATGCAATGTTTTGAAGTCGAAATATGAAAAGTCGAAATTGTAGCGAGTTTTCCATGGTGTTGCATTGCAAGTATGTATATTTTATTAAATTTTCCGATTTTTCTTTTTTTTTTTTTCTTTATTACTGTTAATACGGACTACGTTAAGAAAAAAAAACATTTTAATGGTGTCTCGAAATTCTCCTTAATAACATTTGGCTGTAATTACAGTTTAAAAGTTATAGTTTTTTGTACGTACAATGTATGTACCTTTGTATGTACTCGCAGGACCTGATTTCCGATAGGGCAAACGGGGCAAGGTAAATGAAAAGGTAAAAGAGGTAAAAGAGGTAAAAGGAAATAACTATGAACAATTTGAAAGTGAGGGTGCGTGACAAGCACGTACTTTCAACTTTTTCTCCTTTGCGGTTACAGTTAGTTGCGATTTTCTGACAATAGCATATACTTGATAGTTTGGAAATATTTTTAGGACTGCCATCTACCTCCACTGAAAAAGAAATCTCGTCCTGAAAAAAATATCGATTCTACAAATTATTTTTTAGCTGTGCCTAGAAAGGGATGATAAGCGTTAATGACATAAGGGCTTTTTTCCAATACAACCCTGACTTCCTCTGTCGGAATGTAAATGATGTCGCCTAGTGTATCATATAGATACTATATTTGTATTGAGCCCGAAGTAATTTCGGACTACAGCTACAACATATTTTCTTTTTAGTTTGATTTGTGGAATTTCCAGAGACAGAAAAGTCAGTTATACCTTTGTATGAAGTGTTAATATTCCGTCTTCTGTTCTCCGGAATAAATATTTGTCATTGTTATTCATATCAAAGTGATATACAAATAGTTTGATTTTCATCAATAATCACATATACCGGGTAGGTGTTCTGGGCCTTCAGGATGATCGGTCTGGGTTAAGATCTCTAATAAGACTTCTATCAGTGAGTACAAAAGTTGCAACGAGCAAGAAAAATAATAAGTAAAAGTGGCAAGAATTAGAAAAAACGTGGATCTATGAGTTCTTAGCGACTATTATCTAGAGATTAGGAAGCTTAAGGACAGAAAAATACTACTTTTATGAAGACAAACTCAATAGAATTCTATTGAGCTCAATGCGATGTGACTAGTTTTCTCAAATTGTGAGATAGTAGAGCAGGTTTCAGTAACATACCAGAGTGGTTTTCATCAATCAGCGAACAACAAGCTATTATGTTGGACTGAGAAGTAATGTAAACTTAAAAAAGCCTTAAAACACTACTTTTATGAGGGCAAATTAATAGAATTCTATTGCAGCTCAGTGAGTTTTCTCAAATTGTGAGATAGTAGAGTAGGTTTCAGTAACAGACCACAGTGGTTTTCATCAATCAGCGAACAACAAGCTATTACGTTGGATTGAGAAGTAATGTAAACTTAAAAAAAGCCTTAATAACACTACTTTTATGAGGGCAAATCAATAGAATTCTATTGCAGCTCAGTGCCATGTACTAGTTTTCTCCAATTGTGAGATAATAGAGCAGGTTTCACTAACAGACCAAAATGGTTGCCATCAATCAGTGAACAACAAATTATTATGTTGGACTGAGAGGTAATGTAAACTTAAAAGAACCATTTTAAACCATTTTTATGCTTTTCCTTACATTTTTTTATAGTTTCTAAAACTTTTTCTTCAGTTTTGTAGACTTTTTACAGTTTTTGGTACTTTTGAAATTTTTTTGACACGTTGAATGACATGGAGGTTATTGATGACTGACACTGAATTTGTTCTTAGCGCTACGTTAGTAACGGCCGGCGAAGTTAAGATTACTAGAAAGGCATAACTCGAGTAAATTTTCAATGTTTTTAAATTTGATCTCATTTAAACCTGATATTTGGTTGGGCGCACTCTACAAGAATGAAAGTCTAGTAGATCAAGGCCGTAGGCAAGGGTGGGAATTTTGGGAACCCTCCCGAAATTCTAGAAGACCATTTAGTCAAAAGAAAATGTTTCATGCGTGTGTAGGTGAAATCTGCCTAGCTGTATAAGAACATGTTCCTAAAAAAATCTCTTCGACTATAAAAAGTTTTACCCAGCAGATGGCTAAAAATTTAACGTTTTCTCTATATTCTGCTATATTTACCATTTCTCGTATGTTTTTGGTTTTTTCGTTTAGGCCTTTTCTCGTTTGTTATTAAATCTTTTTAATTATTTGAGTTAAAAATGGGTAATTGTCGTACCTCAGCCTTACCTTTATACCTTAATTTTGTTCTAATGAAGTATCATTCACAAATAAAAATGTATTTCCTCTTTGGTTCTCCCCGGAAAACAATTTCTGGTC
>CM063506.1:53907078-53942078 GCA_032207245.1 Pardosa pseudoannulata | reverse complement strand
TCAGCTATACATTAATAAAATGTAATAATAATCTACAAGGGCCCAAAACATATTCTCTGCTCTGGCCCAAAATCTAGATAATCGGGACCTGCTGATAGGTTCTTGGTTTGTCCATTTCTAGAGTCGCTACAGGTGGTAGGGCTATTAAATGTGCAATAAGCTTTATATGTTGTTCTTTCTATAAAGCTTCTTTATGACAAGATATTATCAGCAATGAGGATTCTGAAACCATTTTTTATACCTCGCAAAGGATAGGAATATCTAAATTTTCAAAGCATGCCTTTTTTTTATCTTACTTTTTAACATCTTGCTATAAGAGAAAAAATATTTAAAGGGATGCAGTGATTTGTAGGAGATATTGATCTATAACTTGCTACTATATTGCTGTCGAAACATGTAACCGTCGACTTCAGCGTTATGATGACTTTAAAGAGGGAAATTTATGGTACCAAATTACCCTCACTGGCGACTTCTGACGTCATAATGATGCGGAAGACACTTGTAACATATCTCGACCGTAATATGGTAGTACCCATAGTCTCTCTCTCTGTCGCAAGCACATATATACGAAAAACTCATCTAGAAAATTTGGTAAAATTTGTAACTATTAAACACTAACTGGAAACAATGCATATTTTATGAAATATTGCTTCTATTTATAATGATACTCAATATTTAAAAAATATTATTATATTTTACTTCCACAAAATTTTGGGCTCAAGTGAAATTGGGTACTCATTCAGGTTCGTTCTCCCATTTGTGGCAATCCCACATTTGATTGTGTTTAGCCCCGCCACTGTTGTGAAGTTACTAGCCATCTCTTAGTCTAATAAAGCCTCTGATTAGACTGAATACATTTTGCCTCCCGCATAACCTTTCAATTTTCTTATAAATTCGAAAAACTTATATTCCTATATTTGTACTTCTGAAAAGACAAACCGTCAGGGCAAGACAAAGTTTTCGAGCACAGATTCAGAAAAACTAGGAACGCAGTAACGATGAATGTGAGGGAAAAGTAAATTTGGTTCCCTGGGGATAAATTCAATGGGGGAAAGAGATTTCACCGTATATACACACACACACATATATATATATATGTATAATGTCAAAATTATTTAACTTTAATATTTCCTTAAAAACCTCCTCTCTTCCATTCTAATTCATTTAAATCTTTTTCCCGGCCTCTAAATAGTTTAATCAAAGTATTTTCCACTTAATATTCCTTCCAAAGCTTTCTATCCTAAAAATGTAAACTTTATGTCTATTCAGCACGTTTCCCAGCTGTCGGCGGCAAATGGTTTCGCGTTTTTGCTGATCTTGCATTTAATTCGCTTACTAAGTTTTTTTTACCGTGGAAAAATTCTTTCTGTCTTCGCTTTTAGGTGCACCTCTGTTCGGTCAGAGTGATCTCTGTGTCTTTTTCTTTGTCTCTCGTTCAGTAGAATAGATATGCGTTGCAGCAGCTCTGGAATAAAGTTTCAATTAGACCCGTGCCGTTCTCTTCAATGTCGGCCCGACTTTATTACTGTTAGATGTTGAGCTTTCTCCTTGTCAAGGAGTTTTATAAAAATGGATTACACACACACATATATACATACATACATACAGAGAGATAGAGAGAGAGAGAGAGGATGTAACAAAACTAACGTATAGCTGAAAAGGGATATAAGAACTTTCTTAAACAAACAACTTTCCCAATATAATGTGCGGTCAAACTGCATGCGATTCTTAGTGAAAATTCAGAAGAGTATAAAGACGTATAATAAATGACAAATAATTTAAAAAATTGAAAATTGTACAAAATACTCAGTGATCAGCTGTTAAATAAGCATCACATAAGACATCACATAATATCCTCAATAAGCATCCATAGTCACTCAAACGATTAGAAGACTCATACTACATAACGAATATCTTCAGTTGCGTGGCTAATTCGGAAGGACGAGATCCTCTGGGGATTTGATGGATGTCATTAACAGCTAATTTTAGCTGTGTCCAGAGAAAACAATATGCAAGCAGGACATATCAGGAGATCTAAGAGGATAAGAGACCGGCTCACCAAAGACAGTGCGATAGGTAATGTCTATAGACTTTTGCATAATTCTATTGTGCTCTTGGTATATTTATTGTTCACGCGCCTTTCAGGCAACTTATGGCTACCTTTGGCCAAAGAAAAAGCCCGTCCCAAGAGTGCAAGTGTTGAAATGTTCTCCGTAATGTAAAGTCTTACCGCTTCTGTGGTATATACGTTTACAGCTCTTTACATAAAATATTGTCTTTTGAATATTGATACACATCTGGTGATGATTAGCAGCTGAATGATGGGTTCTACAAAAGGCGAAATTTCATCTACTCATTAGAAGTCGCTCACTGTTTATCCAGACCTACATTTTTGAGGAAACTTTTGTTTTCTCTCCATTACAGTTATGACCATTTCTTACACATTGTATATAATATAAATATTTACTTTACTACAAGTGGATGGATACACACATTCAATTACAGGTAAGTTAGGTAGTTTGGAACATATATTAGAACGCACTATGCGCTCTCTCTCTCTCACACGCATGTAATGATGAACTCGATGCTTGAATTCTGATGCTCTCTGATGTGCGCAATTTTTCATGGACATGTAGTTTCTCGGGAACATCTAGCTCATATATTGATCCACCTAAAGCTAGGCTTAACAAAGTTTATTCGTAGTCACAGCCCGGCATTAAATCCACACGAATATAAAACAACCAATCAAAGCAGAAGTCCTTTTTTAAACTCTGATTTCATTTTATCATTTCGAAACAGAATGCAATCTATCAGCGTTATTACAGCAAGAGTTTTATCAGCATAAACAATATCGTTTTCCAGCGAGAGATGGATGGATATCTACGAGAATCACCTTAGCATTTTGTAGGATCTGGAGATGTCTCTACAGTTCATCACAAATGGCTGTGTCAAGCCACAAGATTCCATTGAATTACGCAGGCCGCAAAGAAAAGTATGGGAACTTATTGAAAGTTAAGGGTTTTATTCATGGGAAAGGGATGTAATTTAGCTCTTGGATTCAGGCTGAAAAACAGCCTCATTCTAAAAGAAAAATTATATTTTTATCACGATATAGAATTAAAAATTGAGAAAATAATTTATTTGCTTTTAGGATAAATTTTTAATATTCTCACATACACTCATATACACACACATATATACATACATGTGTACACACACACACACTATATATATATATATATATATATATATATATATATATATATATACATATATATATATATATACATATATATACGCCACACACAGCAAGAATACACATACTGTAACTATGTCACATGGACTTCCATCATAAAATATATCTCTAACTGTGTACGGAGTAAAGAACAGTCCAGTGGAGACGATAAAGGGGGGTAAGGACAGTTACTAATGATGTGGGAAAAGGCTGATTCGACACGGTTGGTGTCACGTAAGTTGGTATAGAGAGGAGGTTCAAAGATTTCTGACCCCCTCTGATATTGCCAATGAGCAAAACTAAGTATTGTCCTTGACAAGTTGACGACAGTTGTTAATCATTCAGAAATGGCGTCTAGGCATTTAAACTAGTTTTTATTTGTCTAAATTTTTCCAGAATCTATATAGTAGACAAGAACATTCAGCTTCGTTTTCCTGTATGTACCGTTATTTTTGTACCCACAAACAAACCATGTTGTTATACTAATCCGTACTAGTACGTGTCCCGCGCTCAAGTATCAATCGTCAGAAAACGTACTAGTATATGCCCCGCGCTCAAGTTTCAACCGTCAGAAAAAGTACTAGTACATGTCCCGCATAGAATGTGTTAATACTGGCCACAGGAAGTTGGTAGAGAAAATACAAGAACACCTAATATTTTGTTATCGATTTAACGGTCCCTCGCTTCAGATATTAACAACATTTTGCATTCCATTTAACTTTTTTTTATTCCTTTGTTCCCTACCGAGAAATGAGTTTTCCATCTGATTTCCAGTCATCTTCCGGTTCACTAAACGCACCACGTGAAAACCTGTTTCGCACTCTACAGTATGTTGTTTTTTCCTCTCTGCAATGGGTCCAACCTCGCTTCCCAGCGGAACGATTCGTTACCGCCTGACCCCGGGCGGTACTTTTTTGCGAGGGTTCGATCAATGTTGACACCTTCATTAAACATAACAAACAAGATATATAAAAAAGAGAAGTAATGTGTGACGATTAAAAATGTAGAGCATAATACGGGTATATAAAGGTAAAACAAACAGCTTGTCAGCTGTCAAAGACAGTGAAAGCATTTGCCAATTCGGGATTACCTATCGCGAGCTTCGAGCCCCTCGAATCTATATCAAGATGCAGAAAGCCATAGTAAGAATTCAATTTCGAACTTTTGTTTAATAGTGTCTCATTTTTCGAAGAGGATAATTTCTCGCTAAGGAAAAGTGTTTTGTATTCATTGAAACTGGCAGCAATTATCGCTAATCGTTTGATGATAATCGTTTGATAAAACAACTCTAATTTTTGTGGTGGGATTAAACTTATAATTTATGCTCTATTTTATTTTTAAAGGGATAATACATTCTGTTTTTAATACGGTATAATTTCAATTTAGTCTCCCAATCAAGGATTAATATTCAGAAATAAATTAATATTTTTATTGTAGTATATACTTACTACAATATTTATACCTAATAAGATTTAGTAATTTAAATATTCTTTCTTACTACCATATTTATATATAGTAAGAAATCGATATTTTTCATCGGCAATATTGGTTGAAAATTTCTAGATGTGAAATATTCATAGTTTGTTTGTATAAACTGTATATATTTATTGTAGTATATACTTACTACAATATTTATACGTAACAAGATTTAGTAATTTAAATATTCTGTCTTACTATCATATTTATATATAGTAAGAAATTGATATTATTCATCGGCAATATTGGCTGAAAATTTCTAGCTGTGGAATATTAACGGTTTTTTTTTTATAAAAACTGGTAGCAACTGCTGCTTTTTATAATATGATTAAACTATGATTAATTTTTGTTAGGTTAAATTTGTAGATTTTTAGAATAAAACTTTATTAGGGAGAATGCTTATTTTGAAGCAATATTGGTTGAAAATTTCTAGATGTGAAATATTCACAGTTTGTTTGTATAAACTGATAGCAACTGCTGCATTTTATAATATGATAAAACTATGACTAATTTTTGTTTGGTTAAATTTGTATATTTTTAAAATAAAACTTTATTTGGGAAAATGCTAATTTTTAAAGCAAAATTCTCAACTTTACTTTTTAAATTCTAATTATTAATTTTTTAAAACAATTCTATTAAAATCGAATTTATATTTTTTGTTATAATAAAGAATAAGAGCTACTGATATTTTTAATTTAATTTTAATTTAAGTTATTTTCGAATTTTATCACCTTTGTTTATAAAAGTAATTTTTTAGAATTATGGATAAAATTTTCAAATAGTTAACAAGTTTAAATTATTTTTTTTTTGTTTTATCTATTTATGACTTGTATGACTATAAATCTTTACAATGTATTAGCTTTATAACTTAAAACCAACTTCTGAAAAATTTACTGTGATTGCAGTTGGTATATAATCAATAAACACTTGACCTCTTAGACTGCTCTCCATTTTTACTTAATGCCAATTAATTCTGTAAAGCATGGCTTTAGGAGAAAAGGAAATATAAATTTATCTAGTCAATAGACTTATATTTTAAGAACAACAAAAAATAGTTTTTAATTTCTAAAACAGTATTATTAAAATTAGAAACAAATAAGATAAAAGTTGAAGTTTGAGCTTTTTTGTTTCTTAAATAACTTAACGATTTTATAAGCAGTAATTCTGGGGTAAGAATTATAAAAGTAAAATTATAGAGAAGTTTGTTTAAAGAAATGTAAATAATATACAATATTTATACCGATAGATGGCAGCATTAGTTAGCCCTTCAAAAATTGGTTATGAAGATATGTTTATCATATATTCAAAATATGATTAATACCAACGAGGAAGTGTATTTTTGTTCCGACTTCTTGAAAGATAAGATAGGTGTTTACAATCTTAAAAAAATATCTACAGTCAAAATAAGACTATCTTTTTTAAAAAATAAGACAACTGTGATATAAATAAAATATAAACTTTCAATAAATTTAATATAATTTATGGAAAGTTAAATCAATAAACATGATTTTCAAGAAATTAAATATGATTTATTGCACCAATTTCATTTTCTTTGACTGTACTTCTACGAAATGAGTAAAATGAAAATTTGTTGCTAATACAGCTAATGTCAATTTCTAGATGTAGAAGACAGTCGAAAATTTACTTTTTTATCTACCTACAGATGGCGCAACTGTTGTAACTGAAGACTAAGGACAAAAATTATTCCCTGACTTTTCAATTGTATAATTTTTCAGACAACCTTTCCCTTTCTTAAAAATTTACAGATACGGTTAAAAGACTTATGAAACGCAGTTGATAGTATCAGATCATTTTTATTTAGTTGTTTAATGGTTTTTGTTTATAAATTTTAACTTATTTATAAAGTGATCAGTCGTTTTTTTAAAAATACAAACAAAATATACATCATACTATGTTCTATTTAAAAGATTTTTTAAATTTTAAATAAAGATTTTTAAATCCATTCGCATACCTATTTAGTGAGTTAATAGCTTATTACATTAAATGATTCATTATTACTATTTTCTATCTGGTAATAAGAAAATAATGTACATATGTTATTTGATGTCGATATTCATTCATTTAAAAAAATTCCATATTAAATTGCATTCAAGCAGAATCATTCTATTATTTTCATGGCATTTTTTTACTTGCTAAAAAATAACGTGGGACAATATAACTCAATAAGACAACAATAATGACTCACAAGGGAATGCTTGGTTAAAGTAACAAAATGACTGAAGATATATCGAACTGAAATAAACCGATATTATTTTTTCGGTTCAGTTCCTGTTTTCGTTCCTGCCAAAATAACGGTTTCTTTTTCCGGTTTTTGGTTTTTGTTTTAATTTCGGTTCGAAACCCTGGTTTAAATACTGCAATTACAAGTTCCTTCGTAGCAAAACCACTTGAAGCTCAAATTAATGTCGCTTTTTAGGTTTTCGCTTTCGTCCTTGCCGTAATGGTAGCTTTGGTTGCAGCTGACCACCACCATCATGGTCACCACCACGGACATCACGGACACCACGGATACGAAGTAACCATCCACCACCACCCACACCATCATCACGGCCACCACGGAGGACACGGAACTAGCCACAGGTATTTCCACATCGAAGGACACCACCATCACCACGGTCACCATGGCCACCATCATCATGGCCACCACCATTAAAAAAGTGACAATTTTGGGAAACTTCGTAAGTATGATCCTCATTTCTTCAGCAGGGGGAATATTTTTAATCTATTAAAAGAATGGTTTGATTTTGTTCTAAAATGGTGACAGGTATTTTTCGCAAATTACTAGTTGGTTGACTTAGAACCCTAAGGTCGTTTTTTGCTGCTTAAGTTATACAGGTGTAACATAAAGAATTTTAAGTGACGTGGGAATTTCGACTGAGTAACATTTAATTGAAAATAATTATATTGGGGCTGCATCACTGTTTGTTGGTACCAGTTGTAGCTTTAAACTTGTCATTACTATGTCCTCTAAAATATATCACATTTATTGTTTCTCAATAAATTTCATTGTGCAATTTTTTACTATTCAAATGTGCACCATTCAAATGATTTCTTAAACCGGTTTAAAATAAACATTTCAGGGCATTTTAAAAATGAAAAATTCGCCTATGTGCTAGGGGCGTAGTAGGTTAAAAAATGATAAGAGGGTAGATGTCAAACAATTTAATTTTCAAGTGTTCTATAATTTATTTCCAAGAAAATCAAGAAACAATTAAAAAGTATAAATATAAATCACAAGAAATCACTAATAAATGAACATTTTTATAGGTTATTTAAATAAATGCATAGTTTTCCTGAAATAAACGAAATAAGCAAACAGCATCATTGATTTAACTATTCATTTATTAAATATGATTAATGTTAAGCAATAGAAAAAGAAAATTCATTTTCAAATTTTTTTTTCCTGTATTTCAGAGTAATTTTATATTTTCAAGAATTCCATAAATTTAAAATTTAAATATTAGAAGTCTCTAGTTTCCAAGTAACTACTAAAGAGTATAAATATTAATCCTAAAAAATCACTAATAAATGAACATTTATATAGGTTATTGATATAAATTTATAATTTTTCCAAAATAAACGAAATAGGTAAGCAGTATAACAGTAACTATAGCAGTAGCTATATACTATAATATACTATTAAATATTATTGATGTTAAACAAAAGGAAAAAAAATTCATTTTCAAAAAATTTTTTTTATTATTATTATTTTAGAGTAATTTACATTTTCAAAAATTCCTTAAATTTAAAATTTAACTGTTAGGAACCTCAAAATTTTAATTTTACATACACAAACAAACACACATATATTTTGATTTAATCTTGCGGGGTTCCTCACAAAATTACCTACTCAGCCTAATGGATAATCCGGCAGTGTTACCCGCCTGTACTGCGCATTCGTACGCGCCTGTATTATGCATTCGTTTTAGAGAAGAAAAAAAAATACGCTAAAAATATTCAGCAGTACACCAGAATTGCTTGAGCATTATGTTTGCAAGATTACTAAGGTGATGGCGTTTTAAAGGGTAAACTGTGATTCATGGTATTTGAGCAAAAGAAAGTAACTTCTGCTTGTGTTTGTACTTGAGTATATGTACGCCTAATCAAACTGAATTATCGCAAAGAACCCTTTAATTCCAACGCTTCAGTAGTGAAAGACTGGTAATTCTAATAAAACTTTTTGTTCACCAAAAAATTCTGTTTCACGTGAATAAATAACGGAGAAAAAAAATTCTTCTTGGCATATAAACGAAGGCAAATATTTGCCGTGTTCATGCTTCAAGGTCAATTATAACCTCACGTGCAAGTTGGATAAAATATTTCCTTAAAAATTATCTATTGAACATGAAAGATTAGAAACGTTTTTATAAATTTCGCCTTTTTGTAATTAGAATATAAATATTCATTTTATGCGACAGCTTGGAAAATGAATACGTAGTAAATTTATTGCCCTAAAAATTAAAATGGTTTGAATTATTAATTTTGTACTGAAATTTCCTCGAAAGTTATTTATTAAAAAATTAACAGGTATATATATTGCAAGTTAATCTTTTTTTAAAAACTTTTACAGGCGTAAAATCAATATTTTGGGACCTTTTATTTTCAGCCTTGAAAGATAATTTCTCCTTCAATTTAAAAAAAAATTATGAAACATAGTAAAGTAATTCAATGGCAGTTTTTGTTAGGACTTATAAAAAAAGATTAGAATTCTTAATTAGGAAGACATCTGGAGAATGGCTAACTTTTAGAAAACTTTTAGAAATTGTTAAAATATAGCTAGATATATAATCATAAAAATAAGTAGCATATAGACGAAATTAGCTTGAAGAATGACTTCCTTTAACTAAAAATATCTTTAGTAATATGTTATCAAAAGATTTCCCAGTTCATTAATTTTAAATATTTGAAAACAATAAGGATATATTGCAGAATATTTTTTAAAGGGTAATTTCTATACAAAAAAGCCTTGAAAATTTTGTATTAAATGTGTAACTGAGAAACGTAATAAAATATTTCAACTAAATTAACAGTCTAAAAAATGATAGTGTGACATTATATTATATGCGAGTTATCTAATAAATGAGAAAGTATCTAAACTTTGAAACCTGATTTATTAAAATTTTTAGAATAGAATTTTATTGTGTTTGAAAGTGATTACTGAACAATCCCTTTAGGCTGCATTTTAACACTTGGCATGCTAGCATACTTCACCGCCAACTTACGCTTGCGGCGTGCGTTTTTTTCGTGAATCGCTCGAACGTTTAGTTATTAAAAAAATCGCAGTGAATCGAAAACTACTTTGTTTTTATGAATGAAACTTTTTTTGTTTTACACTTTAATATATACTGTATGATTATTTAACAACAACAAAAAAAAACAATATTTTTTACGAAATCACAAAAATAAACGATTTTTAAAATTAAAGTCCGATAATCTGCCAGCGCATATTTCTTAATCACTATCTTTGTCACAACGGCTCATTTTATCAATTTTGTATTCAACAATAAAAAAAAAACCAAGCTTCAAATTGACAAAACACGACTTGCACGTTCTGGTGCTAGGAATTCGACTGAAGACGAAATAACGCAACACAAGATCGAGTAACTCGACAATCATAACTTGTGGAAAGAAAACATGCAAAACGGTACATAGCAAAGCAAACAACACACATATAATGTCACACATACATATAATAATACGTATTTAGTAGATCTGTGGTGGTTAGCGGGTATTCACCACAAATCTACTAAATAAGTATTTTTACTTGACCCGCTCTCCAGTGATAGACTGCAAAAAACGTAAAATTACATTGACCGCAATAGAAGTGTTAAGACATTAAAACTAAGCATACATTGCGATATGACCGTAAAGAAGTTTTCTTGGTCTAAAAATAAATTGATTGGTATACTATACCTATATAAGAAATAATCTCTGATTTACCTACTCTGTTTTTTGCATTGTAGGAACGATCAAATATTGTAGAGACATGTTTTTTTATAAATCAAATCAGTAGATACTCCCGGACTCTCTCATTTATTTATACGAAATTTCTATGCTGTTATTATTTACTTATCATCTCTTTTTACTGGTAAATATTTGGCGTTTCTAACACGCAGTACCAGCAAAAATAATGAAATTTTGAAGCTGGTTGATGCAAACTTGTAGCATGGTTTAGTCAAGGATAAACATTTAATGTTAACACGTTCAAATATAAAAACACTGAAACATCAAAATACAACCTAAATAAAACAATAACGGAATAATGTAAATATTGTTTAACTCTAATATTATGAGTTCATATGTTAAAGTCCCACTGCTAGTATGGATATTCGTAACCGTTCCGAATCGGCTTTCAGCAGTAGGTCCCCCGTGTCATTAGTCCTATTATAGAAAACTATTGACCACAGGGCTTCAAACCAAATCTACTGCTATTTTCTCATAACACATACATCCCCTATATAATAATAGCCAAAGTTATCTGTCCGTCTGTCCTCGAATTTATGAAGCGGTTGGAACTGGAATGGACAGAGGCATCCATATTGGATTCTTGATGAGTCTAATTTATAGAATGTAACTAATGCATGCATGAACTTTAAATGTACACAATGTTGTGAATCAGAACAATTCAAATTTAATCTGGCTACTCTAAGTTATAGCATGTAACTAATACAAGTATGGATTTTAAATGAAGTACATAATGTTATGAATCTGAACAATTAAAACTTAGTCTGACTACTCTAATTTATAGCATGTAACTAATACAAGTATGGATTTTAAATGAAGTACATAATGTTATGAATCTGAACAATTAAAACTTAGTCTGACTACTCTAATTTATAGCATGTAACTAATACAAGTATGGATTTTAAATGAAGTACATAATGTTATGAATCTGAACAATTAAAACTTAGTCTGACTACTCTAATTTATAGCATGTAACTAATATAAGTATGGATTTTAAATGAAGTACATAATGTTGTGAATCTGAACAATTAAAACTTAGTCTAACTACTCTATTTTATAGCATGTAAGTAATACATGTATCGATTTTAAATTAAGTACACAATGTTGTGAATCAGAACAATTAAAATTTAGTCTGACTACTCAATTTATATTTCACTTTGCTTCCTCTTTTTTTTCAGATTTCTGATCGACGGACATTGATGAGTTTTTGAGAAATATTATGGGTTTGTCAGATCTACCTCTCATTATGCTTTTATCGTCTTGGCTCTCTGGTTCCATTAACACATTCGCTGCCGATCACGCGCCAGCGCGTGATCAACATATAGGAAAATGCATATATGACGTCAGGTTCGGCAGCGAATGTGTTAAACGCTGCTGCATCATTTGCGCTGTTTACAATGTAGCGTAAATAAATCTGTGATAAAATAGTTGTTGTCTCCTATTTCTTAAAAATATAATGTGTCACAATAACAAATAAATATTTGTAATCCAGAAATTCTAAAACTGCCGGTTTCATTTCATTATTGTCCCTAGTCTTTTTACTTGCCCGGGCTACTGGGCAAGGAGAAAGCTATGCAGATAGATGTCATGTAGCTCTCATTAAATTTTAGGTATTTACTTGTGATCAAATTTATAGTGGTTATTTATTTTGTTAGTCACAAATACTAAATATTATTTGGGTTGCGTTGTGTAGATTATTTAAGTTTAAATTCAACCACAGGTTCTGACAGACTGCGGACTTGAAATAAAAAAAAACTAATAAGCTAAATTAAGAGTTATTAAAATCAAAAATTATACTCTTAAATAAACACATACAAGGTTTATAATTTAAAATAAAATTAAGCAAATTTATCATTATTCTATATACATATCTACATACAAACAATCTGATTTAAGCTTCAGAGAAATTGCTTCTCCAAACCTTTTACTAGGTGCCACATTATTCAAAATTTAACATTAATAATATCCTAACATTTAGGTAAAAAGAGACAAAGAAAAGAGAGGACCTAATCTCAATTTCAAATATATATAATAATGAGTACCTTTGTGGATCTATTTGGTGTGCCAAGGCTGTACTCTTGGGAGCTCTTGTAGATACCTCGCGTGTTATTTCAATTGATGGGATGATAATGTGGACTACAGTCTCAACACTGGGATGGGGCCTTCTAAATAAATTGGGATGATTCTGTAAGGCGGGTGCGAGGGAATACTTCTGGCCGGTGTGTGTTGTCGAAGTATTTTTTGGACGCAAATATCATTTAGTCCCCTTACTCTGTCATCGAGTCCTGAACACTTGCCTTCGAACTCTGGACCTCCGAACTCTGAAAGTCGAATTTCTCGCCTAGACTCCTCGAACACCTCCACTGTCTTGATTTTTCTTTATTATTTTCATTTCTGTCCTTTCTTACTTCTTTTCGTCCAATCAGGAGGACTGTATAAATCTATTGGTCTCCTTTACCCCACCTTGAAACTGCAAACATGGAAAAAACTTGCTCCTTCAAATTGGGCACTGACCCTTAGGGACTCATAAATAACTCCACAAAGATACATTCTTATTTAGTGTCATGTTCGGAGACGTGATTCTAATCTGGGACTGGGATCAGAACCCCTTCCGAGAATCCCGCACAAGACGAAAACCGTTGAAACAATTTTTATTGTCCTCTCTCCTTTACAAAAGATGTTATGAGGTCAGATTTAGATCCCAAGCAATTAACTTCTCGTTTTATTTATAGCAATTATATTAATTAATCAATCATATTAATTATATCAATTATATTAATTATCAATTATATTAATGATCTAAATCGCCTCACCCCACTAGACAATGAATAACGTTGCTGTCTGGCCACGTGGAAGAGAAGGAAAATTTTGAGAACTTAAATCTTCATTAAGGAGCTGCTGAAAAGACATCTTTGCCAGTCAACGGCAGACAAGAGAATAATACGAAAAACACTCTGCTCGAACAATGGTGTACCCCAGAGAGAGAGAGAGAGAGAGATAAAATTTTCCCAAGAAACAAGACACTTAGTCAATGAATTTAACTCAGCTGTAAGATCAGGGAAAAACTGAGCCATTTTCCGACGACAGCTGGAAAATGTGTTGAAGGATGGAAAATTTACATCTATTGCACAGAATGCTTTGGGAAATGTGTTGAATTTTAAGTCGAGGACACTCCTTTGATTACGGTAACCTACCACGTTCGGAGCCAGAATTTTTAAATAAGGTTTTTATGGAAACATTCTTTTAGTTAATGCAGTAATACGTTATAAAACATAGATAAATATGAAAATAAATATATATTGTCTTAAAAATTGGCAAAAATAGAGAAAAAACAAGCTATTTTTGAGAAGGTTTAGTTACTTAACATTTATTAATCGAGAAATTACCAGTTAATTTTAAAACATTCCTTTAAATACATTATTGCATCTAATTAAAGTTATTAAATAAAAAAATACAAGAGATTCGAAACTTTTGACGATAATTGGACAAAAAATAGTCTTATGGTACCCTATACTTGTTCTTTGTATCGTTAGAAAATGGCGTGATAAAATTAAAATTGTTACTTATCCTCAAAAAAATTAATATGATAGTAATGTCATCAGCGTAGCAAGTTATTCAGTTAAGAGGAAATAAACGATTATAAAATTTTGTCACGTAAATCTGTATTTATGATTAATTCCCAACAGATGTTTAAATCGTGGAGTAAGTGTAAAGTTTCCATCCCGATAGGTAAGTAGTACTTATATTGGTCCTTGGAATCAGAGTTGAATCACGAGAGCATACCTTTGTTTTGGATAGTCTCAAGTAACTAGTATATAGCTCGTCATATGACGGGATCATTAAAATTTTTAATTTTCCAGAATTGTAAAGTACCCTATGAGGCGGGCAAAAAAATTGGTTTGTTTTTTGGCTCAGTATTATCTTGTAACAAAAAATAATCGATGATTAAATTTAAAATTATCACACATGTACCTAATCTATTATTTAAGCCAAATATAACAGAAAATTATTTGCGTAATATCTCAGGTCAGTGATAAAACGTATGAAAATAATGCAGACGTTATTTAAATCATTTAAAATGAGAAATGATTAAATGAGATGGTTAAAGGAATGACGTCATAATTCTAGAAAAAATGTTATTTTTACCTATTTATTATGTGATAAATTAATAAATTTAATCGCCTGCTCTTAACCGGGGAAAATAGAGCTTGAAATAATGGTATTAAACTTTCGAAAAGGGGGGAAGGGGTGGATTTCGAACATTTTAAAGACGACAGTATTTTTAGCAGTGATATGAAGCATATTTATACCCATTTATTTTAGAATCGGATGGATAGTTTAGGAGAAGATAAACCTTATTCGCTTTGAATTTTCTAAACTCTAACTCATCAAGAATTCAATATGGATACCTTTATCCATTCCAGGTCGAACCGCTTCATAAATTTGAGGACAGAAGGACAGATAAATAAGGCTATTATTATATAGGGGGTATAATATACTATAAACATGCAACTAAGAAATAACTTTTGAGACACTGGTTATTTTTGGACCAATTTTATCGCATTCAACCCATCATATTAAAGTACAGAAATACTCAGTTTGAAGAAGCCTAATAACTTCTATAATTATAAATTCATAAGCACATGCACTGAGTCATTTTTACTAGGATTTTCTTAATTTCTTTAAATTTACTTTTCCTGCGAGTACATCGGATGGAACCATGACGAATAGCTATATCTACTTTAAAACTTCTCTTTACAACAGTGTTCACTCTATTTTAGCAAATAAATCTCTTATCACTTCTTTTTTTTAATACCATCCTGTGATGTTTAGAATAATACCTCATCACTCATGAGGATATACTATGGTAGTCAAATTTCACATTTGTTTTCTCACTCATAGAAGTTTATAATAACTTAGATTTAAGATATTCATTGATATACGAAGGTTAGAACTTTAATAGTGGCAACTATATATTTACATGGAATACATGATTTACAGTCCTTCAATATAGTCTCCAACATTGTGTATAACCCGCTTCCAGAGATGTGGAAGTCGCAGAACACCTGTAGCAGCGTCTGGTCTGATGATAGTTCGAATGGACCGGTCTGTTGCCGCAAGAATCTCTGAAACAGTTCTGAAGTGAATGCCACAAAGTGGATCCTTCATCTCAGGAATTAAGTAAGGGCTTAGAATGTGCAGCACAGTAGTATGTGCAAATCCTGTCTGTCGGGCCAGCTCACGAATCGTTTGTCGTCGGTCACTGTCCATTAATGCTGCAACTAGAGTTGTGAGCAGTGGAAAAAACCCGGTTTAAACCCAGGAAAAAAAACCGGAATTTTTGGGAAGGGATTTTGAAAATTTCCAAAACATGGGAATTTTGAAGTCACCAAATCCTATGACACAATGAGAACCACCATTTTTTTCTGTCTTTGTTGTAGACCTCAAAAGTTGATATTTTCACAAAATTTAACTATTATATGCTATGAAAAAAAAATTGAATAATTGGGATTAACTAACTATATTTGGCAAGGTATCATGTTTAGCATGAAAGTATGAGTATATTTTTTCTTTGAGAAATATCCAATATTTTTATTATTACATAAATATTAGGCAATAATCTGTAGTGTCACAAAACCCATAAATCATTATTTTTCTTGGATAACATCTCTCTCTCTCTCTCTCTCTCTCTCTCTATATATATATATATATATATATATATATATATATATATATATATATATATATATATATATATATATAATGTGTGTGTGTGTAGGAATTGGACACAAAATGCAACAGTGTCATTTGATTACACCTTTAAATGATATATGCATTACAAAAAATAATAAACTGTTATTTTAAATTTAAAGATATTTATTTTTATATTATAAAAAGGAGAGGAAAATGTTTAGCATAAAGCAATTTACATAATAAATAATGATAAAAATAATGTATATAATTATTATATTAGCAATTAAAATTGAAGCAACCAGTTATGTGTTTGATAAGACTAACAGGGTAATTAATTACATAAGTACTACTATAAAATCATTTAAATGCTCATTGCTATTATTTCTTGAATATATATATATATATATATATATATATATATATATATATATATATTGCCAAAAGTAAAAAAAAAAATCTCTTAGAAATAATATGCTAGTTCTTAAATAGCCACTGTTGAAAAAATAAATGTAAACATT
Organism: Pardosa pseudoannulata; assembly: GCA_032207245.1. NCBI lineage: Eukaryota > Metazoa > Arthropoda > Arachnida > Araneae > Lycosidae > Pardosa > Pardosa pseudoannulata. The sequence continues at coordinate 53,925,170 of CM063506.1, read as the reverse complement.
GTTAAAATGATTTCTTCCCAAAGTTCCCAAAATTCCGGGTTTATTCCCCAAAATTCCCGAATTTATTCCCACCTCTTCAAAATTCCGGGTTTTTTACATCTCTAGCTGCAACAGCCTGCACTTTTGCTTCGCTGACATTAGGATGAATTGGCCGATGATGTTTGCCCCATTTTGGCGTCCTTCATTGAAGGCTTTTGCCCATCTTGCTACAGTTCCGTAAGACAATGCAGATTCCCCACATGCCACTAGAAGCCCTAGATGACATTGTCGGGCTGTGCGACCTATAGCACATTCAATTTTAAACCAACTTCGTTGTTTTTGTTTGAAAACGTCCTGACAACACTTACTTTAGACCTCAAGCAAATACAAGGATCTGTTCTTCCAATCACTAACCATGCACGTGACGTTGCAAGGACGAGTCTTTCCTGAGAGGTAAGGTAGGTATGTAGCTTACGTGTGGTATACGCGACATTCTTTCATTTTGTTGAGTACAGTTTTTATAGCATTGTTGCCATTATTAAAGTTCAACCCTTGTATATTTGGCATAAATTATTCGGACATTATTAAGTTTGAGTTTTAACAATAGGAATTATTCCACACTTAAAGGAGGAACTATAACAGCAAGGAACTTGGATTAAATATAGTTAAAATACTTTATTTAACACCAAACTGCTGTAGTGCGATCTAACAGATTCCACGACCTTAATCTTTAAGCATTTCAACTGTTTAATATCATGAATAAGCCTTGTTTTTTCAGTACTTTCCTAAACTTTTCTTTCCTGAACACTTGCTAAGTTTTGTCTAAAGCAGGGGTCTCCAAACTTTCCAGCCTTAGGGCCATACTGATTACTCCAGTAAGTTCCGAGGGCCAAAACCATATTATCATTGTTGCCGGTGGTAAAAAGTGAAATAGTCCACTGATGAAAAAAAAAGTCCGAAAAAGTACGCAACGTTTAAAAAAGGTTTAAACTTTTAATAATTGGTACAAGTAAAATTAGTCCATAACTACAAACTATTGTCAGTGGAAAATCTCAATTACATAAATCTCATTAGTATTTCATATGTCATTATGCTTGTTATAAGTTATGTTTTTATTTAAAATGTATAAAATGTTAGTTGGATTCATTTCAATAATTTGTTAGTTATTATATACTGAAGTTAAATTTTCTGCATATTATACATGTCTTTACTCATTACAATTCTGTGTTTCTTTATCTAACTTATCACAAAAACAATAACAATAAGCCTACAACAATGTTATGAGTAGTTAGCCCATGACCATATCAATGTAGATGTTATATTAATAATTATTCAACATAAAATTACAACACTTCAGTAAACTAAATTTAATTTGCTATAAAAAATATGTACTCTAAAAGGAGTTTTCAAGTATGCTAGCTCTCCGCGGGCCGGACAAAATCTGTCCGCGGGCCATATGTGGCCCTCGGGCCGTAGTTTGGAGACCCCTGGTCTAAAGCAATATTATAAACCTGTTATTTTAACACATTGTGTGCGGGACACGTACTAGTACTTTTTCTGATGATAGATACTTGAGCGCGGGACATGTACTAGTACGGGTTAATGTAACTACATGGTTTGTTTGTGGGTACAAAAATAACGGATCAATACTGGGTACAATAATACAGGAAAACGAAGCCGAATGTTCTTGTCGACTACATAGATTCTGGAAAAATTTAGACAAATAAAAACTAGTTTTTACACCAGTCGATGGGAAACCACACAACAGAACGGTTGATTAAAAAAACAATTTAGATTTAAAATTAACTTTTTATTTATCCTTACGAAAATGATTATATATATATATATATATATATATATATATATATAACGTATACATTTGTATTTATATATATATGTATTTGTCTATTTATATATTTGTTTATATATTTCAATATAAAATACGAAAAGTTGGTTAAAAAATTAAACAATTTTCGATCTATTGAGATTGAACTGAATAACTAAATTTACGCGCAAAACGCCCGCTCCCGGTACAATGAGGAATTTGCACATGTGGGGGATTCGAACAACTTAGTGTTTTTCTGGTAATTTCAGACTCGTAGATCCCAAAAATGTTCTCAAAAATGTAAAATACTGGGTCCATCATTTAAAAAATTAATTTTAAAGTTAAGCGAAAATCACGTGACATCAAAAAGCTCCGTGATTGGTTGTGATGTCATCGTTCATGCAGACCAATATTTTTGTATTGCTTTTAAGCGCGCACTATTTTCCGATTTTGTTTTTGCAAGTTCCTGAAATTTTCTAGCTATCAAAATTTATTTTTATTTAAACCTGAAGGTTTATTTTATCGATCTAGATAGCTTAGTTATCTCAATTTGTCATAAATGTCTCTTCTACCTGGATTTACCAATCAGACAACCTCCCGAAAATTGACAGCATGTCAATGTTTTCTTTCTTGGCAAAAAACCAGGATTTTATGGGAGCAGAAATACGAGGAATTAAAACCCAAAGGTGTGTAAAATCATTTATATTTTTTTTCCAATTTTACTTAACATGTATTAATACTTTATTCATGCTAAACACAGCTCTTTTGTTTGTAAACACAAACAAGTCAAATAAATATACATATATCATATACATACACATTTGTAGTTGCATCGTTTTTTATAAATAGAGACGGATGTAATATTAAAATAAAAATTAGAGGAGGTATTTTTTGTGAGACCGGTCTCATTAGCCTTCGTGTTGCAAAAAGTAGACCGTAGCATTCCAAAACCAAACCAAAACAAAATCAATTCTTAGATATTTTAAATATGATGAAAAGAAATTTAAAATCTTTAAATGGCTTTACTTAATTATTTATACATTTTTAAATAGCAATACAATTTTATTGCCTTTAATATTAATGTCAAATTAAAAAATGTATAAAATTTCTCAAATTTAATTTTTAAAGTAATATAATTATTAAGTATTTTAAAAATATTATACTTTTTTTTTCAAATTAGTCACCAATTTAATCGAAAAATATCACTGTTACATTTGATACATAAGAAAGTATGCATCTCTGAAGAAAATATTTATAATACCTTGAAAATACATAACTTTCCCCTCCCCCGAGTTATTTATTAGATAATTATATGCTTTAGATATTTATATGTTTTTCGATATTTATATGCTTTATAAAATATTTATTGTACTTGAACTCTGTGATAATACTCGAAAATTAGCAGTTTTAAAAGTTAAATAGCAGTGGTTAATCAACAATCCTTTTAAAGGTATAGATGTATTTTATATACTTTAATTGTTCTAAAATAGTAATATTTAAACAAATGCAAGCATTTATTTACCGAAAAATGGTCTTCACAAACCCATAGAGATGATTTATATGATAATTTGAGGTTTAATTCCTCATCCCTTTTCATCTCAGTTGTCCAGATTTTACGTGTATGTGGGTATTTTGGGACGCTGAAAAATATCTTCTCATTGCAATTAGTTGTATTTTTACAGAGTGGCACAATACAATATTTAGAGTATGATTTTTTAATGCCAGACATAACAAAAAAATGCTATTATATGCGATACTTTACACAAAAAAAAAATTTAAAAGTCGCCTTTTAACATGTAAACAGCATAGGAGCTCGGTGTTTACATGAACGATGACGTCACAAACACGGCGGAGATAAAGTAGCGTTTTTGAGAGACGTTAAAGAGTCCGCTATAAAACCCATTAGAAATCACTCATTAGGCCCCCAAATGAAAGAAAAAATAGCTACTGTCCTGCTTACTTTTTTGTCTTCTATCGTTTAAAATCAAAATTAGAAAACGTGAAAATTCCTCATTCCGCTGCGAAATGTACCTGCACACAATGTGTTAAAATTCGAGGTATAGCAGACCGCGTTAATTGAGTAATTATCTGAGAGTCAAAGAGAACACGTTTTTCTATTATTTCTGCCTTGTAAATGCTTATGACAGTCATTTTCTTGGACTTCAAATACAAATAGACGAGGTTTTGTGTTAACGTTAGCGAAGCAACTGAAAGGATCTTTCGTTTCAAATAAGCATATTTATGTCAGATGCTTTTCCCAGAGCTCTCTTTGTCGCATATTATATATTTTTAATATAATATGAAAGATAATATTTTTTTATTTATTTCTTAATGATTTTATACTCACTTTTAAAATTTCAATAAACAATTTTTTACTACATTTGATGATCGTATAATTTAATTGATATGTTATGATTCTTATCAGATAAACAAACAAATGAAAAAGGTATATATAAAATACAACAATACTTTAATATTTAGGTAAAGTTGACTATTATGGAAATGGAAGTGTTAGAATTTTATTCCTTGAAAGGGGGGCTATGGCTGAAAGAAAATATTTTTATATTGCTCAAGTCACATACATTAATGTCACTGCTATTATTGGGATTACTGACCTCTGCATAACAGGTACAACGGTAAAAGAATTTTTTTAAAAAAGGTTTTAAAACTTTAAATATTTAAAAAATTTGATTTTCTAGATTATAGAATAATTATTGTAGAACTATTGTTGTAGAATTATGGTTGTAGAATTATGACATTGCTTCTTTCAACCGCAATAACCTTTCACCGGTTCTTTGGTGGAACTATATGGCGGCAGACACAATTCACTGTCTTCATATGGAATGCTCCAGAACTTTATAACAGAGGAAAATGCAAATTGACAAAAATAAAAGAGTCCTATTAATTGAATAGCTGAAGGAATTTTATTTATTTTCTATTACTTGCTGACTTTGTCAGAAAAATACCCGTTCTCGACATGACACAAAGATAGGGAAAAAGCAAAATGGCTAAAAAAAAAAATATTCGTGGTTTTTTTTTTTTTTTTTTTTTTTTTTTTTAAATGATGCAGGTGATCTCTCCCCCAATTTTGAACAAAATGATGCCCACTCAACACCGCGCATGGCGAGGTCAGTTGAAAAATCCCGCCAGCTGGAACGCAACACGATCGCCAAAATGTAGGGCGAGTAGAAAGCCTAGGAATCTTTGGACGCCAAGCAACGCTCAAGCTGGACAAAAGGTGAAAGATGGGGAGAGCACAACGGCAACCCACGGAGGGTCAGCGCGGGAAGATTCAAGGTGACTTGGACATGGACAAGCCCCATTCCATAAAATAAGGGGTCAGGAAGCCGGCAATTCCTGGCATTCCCTTTCACATAGAATGTGCCATATACCACAATCATATACCACATAGATAAACTTCAAATCATCAGAAATTGAATGCAAACGATGTCATCGAGATCCAGCGCAACTCAGATTTTAACGAAGTTGGATTGCTTAATTTCATAAATATTTGCCAGCTAATTTTGCAAAACTACGAAAAAGCACGCACGAAAATATATCCATGTTTGGAGATATTTATTGAGGCAAACAGTTCTTTTACATTTAAGAATGAAATGTTTATTATCAGATCTAGATTTACTTGCGTGATCATCTTGCATAAAATTTGAAAAAAAAAAATCACTGTGGACTGTCTTTCTCTAGAAGTAAGAAAGGCGGTGGCAGAAAACAGTTGCCAAGTCTCAGAAAAAAAGAATTATTTTTTAAAATTTGTTTTAAAAGTATTTGTTTTACATTTTTTAATTAATTTATTTCTTTTGTATTAAAAAGACTTCCATAAAAATAGAGTTTTTTGCTGCCACATAAACTTAATTTTTGTTATTTGACTCGTATTGAACTCTGAGCATGCATATGATCGCTTAAGGGCGGGTGCGCACGAAATGCTTTTTGCTGAGCAACTGTTTTGTCTATCCAAACAATCTATACAAACATCCGTGGGTGCACGCATGCAGCGGTAACACCGCAGTATGGGCACGTTTCGGGTATGGCACTGTCGTATCTTGTTTGGATAAACAAAACAGGGTAATGTAAACCGGACTCCATGTAAAAGTATCCAGTGAGTGCCCAGCCTTGAGTTCATTAACATTGTGCTTATGTTGGCTTATGAACTTGAAAAGCTCTCGCGCGGGAGCTCAGTTGGAAAAGGTACCGCTCTTTTAACACATTTTATGCGGGACACGTACTAGTACGGTTTATGACGATTGATACTTGAGCGCGGGACACGTACTAGCACGGGTTAGTGTAACAACATGGTTTGTTTATGGGTACAAAAATAAAGGTATATATAGGAAAACGAAGCCGAATGTTCTTGTCTACTGCATAGATTCTGGAAAAATTTTGACAAATAAAAACTAGTTTTTATAACGGAACCACAGAACGGGAAGGTTGATTAAAAACATCAAAAGTGATTATTGTAATAGAATTTAAGTGCAAAACACCTGCTACCGGTAGAATTCCGCTGCGAAATGTACCCGCACACAATGTGTTAACATACCTCGATCAGCTTTTAAAACATGAAATATTTATTTAAATAGCAACATTTAATTTTTACCATCATACTGAAATAAACTTGGGTTTTAGAGTAGTGGTTCTTAAAGACCCCTCTATAGGTGATTCACCAAAACTACCACAAAGGTAAATCTTTATCCAGACCCATTTTATCTGCATACATTCTGCACAGAGCGACAAATGTCTGTCGTTTAGCGAGAACATTTGTCACCATGCATATGACAAGTGCAAAACACCTGCTACCGGTAGAATTCCGCTGCGAAATGTACCCGCACACAATGAGTTAACTGGAGAGTTGCGGGTTCGGAGAAGGAACCGGCCTAAGATCCGTCGTGTTCATTAAAGGTGACCGAGGTAAGTAAGATATGGTCTTGGTCACAGTGTCCTGCAATTTCTCAATCAATGCCTCTTGGGGTGGCAAGCTAAGCCTATGGATCTTCTGTTTGGTCTCTGCTTTAAAGTTTGGAGAACCCACTTGAGAAAAGTCGTACTTTTACCCTTGAGGTGCTCGTTGAAACAAAAGGCACACCCCTTTACCCAGGGCCTTAACTAGGTCCTTTAGCGCCCGTGGCAAAAAACTGATCTGCTCCTATGCCATCAAATATTGTGAGAAAATACATAAACATGTTATATATATATATATTTATATATATCTATATCTATATATATATATATATATATATATAATATATATATATATATATATATATATATATATATATATATATATATATATATAATATATATATATATATATATTATATATATATATAAAAAACTTTGGGGGTATTGTTTTGTTGATAAACTGAATAGTTTATTTGAGGGAATTATTTTTCATTTAGACGTTGAATTTTCGTAAAAAGTTGACGAATTTCTAAATATAGTTTTAATAACTTTAATAAATCCAAAATTTAAAGCGAATATCCGGAATTATATTAAGGCATATTATAAGTGCATTGGAATACGAATCTATACAGGTTTAGTCTCTAGAAGTATTTTTAAAAATAAGAAAACTCATAAAAAACCCCTTTGAAACACATTGGATTTTATAATAAAAAAAAGTTTTTTCAACTAATTTCTACGAAATTCTTCTACTTATTTCTAAGAGCGAATTGTCCTCTTTCGGACCTCATTTTCCTCACGGTGCAGAGCGCCGTGAGGAAACTGATGAGACACCGTGAGTGACTGATGCGCCTGTGGCAAATGCCACGTTTGCCACTCCCTGGTGGCCAAGTGACCATGTGATATCAGAATCAACAACAACGGGAAAAGCCACAGCTTACAGATCTTCTTGCAAATATTCTCATGAACAGCAAAGCAGATATATTTATAGTATGCACATTTTATCTTGAAAATAGCGTCATGATCTAGGCTAATAGAAAGAGAAAAAAATACTGTTTAATTTGTCAGAGAAAAGTAAAATTTTGGAATTAAATACGTGTTCAGTCGTGGATGTTTAAGTTTTCTTTAGTAAATTATCAAATGTGCACATTGTCAAAATTAGCTCTTTTATTCTCTCTGTGAGAGTGCAGCTGTGTTTGACATAAGGTTTGCGAAACTGATTTGCTCGCCGCACTTACACGTTGTGGGTTGAATACCCAAGTTTTTTTCGCGACTCCAGGAAGCGTGTGGTGTGGCCAGTGAAAATAATTGCACTTAAACTTCACCAAGTTTTGGAGAATCGTGATTGGTCTCCAAGAGGCGATTATTATTGCAACTACATGTGGTGAGACCATGATTTTGATAACAATAACCGATTCATAACAATAAACGATATGCCAAATGAGATAAATTTACCCCTCCTTTAATTCCCATGTACTAAATTTCAAAATAAAATTAAAAAACTCACCTTATATTCATGTACCATACATTATCCTTTAAAACAAAAGAATTATATACATAATTAAAAAAATGGATCAATTGTTGACTGTGTACAATTCTTTCTAAGAAGCTCATTGATAAATCGTTCGTAATCATAATGTTTTTTAAAGTCATCGGAGCGGTGTTCTACTCCACGTTTCAACACTTTCAACGCAATTCAGAGGCTGAGAAACGTTTAGCTGCGCTGCAGCATTGCGCTGGCTCATTTTTGGTAACCTGTCATAACGATTTAAAATTTCGATCTTTTGTTTTAATGTTAAATCTTTTCGCTTTCTGGCTTCCATATCGACAAGCTGCATGTAAGCGAACAAATAAAAACTGTGAAGACACACAGTTCCGATAATAATGTGTTGCTTTCTGCTTATATGACAACCATTGACCACCAGCAGGGTGTGCGCATTTCTGAAAAATTCCAGGAAAGTGTATCACCCCACTCCTTTGATCATTCCCCATTTCCCTAGGTGGAAGAAGGAGAATTCTCGTTAAATTAAAACAGCAGCGAAGGGAATGGAAATATTGGGTTCCTTCTGAATACATTGGGAATATTCCTTTGACAGTTAAAATGAGGTTCGAAAACTGATAACATTAAACGATGTAAGGATCACATAAAGCGAAAATTTTAACATACAAATGAATAGAGAAAGACCAAGTGATTTCGATAACAATAAGCGATTGATAACAATAACTGCGATCACATTAACCCTTAATTTGACAAGATGTTTTTTCAAATATTTTTTAATTTCTGTTATTTTCCGTGCACAGACATTAGGATTTCTGTAAAATAAACAAATATATATATATATATATATATATATATATATATATATCACTTTCCATTTTTGAGATAATTTATGCGTGCTAGTCTTTTTTTTTTTTTTTTTACAAAGTAATGGTGCTAAACAAGGTGATCAGACTAGTATAATGGTTTGAACAGCAAAATAAATGAAGATTTTATGTTATGTTGTGATTTTACAGGATCGATGTCTGTAAACAAGCTTATGTATATGATTAGATTTCTTTTGTTATAGAAGGATTACTGTGCTATGTATATATTTTGATTGTATAAAGTTTCTCATTTAAGTTGACATTGATGATTAGGGTGATACTGAAGTGTTTATTTGTTATGAATTTTAAAATGATTTGATATGTGAATGTTATTTTTTTTTACTTTTTTTAGAAGGGAGCGTATGTGATGAGGCGATTTAGATCAGTAATATAATTGATTAATTCATACTAGAAGTAAAATGCTTGGGATCTAAATCTGACCTCATCACATCTTTTGTAAAGGAAAGAGAACCTATAAAAACTAATTGAACGGATTCGTCGTGTGCGGGATTCTCGGGCGGGGTTCTGATTCCAGTCCCAGATTAGAATCATGTTCCCGTTCATGACACTAAATAAGAATGTACCTTTGTGGAGTTATTTATGAGTCCCCAAGGGACAGTGCCCAATTTGAAGGGGTAAGGTTTTCCGCATGTTTGCGGTTTAAAGGCAGGGAAAGGGAGACCAATGAATATATACAACTCTGCTGATTGGACGAAGAGAAGTAAGAAAGGACAGAGATGAAATTAATATAAAAAAGAAAGAAGAGAGTTGGAGTTCGGGAGTAGGAGAGTAAAGTTCGGGGACAAAGGAATAGATGGGTCCAAGAGAAAGTCCGTAAAATTAACGAGGACGACATCTCGCAACGACTAGAAGTGTTGCAGTGCATCAGCCTCACAGAATTCCCAAATTATTTTAGAAGGCCCCAGACCAGTGGTGGGACTGAAGTCAGCATTGCCACCCCACCAATAGAGAGTACATACAAAGTGTCTACATCCTTTCATCAAGACCTAGCACCTTAGTACCGACCTGTCACATCGCTGCAGATCCACGAAACTACTTATTATAAATATTTGAATTTGGAATTAGGTCCTCAGTCTTCTTTTTTTTTAGGTAAATGTTAGTATATTATCAATGTTGAATTTTGAATAATGTGGCACCTAGTAGAAAATTTGAAAAAGCAAATTTTATGAAGTTTGAATCAAATTTTTGTACATAGACATATAAATAGCATAACAATAATTTTTTTATATTTTTGTTTTAAACTATCCACCTTGTATGTGTTTATTTTAAGTGTGTAATATTTGATTTTAGTAACTCTTAATTTAGATTATTGGTTTTATAAAAATAACTCTGTAGTCTCTCAGAACCTGTAGTTAAATTTAAAACTTAAATAATCTACAGAACGCAAGACAAATAAAATTTAGTCTTTGACTAACAAAATAATAACCACTATAAATTTGATCATAGGTAAATACCTAAATTTAAAGAGAGTTACACGACACTACACATGTGAAACTTCGTCCTATTGTTCAAAAGTACTAAAATGCATGATATTATAGTTAAGGTATCCGTCTATGTTGAAAACATATTTTTTTTGCCAAAAATCATAATTTCTTTTTTATTTCTCGATTATAAAATTTCAACTTTTAGACTTCTAAATCTGTTTTTGTTTTGTCTCTACGGCATTTTAAAGAAAAGTTACAGCTGTTTAAACATCAGTGACAGCTGTCAAAACAAAACGGAAGTAGCGCTTTCGGAACCGGAAGTTGTGAATTTAAAGCCTTTTAAAGAGCATTTTTTCGGCAAAACTTTTTAAATTTTTATGAAGATTAAATTAAACATTTTTCTAGTATTTTTAATAATTAGTAACTTGGCAATTAGAAAGTTTTGAAGCAAGAAAGTGTGGGGAACTTTAAATATTATTTTAATTTTTTAATAGTTAAAAGTTGCTTCCATAAACTTCAAATTTGTTTTTCTCAGAACGGTATTTTTAATAAAATGTTGAAACTTGAAATGGGATTTCTCAAAAAGTTCTTAAAATATTTTGTTGAAAATTATTATGAATGCTTTTGATAGCATATTACTAGTGAATGACCTAAAAGCTTTAAATTTGGATAATTTTTAATGATGTTACACTCCTAGTTAGATATAAAGGCAATGAAAATTCGCTAAAAATTCTATGTGTTTGATTTTGAAGGACCAAAATTTTTTACCAAATGTAAATTAAGCAAAGATTTTAGGTGATTCACTAGTCCAGTGTATAAGAATTGTGTTGCATCAAAAAATATTGAAATAATTTATTTTATTAAAAAATTAGACCTTTTGAAAAAACCCGAATTTTTTTGGTAAATTTTCTTCATTTATTAGAAATTTTATAAAAACTTCTCCAGGAATAATTTTTTTAAGTGCAATTCTCTATGATAATATAAAAAACAAATCTAAAAATGTAAAAACATTGAACTAGTTTCTACGTTTAAAGAAAAAAGTTCGAACGTAGACGGATGCCGTAAAGATCAAAAGCAGAGCTAACGGTATGATGTATTATAGAATATAAGTTTCACTGATAGTCATTTCAAGGAAAATTGCAGATAAGTTGGTAGGATAGTTTTTAAGGAAATCCGTAATTGTTTCATAACAACATTACATGTAGCTCAATAATTCAGGCAGTTCCTCTAGTAACATAATTACACACCGACATATTTTCCTTCTTTGACTGAATCATGTTTTCTCAAAACTGGCAACACCCAAAAGAATGAGTCAAAATATGCGTAAAACAACTCTAAAATTTGTTTATTAAAACACTACTATTACAAAACATTGAAACATAGCTTCTTTAATATAGTTAAAAAAAAAACTCTGAACATACATAAAACATACAAAATAATCGGAATAGAATTGAAGAACAGGCGAGGATATATATTCCAGAATGAAGCTGTAAAAGGTACAACATTGAGCACAAAAGAGATTCTCAAGTATCTTGTGATAACTTATGACTAAAACGACAAATCTTTCTATCTTGAATACAAACACATAATTAACAATTAACACATATAAATTATACTCTGAAAGTTTACAAACATTAACGACAAAAGAAATTAAAAATTCTGAAATAAAGACTGACGATAAGGTTTTGAGTTTCCTCGAAATATATAATAAATGCAGTAGGTTTCTCTCTAAGATATAGAACACTTACATAAAATAAACACAGTGAAAAGTTCCTAGTTTATCAAAATTTACATAAACCATGTGAACAAGCAAAGTTTAAATCTCTCCACGTTAAGACTCAGTAATGATATAACTAGAATTCCATACGAGTTTCCTTTTTATCTTTGTCGTTTTTGGCAGGTTTTTGGTTATGCTGAAAGCTCTTATCGTGGTAGTGCTTAGATGACTTAAGTGGACCACGTCAGGAAGTTGAGATCAATTCCTCACTTGAGGGCTTGCAGGGCACGAAGACCAAGGCATGTGCTGAAAACGTACAGGATCGCATTGACAATGCCTACAGCCTGTAATAAAATAAAATAAAATAAATCATAAAAAATACACAAAGGGTAAAATGCTTGTACAAAGCACTTTTTTAAATAGGTATTTTAAAATTTGTATATTGTTGTTGTTGTTGTCTTATGCCACTTGGTGAAACCAAGCTCGATATGAGCCGGGGCTACTATATTTAAGGTGTGGCGTTCTGATAACCGCATCGAAGAAGCTCTCGCAAATGCAAATTGCATGGATGCAAATTTCCCTCGATGCTGCGCGCTCGAGCATGTTGCAGTATATAAGATGACCAATCATTAGTTGTTTTATGTAATCTCCTATGTAGCTCAGAACTAGAGAGCTAGGCCCAGGAAATTCTGTGCACCACTTTCACTGAGTCACTCTCGGCTCTGGAATCATCGGGCTTGTGTAAAACAACTTTTCGCCTGTTAATCACTTGCAAGCCGCAAGTTGTTATCAACGCACTGATGTTTTATAATTTACCTTTTTTACTATTCATTTACTTATTAGTATTTTAATAAACGTTTTGATTAAAAGCTCATGTTAAAGATTAGTTTATTTCGCTTCAATATTTCCTCTACAAAGGCGAAGGGGTGAGCCTTTCGTTTTAACGAGCACCACAAGGATGAAAGTACGACTATGGTCGAGTGGGACCTCATAATCTTGAAGCAGGGACCAAGCAGAAGACCCATAGGCTTGGACTGCCACCCCCAGAGGTATGGACTGAGAACATGAAGGACATTTGACCACGAACCTATTTTACGTGCCCCAGCCAACTTTAGCGAACACGGCGGATCTTAGGTCGGCTCGAGTTCCGAACCTCAACCTCTCAGTTACGAGATTGTTGCCTTTGCCGACTGAGTTACCACGGCTCCGAAATTTGCATATGAAGCACTGTAGATGCTATTCTGCGAGCGCGCTTTGAATATTTGCGTATGTTGGCTAGCCACAGATGCAAATTTTATATTCTTGATACATTTCTTGAGAAATCTGACCCTTTTTGAGCCTGTAAAATGGCTCAGTCAATTGAAAATCCCACCAACTGTAAAATACTCTATTAAAGAAAAAAAAAGGTACCATTTTAAAATTTGAATATGAAGCGTTGTGGATGCTATTCTGCTAGCGCACTTTGAATATTTGCATGTGTTGTCTGACTACCGATGTAAACTCTACATTTTGGACACCTTTATTGTGGAATATGACCATTTTTATGAGCATGCAAAATGACTCAGTCAATTGAAAATACCACCAAATGTGAAATACTCCATTAAAGCAAAATTAAAAAGAAAATAGGTACTGTGACGTAGTAAGCGATCCGAGACAAGCTTCTGAATTTTTCTGGTTTTTATTTCTAAGCTCACAGCTATGTTCATTTTACTTCAGTATTTACATTTATATACAAGGAGCATTATTGATATCAGCATCCAACAAACTCCGTTCAGTTAGACGCGAATATACCTCAAGAAAATCAAACGTTCTTCCCGAACGCCGGGTCGGGAATTCCCAACCGTTCGAGAATAACCTCCTAGGACAAAACCTTTCTAGCCAATCCCAGGCCCCTTAGCTTCTCTCTAGTGAGGCGCGTAACTTTGCCTCCACTCCGAAGGAGGGGGGTAGGGTAAGGATTTCCCAGAATTTCGAAGAAGTGAAGTACAATGTTGCAAAAAACGCCCCCAACATTACCGGAGAGGGAGTAGCTTTAGGCGGGAAAATATGGAATATTTTACAGAACCATTTTAAAATTTGTATATGAAGCGCCGTGGATGATATTCTGCTAGGGCACTTCGAATATTTGAATGTGTTGGCTGATTACAGATGCAAATTCTACATTTTGGACACCTTTCTTGAGCAATCTGACCATTTTTATGAGCATGTAAAATGACCCAGTGTGGATTAAACATCCCACCAACTTTGAAAAACGCTATTGAAGAAAAAAACATTAAGGGGGAAAATGTATATAGCATCATGGATGCTGTTCTGAGAGCACACTTTGGGTGTTTACATCTATTGGTTAACCACAGACTCTGTTACGGAAGAATTTGATCGTTTTTAAGTCTATTTATTAGTAATTATGCCTTAGACAACTGAAAATCTTCCACCGACTGTGAAAAAAGCTATTGAAGCAAAACATATTAAGGGTGAAAATGTGTTTAGCATCATGAATGCTGTTCTACGAGCACACTTTGTTTAGATCTATTGGTTAGCCACAGACGCCATTCCGGAAGAATTTGATCGTTTTTGAGTCTATTTATGAGTAATTATACCTTCGTCAACTGAAAATCTTCCACCGACTGTGGAAAAAGCTATTGAAGCAAAAGACATTAAGGGGGGAAAATGTGTTTAGCATCATGGATGCTTTCTACGAGCACACTTTGAGTGTTTACATCTATTGATTAGCCACAGACTTCATTTCGGAAGAATTTGATCGTTTTTGAGTCTATTTATGAGTAATTATGCCTTAGACAACTGAAAATCTTCCACGGACTGTGAAAAAAGCTATTGAAGCAAAAAATATTAAGGGTGAAAATGTGTTTAGCATCATGAATGCTGTTCTACGAGCACACTTTGTTTACATCTATTGGTTAACCACAGGCACCATTCCGGAAGAATTTGATCGTTTTTGAGTCTATTTATGAGTAATTATGCCTTAGTCAACTGAAACCCCCCCACACTAACTGGATTTGAGGCCTTAAAAGCAAAATATGTGAAGAATGAAGATGTATTTTTTTAATGCAAAATGTGTGAAGGAGGCAGAAATTATGCTCCGGTTCTATGAAATATCTGGAGTAAATATTGAGAACAACAGTATTTGTGAAGGAACTAGGTCTCGGTAAACCAATTCCTTCAGATGACCGCACCAGTTCAGATTTCAACTGTGTGAGGAATTTATCGGTTATTATACTGCAATGCTAATTTAAAAGGCAATGCAGAAAAAAAACCGTTATGTTACCAGTTTTAAAATGATGCCACTGATTCAAGAATATCCACTTTGTATGCTGGGAGAAATATTCATGGGGCAAAGTGTGTGAGGACTGGTCTGGATCTCCGTTTAAATGTGTATCGTGTGTTGCTCATCAAACATAAGTATAGTCATGAATGAAAAGTTAGTTCATTTTGCTCCTTTCTGTCCGTTATTTAATATTAAGTCTCTACTTGGGATGTATTACTCTCTAAAATTTGTTGCTTCTTCTGGTAACTCGGAACATTTGAATAACATAAGAAGAGATGATGGGTTAAGGATGCAAAATTAAACATTACATGCTTTTTAGTAGGTAGCCCAAATTTATGTTCTTCTGTTTAATTCATCTGGGATATACATTTAATTTAATCCAAAAAATGTTTCTGTCGAAATAAAGATATAAAAGTTTGGATTTGGCTCAAACGAAGTAAGGTAACGCATTGAAAATTGATTGTGCGAAAACAACACCGATTTATGCATGATTTAAATACTATTCTAGATATATTTTTATCTCACCTAATGTTTTTATTTCATTTTACTGTTTAATTGTTATCAGAAGTTAGTTATATTTTCCCTTAGCAATAGTTCTACAACTAGAAAAAATGATTTTATTTCAAGTATTAAAGAACTTAAGAGTGTCCTTTAACCCTTAATTTGACAAGATGCTTTTTCAAATATTTTTTAATTTCTGTTATTTTCCCATGTCTGTATAGACATTAGGATCTCTTTAAAATAAACAAAAATATATATTTTTTCATTTTTGAGATAGTTAATGTCCGCTGTGGCGAACACTGATAATTATGTTATATAGTAGTTATAAATATACATGTCCGGTGTAGCGGCCAGACTTAGCCAAATTAAGGGTTAATGGATTAAAAACTGTAATATAGTATAAGAGCGTTGATGGGTTCTTAGCATACATACACATAAAAAGTGAATGAAATGCATATGTTATTTCTTACCCCTGCCGTTATGTAGTATTTTTCGTATCTTCTTTGGTATCCGAGAATCACTACAGATAAGCCAGACGATAAGTACAGAGAAGCGGATATCAAGTGGTACAAAACAAACTGAAATGAAGAAAAATCAATGTTAAAAATGCAGGAAAGTAAAAAACAATTATCACTATAACAGAATAAAACTACATTTTAATGCTGACAAATTTATTACAGATCAATAATAATAAAATTGATTGTTTGTGTATGCGGGAACCTAGATAAATTTTGATAAATTAAATTGAAAATTTTGGTACACAAGACCATATATATTTGTAGAAATTTCATAATGTTTTAGCTAAAGTATACAGAAACTTTTGCGAAAGTTTCCAAAACATAGCTTGAAAATACTGAAATTAGTCATTGATAAAATAAGATCGCTATCCGTTGTTTCTCAAAAGAAGCAAAAAGATGAGGGAGTTTATCCAAATATAGTATAGTATTTTGTATAAGTGCAAAATATACACACAGCATATTGTGGGTGGATTTTCAAATATATGAAACGACTCACAGAGATCTAATTGCAATATCGTTTCCATATTTTCAAATCATACTGGCCACAGATTTCTACAGATTAAAAAATCATTATAAAGAGTTTTTTTTCTTAAAATTCTTTGAACGAGGGATTGTATTTAATAACACACTTCAGTTTCCTTACCTGATCCCGCATTTACTTCGTAAGATGTTTGTAGACAAATGTGATATCTGAGGCTGTTTTCTAATGAACGCTATATTTTGTTTGGAAAAGAATTTACATTTGTTACATTCTCCCCACACAGCTATTGTTCACAGGCAAAGCTGTGTGGGTGCTGCTAGTATTTTGTAAGAAATGGTTAACATGATTACGGGTTTTTTCTAGATTTAACCTATTGCAGATAGAAACTCAATATCTTAATATTAAGTGTTAAAATTTTCAACTAATTTGGATCTATATTACAAGTTAGTTGGTGATTTTAACATATATCCAGGCTTTTGATGGTTCGATTATTCTAATCATTTAATATGTGAATCAAAATCAGGGCCAGTTTGAGACTATCGAACTTCTCTTAAGCAAGTTTTTTTTATAAATATTTAATACATTTATTACCTACTGACAGTAAATAAGTATATGTTTATTGTAAATAAATATATAAATAAAATAATATCATACTTGCAAAAGGTTACTAAATTTTTAGCTCTAGATATCTTTGATTTTACATTTTTACATACCTCAATTTTTAAATCTGAGTAAGCATATATTCTTTCTGAACAATAGACAAAAAATGATTGAACTGGTAACATATTCTGTTTTGGCATTGAAGAAGAGTATTCTCATTACACTATCAGACATAGATATTTTTAGTCATTTGGAATCGGCACTAAGCAGTAGGTTCCATTGTGCTTAACCCTTGTATCGCAAAATTTTACCTTAGAGATCCAAACTGAATCCTGCAGGCTAACATAGCGGGCATGAGAGACTGCATTTTCAATAGATAGCAAAATTAAAAAAAAATTAACTTGTTATTCTACAGTGTTGATTTTAAAAATATGTTTTCAATGCTTTTGCACATCTAAGGTTCTACTCTCA
>CM063506.1:53844578-53904578 GCA_032207245.1 Pardosa pseudoannulata | reverse complement strand
CTAGTTTGCTTTTACACACATGCACGCACGCACATACATTTAACTGAACGTTTTCAAACTTTTTTACGAACGGACTTTTTCTTATAGTAAACTTTAGCATGAATGCGACATGAATGTGACTTTGAAGTGCAATAACTCTATACAACTACATAGTAAAAAGATTACAATTTTAACTTTGATTTTTTAAAAGTAACATAATATAAGATAAAAATAAAATCTTTTGACATGTAAAGCAATACCTGTTGAGATTACTACTTTGTGTTTGGAATAATAAAACATTATTTTCCATTAAATATTGTTAGTATGAACCACAGTAGCTCATTCAGCAAAGGTAGTGCTCTCATAACCAGAGGGTTGTTTGTTCTGGAATCAATCCAGCAGAAGATACTCCATGTTCATTAATGGCAGCTAGGACATGTAAAATAGTTTTGTGATCGTAATATCATCCAAGTTCACGAACTATACTTCTGGAAGTGGTAGACCAAGCCTAGTGATATTCTATTTGGTCCCTGTTTCTAAATTACGCGGATCCTATTTGGTTACTTGTGCTATCTTAGGAAGTTGAGTTGGCCATCTATATGGAGCTTCCATGGTAAAATGGTCAACAAAATGTGCTGCTTTATTTGAGCGAATGCTCGCTTTTCACATATAAAAAAGGTTAAGTGTGGACAATAACAAACAAATCTTTATCGATTTAAATGAACAGTAAAAAATAAGTAGATGCCAATTTATTTTAATTTTGTAAAAATGAAAATGTGTTACAATTATCCTACTCTACATTTTAAATCTTTACTAGATCCCAAACGTTTACCATGCTCAAACTAATTATTATGTACCACGTACTCCCTTAGCGGTAACACGGACCCTGAGGATCGTATGAACCACTTTGGAAGTCACTGTGTACCAACCCTTATGCCGGGAGCTGGATTCGAACCTGGAAATTCTAGCACCGAAAAGAAATCCCTACCCGTTGGGCTATTCTCAGAGAGAAAGTAGTATGTTGTTGTGTCTTTCCATTGACCAGTAAAATTATTGTGAAGTGTATTGTCATTTCTGTTATTTTTTTATCGCACAGTGGGTTGGCACGCAAAATAACGATTACTTGAAAAAGCTGTTGGTATGCGGATGTTTAAAAAAAGCAAGTTAGCAATTCACCACTATGACTGCCCGATCTTCTATACATAAGACCGAACTTATATTTAGCCATTCATCTCTTTCGCATCCTTTCGTTCTGTTAATGTTACCAGTCATCTATGTTCTCTTATTTACAAAGATAAAGATTAATCATCCAACAGGATTTTCTAGACCAGAATATCTAATGTTCTCTTATTTGTGATTTCAATTTCTTTAAATAACTCGGGACACTTGCTGGTTAAGCATTCCATACAACGTGGAGTTTGTTGACCGATTATTACAGGATCACATTATACTTACCTAACATTAATCCCAAAGACAACACAAACAAAAAAGATGGGTCTCTTAATTTAGAAGCAGGGACCAAGCAGAAGACTCCCAGGGTTGGCCTGCCACTTTCAGTGGTATCGTTTGGGAACTTCGAGAACATTACGATCCCGAACTTATCCTACGTACCCAAGCACAGTAGTTCTTTGGCCAACTCGAGTCCCGAACCTACAGCCTTCCGGTTACGATATCGCTGCCTGTGCCCACTGAGCTTCCCTGGTTCGTCAACATGGGGAAGTCAATCGAGGAGGAGAATTTTTTCCAAAGTCTTTCGAGTCCGATTGAAGGTGGATAGTTCCTCCAAAACATCGATTAGGAAGACACGTATCTAGGAGTCTGGAGACCCCATTTAGTTTGGTTTGGTTTGCAGCGCTACGGTCTACTGTTTTGCACACGAGGGCTAATGAGACCGGGACCTACAGCTTAAAGCCGATTCCGAACGGCTGCGAACATCCATGCCATAGTGGGATTCGAACCCACGAACTCTGGTACCGACGATCAGCGCCCTAACCAATCGGCCAGCTTTCGGCAAGAGACCCCACTTAGAGACCCATATTTAATACTAGCTACTCTTGTTGCTTCAGAGAGTCACGTCCTTTCGCCGGATATAGCGGTAGGGTATAGGTGCCTCATGATATCCGTAAATGGATTCCAAACATTCCTGGTCCTTGCTGGTGGACCTGCAGATTTCTAATTCTGAATATTAAATGTATATGGAGGTATATAAACAAATATAAACTATTCATAAAAATCGTGATCTACTTACGAACAGAGATTTGGGAACATGATGAAATGTTCTGGACGACAACACGGACGATATGAGCAGAATGAAGGTGGTCATCAAGCAACCATAAGCAATCATCATGAGTGCTGTGGATTCTCCGAAAGAGATGTAAGCTGCCACCGTGAATTCATTTCCAGCCAACGCGGCCTGCGCTTGATAGCTGCCCATATCTGCGACTAGACCGATGGTGACGGCGCCAAGGATCTAGAAATAGGTAAAAAAATGTTGCATTAAGCTATTAATGTACGGATCATTGATTAAAAACGAATTGAAAATAATTATAAATTTATCATCAAATTTAAAACAATATTAAATAAACACACACATATATGCAATATATCAATATTATTACACTTAAAGTATCTCTAATTTTCTCTTTTTCTCTTCTCATTCTTTTATATATATATATTTCCAAGCCATCAGATCTCAGTAAAAGGAGTGTACGCTGACTTAAAATTCTTTATACCCATTTCCTAAATATTTCTCTGAAGTAAATGCATATTTTCTGTTCACTTGCTCCATTTTCCAGACGTCCCAGGTAAATTGCTTGATTTTTCAAAGATCTGAGTTCCTATCTGATTTCTAATAAAGCTGACTAAGCTACTCTCTCTTGGGAAGAATTCATTTCATATCTCGCTTGGGGCCGTCTTCTTTAACAGCAAATTGTGTTTGTAATCATTCATTAGTCTGATCTCGGCGAAGATAGATGTCTGTGCCTAGTCTTAAATAAAGTTCTACGTTGGACTTGCTGCTTCTCTTCCTTGTGCCACGGCTGCTTATTTCTTAGGCTAGTTGATTAGGCTTCTCATTGCTCAGTAAGCCCAAGCAAGTAAAAATAATAGGGGCTTAATTTTGTGTGACCGGCGGATAATTTTCTCCGGACTACACACACTTACACACAACAATATATATATATATATATATATATTACTGTCATTAAACTAGATAATCTTAAAAGTAGACAGGATAAACGAATATTTATTTAGTCATTATACATTTCATTGTTATTCTATCTGTAATTTTCAGTTTAAGACATCCTTTTTTATTGTAAAATTTACTCTGTTTAAACATAACACACTGGGAAAATAATAATTATTACATATGTTAGAATAGTTTAAAAAATGCTGTTTCAAAGTGTAAAAGGAACATATTTTTACTAGACCCACTACTGAACACTATCCTATCCTAGACCTCTGTTAGAATTACTTAAAAAAGTGATGTTTCACATTGTAAAAGGAACATATTGTTTTTACTAGACCCACCACTGAACACTATCCTATCCTAGACCTTATGTTAGAATTGTTTTAAAAAATGCTGTATCAAAGTGTAAAAGGAACATATTGTTTTTACTAGACCCACCACTGAACACTATCCTATCCTAGACCTTATGTTAGAATTGTTTAAAAAAATTGCTATATCAAAGTGTAAAAGGAACATATTATTTTTACTAAACCCACTACTGAACACTATCCTATCCTAGACCTTATGTTAGAATTGTTTTAAAAAATGCTGTATCAAAGTGTAAAAGGAACATATTGTTTTTACTAGACCCACTACTGAACACTATCCTATCCTAGACCTTATGTTAGAATTGTTTAAAAAATGCTATATCAAAGTGTAAAAGGAACATATTATTTTTACTAAACCCACTACTGAACACTATCCCATCCTAGACCTTATGTTAGAATTGTTTTAAAAAATGCTGTTTCAAAGTGTAAAAGGAACGTATTGTTTTTACTAGACCCACCACTGAACACTATCCTATCCTACATCTCTGTTAGAATTGTTTAAAAAAATGATGTTTCAAAGTGTAAAAGGAACATATTGTTTTTACTAGACCCATCAGTGAACACTATCCTATCCTAGACCTTATGTTAGAATTGTTTAAAAAAATTGCTATATCAAAGTGTAAAAGGAACATATTATTTTTACTAAACCCACTATTGAACACTATCCTATCCTAGACCTTATGTTACAATTGTTTTTAAAAAATGCTGTTTCAAAGTGTTAAAGGAATATATTGTTTTTACTAGACCCACTACTGAACACTATCCTATCCTAGACCTTATGTTAGAATTGTTTAAAAAAATGCTGTTTCAAAGTGTAAAAAAAAACATATTCTTTTTACTAGACCCACTACTGAACATTAACCCTATCCTAGACCTTTGACGTTACAGTGTACTTGGCATGAGATGCACAATTTTCATAAAGTCTGAACGGGACAAAAGTGAAGACTGACGCAAATATTTGTTTTAGTCTTCACTTTTATTGCTTCAGACAGACATATTTATTATATATCTCAAGAGAGATAAGCATAAAGATGTGACTAAAACAATTTAAAGGTCCAATTAGATGAGAAAATGGCTAAAAAGAAATATTCTATATTCCCACGGGATATACAATTTTTAGTTGCAGTTTCCTTTATGTCTAGAAGAGCATAAATCAAAAGATGTTGGAAAAAAGTCTGAAATAATATAAACCGTTAGAAAAAAAGCGATTTCCATTTCTTTAAACAGTCATATATCACAGTAAAATAAAAATAAGATGAAATGTTATCCAGATAATTTTTTCTGCTGTTCTTCCTACTTTTTACTCTTCCTCTTCATTCAATTCTACCACAAGATGAAGAATCTGCTCTTTTCTCTATTATAAAGTTTGATATCTTCGATCAGCGTAAAGTTATTAATTATTCTGAATTATATATCTATTCCTTAGCAGTTGTAAAACAGCGTAAAAATGTAAAGGCATTACTAAAGATCCTCATTAAATTATGACTAAGGCTTAAAGCCGTAAAATATGTTTGTGGTCATAATGTCCTCCAAATTCTCAATCAACACCTCTGCTGGTGGCAGGCCAAGCCTATGGGTCTTCTGCTTGATCTCTACTTCTAAATTACGAGGACCCACTTGAGCAAGAAGTCGTACTTTCTCCCTTGTGGTGCTCGTTGGTACGAAAAGCGCACCCTTTTGCCTTAATACGAATAGAGTATGGCGTGCTTGGTTTGACCAAGAGGCATAAGACAACAACAAGGCTTACAGCTAATCAAAAATTTCTAGGTTATAGGTATACCCTCCGATTACCTATAATTAAAAAACGTAGAACTTCTTTTAGCCTTTATGTAAAAGAAAACTCCATTTTATTACAATAACTACTCATTTGTGAAGTTTGATTTTTTAAAATTTAATATAAATTTATTTATTTTTATACTTTGGGGAACTTAAAAAAATATATAAATGTTCCTTTTTCAGGCATAACTTTCCCCACTCATATTTTTAATACATGGCTTATTGCCAAAATTTAGTTCAATAATGTTTCCACAGTTATGTATCATTCAAACATCAGGAACTTTTATCGATTTCTAGTAAAGTTTCACGAGTTTTCATTTATGCGTTTCTTATGCATACGAATAGCAGAATTTTTATCAATTTCCAGTAAATATTGACAAGTTTTCTTCATTTTTTATGCTATACCAGCAACAGGAACTTTTATCTATCTGTAATAAAGTTTCACAAGATTTTATTTATGTATTTTTTATGTCATATAGCAGCAAGAACTTTTATTAGCTCTAGCAAAGATCCACAAACTCTCATTTTGTATTTTGTATGTATACGAACAGCAGAACTTTTATCAATTTACAGGAAATATTGACAAGTTTTCTTCATTTTTATGCTATACCAGCAACAGGAATTTTTATCTATATGTAATAAAGTTTCCCAAAATTTTATTTATATATTTTTTATGTCATAAAGACAACAAGAACTTTTATTAGTCTCTAGTAAAGATCCACAAACACTCATTTTGTATTTTTATGTCATGCGTACAGCAGAACTTTTTATCAGTTTCCAGTAAGTATTGACAAGTTTTTTTAGTTTTTTATGCTACACCAGCAACAGGAACTTTTATCTATCTATAATAAAGTTTCACAAGATTTTATTTATGTATTTTTTATATCATATAGACAGCAAGAACTTTTATCAGTCTCTAGTAAAGATCCACAAACACTCATTTTGTATTTTTTATATATACGAACAGCAGAACTTTTATCAATTTCCAGTAAATATTGACAAGTTTTCTTCATTTTTATGCTATACTAGCAACAGGAAATTTTATCAATCTGTAGTAAAGATTCACAAGATTTTATATATGTATTTTTTATGTCATATAGACAGCAAGAACTTTTATTAGTCTCTAGCAAAGATCCACAAACTCTCATTTTGTATTTTTTATGTCTTACGTACAGCAGAACTTTTATCAGTTTTTAGTAAAGATCCTAAAATTTTGATTTATGTATAATTTTTTCCAAAGAAACAAACTCATGAAAAGTGCCATGTATATAAATTTAGGAACACAAGGTGGTAAAAGAAGCATGAGTGATTGGAAAAGAGTTCATTGCATTTCCTGTTCCTTTGTCCAAACGAGTTAGTCATGACATCATCCGTGGTCATAGAAAATACGTACACAAGAAAAAAAACCCTTCACCTGTTCGAGGCACAGGAACTTGCGGTTTCGAGTGCACTGAGACAAAACGGAGTTCTGGTGTGAAAGCGGGATATAAATTGCAGTTTTCTAAAGTAACAGCTCCTCAGGTACATCCCTCTTTAATTCCATCTCAACACGCCACCATATAAATAAAGTTATCATGGAAGGAAGCGAAAGCGGAAAAGAATAATAAGCTGCTAGAACATTAGGCAAATCTCTGATTTTATCGCTTAGGGCGGTGATGTCTTTTAAGGGGAAACTTGCATTGTAGGATAATAGTTTCTGCATAAACAGTCTATAGATATATTTGTGGCTCTTGTGAAAATACTTATCCAAAGTTTATACAGTGAAGATATGTAAATATAAGCCATTGTAACCAGTTTACTAAGATAATGGGTTCTTAAAACTAGCAATAAAGGAACATCTCACAATTGCTTATGTTGAGTCATGACAGAGGCAGCTATTAATAACACATTAAAAAACATTCTATTTTGTTTTACGGAATGATGCAAGCAATCAAATTTCCTGTCGTCTCTAACAAGCCAGAACTGAAAAATAAATTTGGAAAATTTACTTTCATAATTTATTAAATGAAATTTCAATAGTCATAGTTAAACAGCATATTTTGGTGTATCCTGAATGTCACACTGATTGCCGTTTTCTCAAAGCGAACAAAGTATCTCTCGGGATTAGTTCGATTTGTTACAGTTAAGATAATATCGATATATAGATCATTGGTTCAGACTCATAGTTCAGATATATAGTTCATTAATTTTATAGTTCAGATAGTCATCTTTTAACTGTCTGAACTATAAAATTTTCACTTATTTACGTTAGTTGGTTGGATAGGGGTTAAGGACGTTGCGAGTAGGTTCGATGTGTTATGAACAAGCAGGTGCTGTTAAAAACATGCTTTTACGCTATGTTTAGTTACGCACAGTGTCTCATTACGTGTCTAATTCACTAATAAACCAAAATCGAATTGTTTAGTCAATGTCATATCCAATTGACGTATGACGTCAAGTCAGACCAAGAAAAAATGAGTAGAATGTCTTTGAACCTTATATTAAAAAATAAAACCTACAAGAATTTGTAAAATTTGCAGCAACAAATCAAACGAAGACAATAGAACATTAGAAAAAGACTAAAGAAAGTCGAACTTGCGTTGTTGCTTTTAATGTAAATTCATATATTTCGAATATATCAAAGCAAATTTTACAAACTAATGTTATGTAGAAATATATTAGAAGTTGAATTTAGATCTTTGTTACCCATCGGAGCAAGTTTTTTTTAAGTATATTTAAGTTTTTATGTAAAAAATGTTTGTTTATGTGGAGTTTATTTTTAACTTTAAAACTCGATATTTAAAAAAATAAAGAATTAATTTGTGAGTAGACGGTAGCGCTCCAAAACAAACTGTTAGGATTACATGGAATTAACCAGTGCTACAGTGGTTAAGTGCTAGTTTGTTACATATATCCAATTTTTGTCATTTTGAAATTGTAAACTGTCTTTTAATTGTACTAGTCATATTTGCAATGATCTTTACTTTAATTACTTAATATGTGTATTTTGGGTTTTTTTTTTGCATTTATTTAGTTTTCCACTATATGCAAATTTACTTTTGTATTTGGTCAGCCCAGTACTATAGAAACAGTACTTGTAGTTGCTGTGAACTGACTCCGACGGTTGTTTTGATCACCTGTGTGGGTGTTATGATGGTCTTATTATTTAACTGCTTGTGGAGAAAGTATGTAATTTTATTGGTTTTAATTTGCAGGGTGTTTCAAAAATGACCGGTATATAGGTAAAATCAATAAAAACTAAACGAACAGTGATAGAAATTCACAGTTGCTTGGGACAATATTAAATTTTCAGGCAGACAAACTTTAAAATTAATTACAATATTCCACAACAGATGGCGCCGCAGTCTGGTAAAAAGGTCTAAACTACGATATTTGTCTGTAGGAACTCTTAAAAGATCAGGTGTACCACCACTATCCAGAAACAATTGAATAACTGGAACAGTACATCTGTTCTGTATGTGAACCCATCCGCCTGAGACAAGGGTTTCTGATAAATTTTTTCTGGGAATACGCCATGTTGGATATCTGGAATATATCGTAGTTTAGATTTTTTAGACTGCAGCGTCATCTGTCGTGGAACATTGTAACTAATTTTGAAAGTTTGTCTGTCCAAAAAATTTACTATTGTCCCAAGCATATTGCAATAAACTGTGTATTTCTATCACTGCCAGTTTAGTTTCGTTTTTTTTATTTTTCAAATATACCGGTCATTTTTGAAACACCCTGTAAATGCATGTTAAATAAACTGCTTGTTTTTTTTTTAAATAAGGTTTGATTTCTTCACTTACCATACTTGCCACTTTGTTTCAAATGTCATTCGAGACTGACACAAACCAAACCAGAAAATTGTAACAAAATGTGTGCGGTTGGTATGCGAGAGATACTTTTTGAATTGATCAGCTCTGAAAGTGTAACATTTATTTTTTAAAGCAAATATATTAGTCCGTGAGAAAAATGAATGCTTTTAGTTGACAAGTAAGTTTCAGAATTTTTTTTTTTTGAATCGTTTGCTCAGCTCAGACCTGAAAGTGTAACCACTTTTATTTTTTTAAACAAAATATAAGTAGTCCGAAAAGAGAAAAAAATGTTTTAGTTGACAATAACGCTTCTCAGGTTTTTTATATGTCTTGAATCTCCATGCTACTCAGACTAAGTGTTCTTTTATTTTTTTAAACAAATAAGTAGTCCGAAAAGAGAAATGAATGCAGTTACAAGTCAACGCTTCTCAGGTGATTTTTCGTAGCTCTCTTGAATTGCGCCCAAACTCAGCTCCGACCTGAAAGTGTTAACCACTTTCATTTTTTTAAAGACAAAATATAAGTAGTCCGAAAAGAGAAAAATGAATGGCTTTTAGTTGACAAGTTAATGCTTGTCAGGTAATTTTTTTATAGCTCTCTTGAATCGGGCTTGTGCTCAGCTCAGACCTGAAAGTGTCAACCACTTTTATTTTTTTTAAAACAAAATATAAGTAGTCCGAAAAGAGAAAAATGAATGGCTTTTAGTTGACAAGTCAACGCTGCTCAGGTAATTTTTTATAGCTCTCTTGAATCGGGCCCATGCTCAGCTCAGATCTGGAGGTGCTACTTTCCTTTTTTTAAAACAAAATATAAGTAGTCTAATAAGAGAAAAATGAATGGCTTTTAGTTGACAAGTCAACGTTTCTCAGGTGATTTCTCGTAGCTCTCTTGAATCGGGCCCATGCTCAGCTTAGACCTGAAAGTGTTAACCACCTTAATTTTTTTAAACAAAATATAAGTATTTCGAAAAGAGAAAAATGAATGGCTTTTAGTTGACAAGTCAACGCTTCTCAGGTGATTTTTTATATTTCTCTTGAATAGGGTCCATGCTCAGCTCAGACCTAAAAGTGTTAACCACTTTTATTTTTTTTAAACAAAATATAGGTAGTCCGAAAAGAGAAAGATGAATGGCTTTTAGTTGACAAGTCAACGCTTCTCAGATGATTATTTAGAGCAATCTAGAATTGAGCCCATGCTCAGCTTAGACCTGAAAGTGTTAACCACTTTCATTTTTTTTAAACTAAATATAAGTAGTCCGAAAAGAGAAAAATGAATGGCTTTTAGTTGAGAAATCAACGCTTCTCAGGTGATTTTTTTATATTTCTTTTAAATCGGGCCCATGCTCAGCTCAGACCTGAAAGTGTTAACCACTTTTATTTTTTTAAAGGCAAAATATAAGTAGTCCGAAAAGAGAAAAATGAATGCTTTTAGTTGACAAGTCAACGCTTCTCAGGTGATTTTTCGTAGCTCACTTTAATCGGGCCCATGCTCAGCTCAGACCTGAAAGTGTTAACCACTTTCATTTTTTTAAAACTAAATATAAGTAGTCCGAAAAGAGAAAAATGAAAGGCTTTTAGTTGAGAAGTCAACGCTTCTCAGGTGATTTTTTTATATTTCTTTTAAATCGGGCCCATGCTCAGCTCAGACCTAAAAGTGTTAACCACTTTCATTTTTTTTAAACAAAATATAAGTAGTCCGAAAAGAGAAAAATGAATGGCTTTTAGTTGAGAAATCAACGCTTCTCAGGTGATTTTTTTATATTTCTTTTAAATCGGGCCCATGCTCAGCTCAGACCTGAAAGTGTTAAACCACTTTTATTTTTTTTAAACAAAATATAAGTAGTCCGAAAAGAGAAAAATGAATGGCTTTTAGTTGAGAAAACGCTTCTCAGGTGATTTTTTTATATTTCTTTTAAATCGGGCCCATGCTCAGCTCAGACCTAAAAGTGTTAACCACTTTCATTTTTTTTAAACTAAATATAAGTAGTCCGAAAAGAGAAAAATGAAAGGCTTTTAGTTGAGAAGTCAACGCTTCTCAGGTGATTTTTTTATATTTCTTTTAAATCGGGCCCATGCTCAGATCAGACCTGAAAGTGTTAAACCACTTTCATTTTTTTTAAACAAAATATAAGTAGTCCGAAAAGAGAAAAATGAATGGCTTTTAGTTGAGAAAACGCTTCTCAGGTGATTTTTTTATATTTCTTTTAAATCGGGCCCATGCTCAGATCAGACCTGAAAGTGTTAACCACATTAATTAAAAAAAATATATAAGTAGTCCGAAAAGAGCAAAATGAATGGCTTTTATTTGACAAGTGAAAGTTTCTCAGGTGATTTTTTATAGCACATTAAAAAAAAAGTCGCCAAATTACTACAAAGAACCGGCAACAAAAGGAAATGAACTCTGAAAGGCGTTAAAAACAAAAAGTTGTCGGAACAAAGGACAGATTTCATTCTATCGTGTTAATGGTCTTAACTGAAATAAAAACTAAAGGAATCTGTGGGATGATCAAGTTAATGACACGTGAGAATGTAAGGAAACACAATGAAATGTTATGCAAATCAAGACTCGGCAGTAGTTATCAGAAGATAAGAGAGATTCGCTTTCATAATGGAAACTATGAATGTATGACCATTTACAATTTTTGTTGTTAGATATGATAAAAACTTAATTGCGCTTTATTCTCTCTCGAGACGGCGCTAACAATTGGCATGTAGCTTATAATCGTGGTAGCAAGTTTTTAGTAAAATTAAAGCACCTACAGATAGGATAAGAATAGAAATAAAATCAGTGGCAATGAAAGATCGTACATATTTATGTTAACATGACTACACTATACTCGGTGTAAACTCAACAGGCACTTCAAGGTCACTGATTTTTCAAAGATGACCAACTGTAACTATGGTAACGACAGTTGGGGAATGACTTTACTCTTTTTTCCCACTGTGTTAAGGGGTGTCATGCATCGTGTGGGCTCTCCGTGCATGATGAAAGTATGTTTATTTAGACTACACTTTGAAGAATACTTAATACTTTACACAAAATTTTATGAGTAATTTCAGAC
Source organism: Pardosa pseudoannulata (assembly GCA_032207245.1). Taxonomy (NCBI): domain Eukaryota; kingdom Metazoa; phylum Arthropoda; class Arachnida; order Araneae; family Lycosidae; genus Pardosa; species Pardosa pseudoannulata. Next base: position 53,892,410 of record CM063506.1, on the reverse strand, counting down.
CTGTTTCTAAGTTCATAAATTTAAGATATAATCCTATTTCATAAAATTACAATTCAAAAATTGTATGTTATATTCTAATCCGTAAGATTTAAAAAATTCTACTGAAAAAGTAAATCTAATTTTTTTTTCACACACAGTTGCATTATTTACAGATATAATATCATTAAGATGATTGAATATTTCGCTAATTTTAATAAGTAATTAGTTATAATTTCTCACTATTTTTCTTTATATTTGTATGATTCTTTTAATCTAAATATCAAAAGTATTTCTTAACAATTAATTAATTTAATAGAATGTAGTTTTGAAATTCCTTAAATTTAAGTTGTATGTTAATAAGTATATTATGAAGTTATGTGGACCATAGTAAAGTTTCTATTCCAAAATTGTACTGTATTAATTATTTTATGATTTTACAAGAATTGAAAGAGGTCTTAATGCAATAACAATATTTTGTATAATTTTATTATGTATTTAAAGATTTATGGTCTGTTGACACATTTTTAGAAAGTGAAAATTTCTTTAGAAGGTAGATTCCTAATGTTTTAGTAAGAATTCTAAATTAAAATGAATTTTTGTATTTTTACAAAAATATCTGTGATTTATTATAACCATTTTGTACATATTGTTAAACTTTTCTTTATGTAAATAGTTAACGCATTCATACACAACTGAAAATTTTGACTTTGCTTATAATAATAAAGCAAGTCGTCTGAAAGTATTGGAATCAAATCCTCAACTGAAGTGCTAAAAATAAGTGTGAATGCACAGGCTTCTTGGTCGCTACCATAGTAACCGATGACTGGGGAAACGAGAAAGTGTGACCTTGAAGCGCCAATAGATTTTACATGGACTATAGCATATAGTCCGTCATATGACGGGATCAGTAAAATTTTTAATTTTCCAGAATTGTAAAGGTATCCTATGAGGCAGGTAAAAAAATGGGTTGTTTTTTGGCTGAGAATTATCGTTCTACAAAAATAATCGATTAAAATTATCACATATGTACCTAATCTATTATTTAAGCCAAATATAAAAGAAAATTATTTAGGTAATATCTAAGTTTAGTGATAAAACGTATGAGAATAAAACAGAAGATATTTAAATAATCTAAAATAAATGATTAAATGAGATAGTTAAAGGAATGACGTCATAATGCTAGAAAAAATTGTTATTTTTACCTTTTTACTATGTGATAAATGGATAAATTTAATCGCCTGCTCCTCAAATGGGGCTTGATATAATGGCATTAAATGCTCTAAAAGGGGGACGAGGTGAATTTCGAACGTTTTAAATATGACAGTATTTTTCGCTGTGATACGACGCTTATTCATACCAATTTATTTTAGAATCGGATCTATAGTTTAGGAAAGAAAGTTGAAAAAATAATAAACATTTATTTTGAAAATGATAAAACGTCTTTAGGAATGAGAATTTAAAAGGAAAAGCAGAAAATATTAAATTAATTAGACATTTAGAAAAATTTGGCTGGGTCGGGGACAGAACCGTCGCCCCAAGAAGTTAGCTGATCAGATGGGCAGACCCTCTACCGAACGTTCTAGGCCTACACACCTTGAAGAAACTAATTAGAGTATATGAGGGTCAAGTGAACACAGTCCAGTTTAAATAATACGCTCCGCCCTCGCTGCTTCCTCTTATTCTATACTAAATTCATATCAAGAATGAATTTAGTATAGAATAAGAGGAAGAATAAGACTTGAAATAATAGCATTAAACGCTCGAAAAGGGGGGATGGGGTGGATTTCGAACTCGCTTTGAATTTCGCTAACCGTAACTTGTAGCGGGTACAATTTTTCCCCTCTCCTTTTTTACGATAGGTGGCGCTAGAAAGTTATCGAGTGTGTTCTAATATAGTGTTAGTGGTCTATGAGAGTGTGTTTTGTGCTCTTTATTGTTTTATGTTCTGTGTTGTGGAACTTTGAAACGAAATAAAAATGGTTCCTAAAAAAATGACTAAATTAATTCAAAGCGTCTTTTGAAATAAGTCTCGTTCTTCTACAAACTCATAAAAAATCCAATATGGATGCCTATATCCATTCCAGATACAATCGCTTCACAAATTCGCGGACAGACAACTTAGGCTATTATTATATAGGGGATTATTATATAGGGGATTACGAAGTCAGAATCAATTACACCTAGAACAAACTATATTTTTAGCTTTAAACTTTACGTAGTCACTTTTTTAGCGTTTTTTTTTAGAAGAAGTGTTCCCGGAGAGCCTATATCCTCTTCGGAAAATAAATAAATTTCGAAAATCAGACCTTATTTTTATAGAATAGATAAAATAAATGTTTCAAGTCCAAATGTTAACAAAAATTAAAGCAAGTTTAATAAAACTTGAAATAAAAGACAAGAATATACCATTTCTGCAAAATGTAAAGAAAACAATAAAATCCAAGCCTTTTATTTTTTAATTACACTCCGCTCTCCCCGAAAAAAAAACATGATATTTGGCGGCATATATGAATGATGTCCTAAATTTAGCTAATCGATTGAAAACCGTGTGGTTATGTATAAAAAATAAACACACCAACGAACAAACGTCTTAAATTTTAAAGATATATAACTTAAACGCTAGATATTTATTAGTCCATGAAAGAGATTCCGAGAATTTTATGAAAAGAATTTGTTCTTAATACTGGTGATAAAATTTTCATTGCGACAAAATATAATGGATGATTAAATTTAAAACTATCCCATATGTAACTAATCTATTATTTAAGCTAAATACAAAAGAAAATTTTTTACGTAATGTCTAAGCTCAGCGATAAAACGTTTGAAAATAATATTTAAATAATTTAAAATAATAAATAAAAATGAGATGGATGCCTCTATCCATTCCAGGTCCAACCCTTCATAAATTTGAGGACAGACAGACAAATAACTTAGGCTATTATTATATAGGAGATTATCAAAAAACATCAAGCTCAAATTTCTCATTAATGTAATTAATTACAAGTTATAAACATTAATTACTTGTTACAAAGAATATGAGTATTCTTATTAACTTGTAATTAATCCCTTAATAAACCTACGGTTGATTTTGGTAGTACATATTATTTTATTTTACGTTCTTCATAACACAGTCTTTATAAGTTATTATCCATAAACTATTTTACACAGTGTATTATAGTTAAGTAAACAACTTTTAAACTTATCTTTCACACTGTGTGCCGCCAAAATTTGAAATCGTTAAAAGTGTGCAAGAAAAAGGTTAAGAATCTCTGATCTAAGGCATAGATCGTTAAATTCTCGATCGCTAGCTACTAGTAGCTCGAGGGTAAATTTTTAGTAAATGGCAGTAGCACACTCAAGGTTGGCTAATCTGGAAATGAAGACTGCCATTTTTCTTATTAAAATTAACATATCTGAGGTATAACTTGTTTTAACATTTCTAATTGATAACTAACGACATTGTGGCTTTTTCATGTGTACTTCAGTATAATTTTTTCTTACATGCGGTATTATTAAAATTCATTCCATATTTACAAGAAATATTTAAAGGCATTAACAAAGGACAGATTAAAAAAAAGTATTTGTTTCCGTTTTTCAGTTCAGAGTAGAATTTAGGAACATTGCAATTGCTCAAAAATTTCCTAAGTTTGTAGACAACTGAATAAAGACAAGGATGTCTAATTCTCGGTCCACCCAGACATGCCAACATTCAAACACTTGTGTCAGAAGCAACAACGTGGTTTGAAATTAAAGATTATACATAAACACATGTCTTATTGGTTTATAAATTAAAATTAAATTTAAAATATTTAAACAGTAGTAAATTGTAAAAGGTAAATTAAAATTTATGTATTTAAAAAGGTATGAGTAGCTTCTTTAGCTTTAACAACTTATTTTTCAGAACAGTGTTTCTTGTAACAACATTGACCCTGATTAAAATATTTCAATTTTTCTATCATCAGGGATTCTAGAATTTACTCAAATTTGACCGAAATACAGTTCGGTTTTTCCTCACAGTACTGAAAACTCTTCAACATGCAGTATTACTGTGTGGAAAGAGTAATATTCAGCAGTATTTTTTGCAAAGCTTTGTATTTAATTATTGAATCGTAATCTTTTAGCTGTTCAAAAGTTTTGTTGTATTCAGGAGCAATCTCAGGAATTATCAAATTTTCTCATTTCTCCAGAGCAACTCTGGAGAATCCAGAGTAGTTGGCTTGTCTGTCCACCTATTACAAATATATATAGCATAAACTTTAATTCAAATTTCATAACTTAATTGTAATAACACTTCTTTTCATCTTCTTTTACTAGTTCGAGGCTAGATATCTCTCCCCCTCTGCCCACATCTGTGTATAGCATTTGTGTCCATACACCATATGGAAAATTCGCTAGCAAAGCAAAAATTTAGAGTATTTTTTAATGACTCGGGAGCTTTTGCTTGTTTAGCATGTGCCCTTACAATCCCGTTGACCACTTTACTATAGAAACACCATATAGGCGACTAACATTACTCCTTAAGACAATACAAATGAAGTAAGTCCTTGTAATTTAGAAGCAGGGACTAAGCAGAAGACCCCCAGGATTGGCTTGCCACTTCGGGAGGTATCGTTTTCTTACTTGGAGGACTTTGAGACCACGAATTTATTATGCATGCCACAGCCGCCATTAACACTTTGACTGCCATGGCTATCATATGTGATATCCAGTGCTATTTCCGTTGAGACACTGGCTATCATATATGATAGCCATGGTGTTTTAACACTTCAGGCCATGGCTATCAAAGATGTTATCAGTTACATGAAAATCGTATTGGAGTTTGATTGTTGGGCTCCCTACGATGTGTTAGGTATACGTGGTTTGCGCAAATTGGTATATGTGACGATTTTATGAGCTAAGTTTTATGAAAAATTAAATATTTGGAACATGCAACTAAAAAGGGAATATATATAAATAGAGAGAGTTTGTTTTGAAATATTGTTTTTATATATAGTTTTATGTTGAAAAAATACAAATTACACAAAAAAAAGTTTGGCCCCGTTGTGAACATTTGCAATTTTGGCTTGGCAGTCAAAGTGTTAATGAACAAGGCGGATCTTTGGCCACCTTAAGCCCCGAATCTTCACCCCTCCGGTTACGAAATCGCTACCTTTGCCGATTAAGCTACCGTGACATCGTTAAGCATTGAGAATGTAATACCGATGTAAATGACAATTTGTCTCTCCATGCAATTAGTTTTTTTTTAAATTCTTACGCTGAGTCAGAAATTGTAGCAGGTATTTTGTAATTGGGACTGTCAAGATAATTCATTAAATTAAAAAAAAAATAACTGACCGTGGAAAAGATTTCTCCTGAGATTGGAAGGATATTGGCAGAAAAGGATGCTTAGTTTCAGGAAGAAAACATTAATTTATCGTGCTGTTTTGTTTATACATCACTTAATTTTTAATTTTAATTCTTTAATATAGACCGTATTACTCGGAAAACAAACTTTAATAAATGAAAGGAAGTTATTATTTTTTTTGCGGTCGTCGTAAACTTATAGGTTAACCTCGTAACTATTTGACCCGCAATAGTCTTTGAGTTTGACACGCTTGATCTTAAGTCTTTTGTCTTTCGCATATTATCGATAAGAAGTGTCGATATACCAAAAAGTTTAAAATAACTTAGTATACTATCCACGTAAGAGAGGCAGAAGCAAAAATAAACTTTCTAAAAAATGTGAGCGGAAATACTATAGCAAGATCTATTCATGCCTTAGATAATAGCAAACAACAACAAAAATATAAGATGATAACGTCTATTGTGCTATACATAACCCATCTCTTTGCTTCCAGACCAATGAACGGAGCCAGCAAAAGGATTCTTTGCCCAATTGTTTTCCAAACTTATCCCAGTCTCCATCTACACACGACAAAGGCGATCTGTATCTGGCGCACACACTGAACTAAATGTACCAGGAATATTAAAAGAAAGGCCGTCGTTCTGCTTGACTTCACCGCCCACTGCTTGTCACTTTCATAACTTTCTTAACCATGGTGATATTTATCACGTATCTAGGCACTTTTTCGTTCACAGTCTGATTGCAAGTCCGTTTTACCTTGAAAAAAAAATAAACACCAATGATCAGTAAAAGTTGATTTGAAGAAGTAATTAGTTCCTTGAAAATCGCACAGCTTTTCCCAGAGATTTGAGCTTTTGTTACCGGGAGAGATAATTGTGTTATAAATGTCAGTGAGCTTTTGGCACAGTCGATTGGAAGTGATATTCGATAGACAAGCAGATCGACGCCTGCTATGGTTCTAAGAACGGATAACTGTTTTGTGTTTAGCATAGCGTGAACAACCCGTGTAATTCATTCCAAGGTTGTCATGTGATGCAACTGGAACTAGACTTATTCCGATTTCAAGCGAAACACGCATGACTCTTAATAATACTGAACCATTTGAACGGGATAGTATATCATAATAATTTTGAAATCGAAGAATAGTTTAAAAGGGGGTTATACTAAATATCAGTTACGCCTCTCGTAATGGTCATATAGATAAGAGTCAAACTTAGAAAATGGAACTAGTTATATACGGTTTACTCGGCTTAATGTGATCGCGGTTAATGTTATCAATCGCTCATTGTTATCAAAATCACTTGGTCCCGATTTTCTCTATTCACTTGTATGTTAAAATTATTTCTTTATGTGATCGTTATATCGTTTAATGTTATCAGTTTTCGAACTTCATTTTAACTGACAAACGAATATTCACAATGTATTTAGAATTAACCCATTCTTTCCTTTCCTTTCGCTGTTGTTTGAATTTTTGAAAATACTCCCTCTTCCAACTAGGGAAATAGGGAATGAACAAAGGAGTGGGGTATTACACGATCTTGAAATTTTTCAGAAATACGCACACTCTGCTGATGGTCAGTGGTTGTCAGATAAACAGCAGGTAACACATTCTTATCGGAACTGAGAAGGAACGTATTCACATTTTATGGCTTGCTCGCCTCCATGCAGCTTGTCGATATGGAAGTCAGAAAGCGAAATGATTTAACGTTAAAACAAAAGATCGAAATTTTAAATCGATATGACAGGATGATCATGATCACGAACAATTTATCAATGAGTTCTTAGAAAAAATTGTAGCCAGTCAACAATTGATAAATTTTTTTAATTATGCATACAATTCTTATGTTTTAACCCTCTAAGCGGTTCGCACGTACAATTCCTCCAACCAGATGATGTCTTCAAAGCGGTTGTAGCGTACAATTTTTGACATCCAAAAATGGTTGTATTGTACATTTCTTCCAGTGTTTTCAGCCATGGAGTTTTGAGGTAGGATGGTCAGGTCGATTGTTTAGGAACTGCACCCCTACTCCCTGAGGAACACAGACGCTGATAAATTTTCACGGGTTTGTAAATATCTATTTCGAAGTATTTCATTTGCGGTAACAGGTATATCTCTAATTGCACCACTTAAATAGCTTGTATGACTTTTGTAAAAAAATATAAATCATTCTCTTAAAGAATATTTTTATTTGCACTTTTAGAATCCATTATTTCTTATGGGATGATCTTCGAGACTTGACGAGTTTTCTTTGTATTAAAAATTAGCAATCTATAATGTCTATTTATATATCTATTTATAACCGGAAGTCAAGGGACAATAATGAGGGTGGGTTTCCCGTATTCCAATCTAGTCGACAAAGGGAGACGTAAAAAATCATAGAACACTTTGGTCACTGACAAAATAAAACTTAAACATATTTTTTGGAGAATTTTTTCCTCGGTCTGTTCCACTCGGAGGGTTAAAAGATAACATACATAAATGCAGGATAATATAAGGTGTGTTTTTTCATTTTGTTTTGAAATTTAGTACTTGTAAATTAGAGGGGGTAAATTTACCTAATTTTGCATATCGTTTATTGTTATCAATCGGTTATTGTTACCAAAATCACGGTGTCCCAAACTGATCACATTAACCCTCTGGCTGCTTATCCCGCTATTTCCACGGGAAACTCAAATGTAGCAAAATTTGCTTATCCCGCGATTTTTACGGACGTTTGCTTTCTTCTCTTTTTGAGGAGCGTATCCCACTTTTTCACAGTTTAAACAGTGAAATAAATTATATACAATATTAGACGTTTAATTATGTAATAAATAGTATTATATGAATAGAACTATAGTTATATTAGATAACATAATAATATTATAATATTATATATCACAATTATAATAATATATTTATATAATTAATTATATATTTTTATTATGTATTTATTACATAATATAATTATAATGTAAAATTATATATTACGATTACATTACGTAATAAATAGAAGTTAACTCTTTCAGCTAAAATTTATTTAAAAAAAATTTTTCTTCTGATAACATCTAAAATTGGTTTTTCGATAAAAATCTAAATAAAAAAATCTTTTCTAGAAAGAAAAAGTGCACATTCCCCTTCTCAATATATATGGATTTAAAATATACAAAAAAGGCACAATTTTTGAATCTGTTTTGGTCTACAAATTGAGCAGTCAGAGGATTAAGCGGAGTCTACTGTATAATTAACTCGATTTTGATACAAACGGCTGTTATTATGGAGACGGAAGACTTGACTCTTTTATCATCCGAAATTTTGTATGTTTTTATTATGCACTGAAAAAATAAATGAATTAAAACTTCAAACCATTGCCTTTCGTTATATTTTTACCAATTTTACTAAATGTAGTTTAGGAAAAGTGGAGTTATCGTCCAAATCAAATATTTTTAAAACCAAAAATTCGATACTGAGTTTTGCCGAACGATGGCCGAATAGTTAGGGTGCTGGCTTTCGGAACCGGAGTTCGTGGGTTCGAATCCCACTGTGGCATGGATGTTCGTAGCCGTTCGGAATCGGCTTTAAGCAGTAGGGCCCGGTCTCATTAGCCGTCGTGTTGCAAAAAGTAGACCGTAGCACTCCAAACCAAATCGATCTCCAGATTTTGTATGATCTTCACGTTTTGGAGCAACCTAGGTTCTATTATACTACTTTTTTAAATTACACCTGAGTGTCTCGAGTGTGTTTTGACTTAGAGAAATCAAATTTCAGAAATGTATATAATAGAAAATTATAGATTTCTATCAACGTGCGAATTACTTCCGGTTACTGCGCGGTAATAATAGAAGATGTAGGAAGATGCTGTATTGTGACATTTTGGTATTTTTAAAACCAAAAATTCGATCTCGAGATTTTGATTGATCTTCACGTTTTGGACCACCCTAGGTTCTATTATACTATTTTTTAAAATTACATCTGAGTGTCTCGAGTGTGTTTTCACTTAGAGAAATTAAATTTCAGAAATGTATATTATAGAAAAATTGTAGATTTCTATCAACGTTCGATTTACTTCCGGTTACCAGTATTAGGAAAAAAATAAAAAATAGTAATGTTAATTTTAATTTTTCTTGGGTTAAAGCACATGTCGGTGAATTTTATAATGAAACGGTTGATATATTGGCCAAAGAAGCTACTCAAAAAACAAATATAGATTTTGTGGTTGGTATGTCTATTAGACAATTAAAAAAAAACTTTTAGACTTCACTCTCAATTTATGGCAACAAAGGTGGGATGATGAAGATGTAGGCAGGCGTGTTTATTCGTTTTTTCCCAAAGTAAGTATAAAAAGATTGGAAGGGAATTTCTTTTTAAATCAAATATTTTCTGGGCATGGGGCTTTCCCAATTCACCAGGCCAGATTTTTCAATAAACCATTGTTATGCTGGTGCAATAAGGAAGTTGGAACTATTTATCCCATAATTTATTGTTGTGATTTGGTTAAAGATATTAGAACAATTTATTTTTCTATAAATTATAATAATGTTAATTTAATTAACCTTTGTAATTCACCTAAGTCACGTTCTGGCTTGTGTTCTTTTATGGAATTTTTTGTCGAAAAATCCTTAGATTGAAAATGCTCTTTGTATTATGTTTTTGGTTTGTTCTATCTAAATTGCATAAATTATTTACTATTGTAATGGTGTAAAAATTGTTATTTCAGTATTGACTTATTGTTCATGTTATGTTTGTATTCTTTGTATTTATCTTATATTATTTCTGTTATCATTGCTGTTATCTCAACTAGTCTTTTTAAAAAAAAATGATCTAAGTCTTTCCGAACACTTTCGCGTTTTTAAATACAGTGCTTAACTCTCCAATTAGAATTCTTTATTTTACATTTTGTTTACTATTTTTCTGTGTTCCTTAAGTACTATTCAGGATTGCTATCCTGACGATTTGTTATTATTCCCTGTATGGCGAAAGATGGGTCGAGTGTAGAAGTAACTTACTTCCGGTTACTGTGCAGTAATAATCCTTGCAGAGAAGATGTAGGAAGAATTGCTGTATTATGACAGTTTTGGTATTTGTGCATAGAAACCCACATTAAAATATATCAGGAGGGAGCAAGATTTTAGTTATTTTCAGTAAAAGTCAAATAAATATGTTACAAGTTACTTCTATGGCATTCTAATTTCTCTTTTTCCATGGCATTGCATAATTTAGTTTGGTACGGCGCAACTACATCTACTACAGAAAGAAGAAATCTTTAAACTGTAAGAAATAATTGATTTAGTTAAAATAAAATTGATTAAGATCTTAACAATAGATTAATATAGATTATTGTTTATATACACTCAAGAGTTATCGTCCAAATCGAAAATTTTTAAAACCAAAAATTCGATCTCGAGATTTTGATTGATTTTCACGTTTTGGACCACCTTAGGTTCTATTATACTATATTTTAAAATTACATTTGAGTGTCTCGAGTGTGTTTTGACTTACAGAAATCAAATTTCAGAAATGTATATTATAGCCAAATTGTAGATTTCTATCAAACGTTCGAATTACTTCCAGTTACTGTGCGGTAATAGGTTTGGTTTGGAGCGCTACGGTCTACTTTTTGCAACACGAGGGCTAATGAGACCGGGACCTACTGCTTAAAGCCGATTCCGAACAGCTACGAACATCCATGCCATAGTGGGATTCGAACCCACGAACTCCGTTTCCGAAGGCCAGCACCCTAACCATTCGGCCATCGTTCGGCTACAGTGAGGTAATAATCCTTGCAGAGAAGATGTAGGAAGAATTGCTGTTGAGGAAAGATTGCTATATTCAGAAGAAAATATTAATGTGTGCGTGTGTGTGTGTTTTCTTACACCCTATATAGAGAATTAACTAAAGAACTGAAACTGAAATAATAGTTTCTACAATATGATAGTTTAGCTTTCAATAAAAGTTTCATTTTAAATAGGCTGAATTTCGTAAAATAACATTTCAAGATGTAGGAAGAATTGCTGTTGAGGAAAGATTGCTATATTCAGAAGAAAATATTAATGTGTGCGTGTGTGTGTGTTTTCTTACACCCTATATAGAGAATTAACTAAAGAACTGAAACTGAAATAATTTTAAATAGGCTGAATTTCGTAAAATAACATTTCAAGATGTAGGAAGAATTGCTGTCGAGGAAAGATTGCTATATTCAGAAGAAAATATTAATGCGTGCGTGTGTGTGTGTTTTCTTACACCCTATCTAGAGAATGAACTAAATAACTGAAACTGAAATAATAGTTTCTACAATATGATAGTTTAGCTTTCAATAAAAGTTTCATTTTAAATAGGCTGAATTTCGTAAAATAACATTTCAAGATGTAGGAAGAATTGCTGTTGAGGAAAGATTGCTATATTCAGAAGAAAATATTAATATGTGCGTGGGTGTGTTTTCTTACACCCTATCAAGAGAATGAACTAAAGAACTGAAACTGAAATAATAGTTTCTACACTATCATAGTTTAGCTTTCAATAAAAGTTTCATTTTAAATAGGCTGAATTTCGTAAAATAACATTTCAATTTAGCCTAAAAATTTTATTTATTGGCCAACTTGCAAGATAATTAAACAGTCTCTAGATAATTGTATTTAGTGTTTTACAGTACTTATTTACTTGAATTGCTTTGATAGAATCAATATAATTTGAAGTTTCACAATTATTTTTTAAAAAATGGAAAAGATGAGATTTTTGGAAAAAAAATTAGATTAAATATTTAAAGCATTTACAGTTTTGTATTACTATATTATGAAAATAAGTTAAAAAACTATTACACTACATTATGTTAAGTTGTGTAATAGTTTTTAAACTTATTTCATAATATAGTAATACAAAACTTATATATATGTATAAAATAAGTGTTGACATTCCGATTAAAATAAAAGTTGTGATGCTAACAAAGTGTGTGAAAAACCAACAAAGAATTTGAATTCTAAATCTCTGAACAGTATTCTTTAAAACTTCCACGTTGACGTCACTTTTACTATGTAACAATAAGATTTTCCAAACACTAGATCTGATGACGATACAGAGAAAAAGTCATCAATCATATTTTTGATGCTTGTATTTTACAGCGACATTAATGATTTACATATATTTTTGTTAGGCTAAATAGCATCACTGAACCCATATAAATATGTATGTGTAATGCATACGATGAACTTCTGTTTCGAGATTGGATTTTAATGTCACTAAAGTCTATGACCTATAAATTATTACTATTTGGTATATACGAAATTTAAACAATGACGATCTTATTCAAAAATCCCTGTTCATCTATATTTCGCTGGATGTTTTTTGGTAATAAAATAATATCTGAAAGAGTAACAACTTTAGGGGACTACTTAAGAATTGGGTTCCCCTTGGCAAATTTGGCAAAAATATTGGCTATATTTACTAAAACACAAAGGTAATCCATTCAAATATTGTATTTCTTGCTTTTTCTGGTGACTTTAGTTAATGCACCGTGTGCCATCGTAATAGAATTATACACTCTTACTTAATTAAAAAAACGACTTGAAAACCGGACATTTATATTTAGGGCCATTAATCGCTTAATAGTTTACAAACGCAACAGCTCTAAATTATTAAAAATCATTCATAGTAAATCATTAATGGTTTGTTATATCTAATTTTTTTAAGCATTGCGCATTTTTAACATATAAGGAAAGAGTTACACAAGAAGAGTTGGATTCAAATATCATATAAATTATAATATAGATACAGATTGTTTGGACATTGGTGAGATCAGGAGAAAATGTAAGGCGATCATACTTAAACGATTATCGCCAAGTTGGCGGGGGAACCCAATTCTTTAGTCAACCCAACTTTAGTAGTTAATTATATTACTTGAAAAATGGGTAAAAAAATAACAGTTTTTTTAATCACAGAAAATTTTAATTTTAATTAATTTTATCTAACAATAAGGGAAAATAAATGTTTTCTGAGACAAAAAATACACAATATTGAAAAATACACAAAACACACAATACTAGAAATGTAATCAAGAATTAATAAGATCTACAAACAAATGACATATGGTTTGTAACCACAAAACTATGGGAACAATGTCATGTTGTTTAGAAATTAATATACCTTATTAAGCAAAAAAAAGTCATTGAATATAATTTGCTTCAAACTGTTGCAATATATATCGTAAATTGAACACAGAATTATACAAAGCTTCAGGAAGTTGTTAATGAGTAAAAATCAAAAATAACAAATGTAAATACACTCACAAATTGAATATAAGACAAAGAAAGCGAAATGAGAAGATCTCAGTTAAAAAAACGTACAAAAACTAACTTAGAAAGCTTGTTAAATAATAACATAACATTCATTGTCTCTGTGTTGTTTTACAGGGGGAAAACATGCCTTATGTGATTTCCTTCACATGAGTCACGCCTCTTAATGACAGAAGATATAAATGCAATTCGTTTTTGCCAGAATATAGCGCTTGCGATTTCAAACAGCGCTCAAACAAATATGAAACTGCCTTATCACTGTTTATTGCATATTGTAAGCATATGCTTAACGCAAACACTTTTTTTGTTTGTATAAAGAAAACTGTAAATAAGGAATATCGTGTGACAATTTGTCGTTCAAGATATTGACTTCGTTGTTTTGTCCAAAAGAATTTTTTCTTAAATAGGAAGACTGAGACCTTAAAATAAGATAAGCATAAAAACTGCGTTTCTCATCACGACATTTTGTCTCTATTAACATAGAGAGTACACTTATTAAACGCTTGTTTATATTTGAACATACGTCACACATAAACAGTGTGAGGAAAGCCATTGCTTATAGGGGAAAAATTTTACTATAAATTTGCATACATATTCCATGCAGTTGTGAAAAATATTCAAGGGTAAATCTAAAGCCAGATTAAACAATAGATTGATAGGCAATCAATATGCTGAGTTCCATGTGTTTTTCCAATTAGACGACGTGTCGACAATGATCAAATCAAAAAATTCACTACATATCTATCGTCCATTGAAATTGCTAAGCAGTGATCAATTGCATATTCTATTATGGTTTATAAGTTGTAAATATTTGATTATAAAAGAATTTCATTTATCAGAAATTAAGTGGGGTGTTTTCTTGTTCAGCTTCATTCTTATTTTTTCAATTGAAAAGCATTCGGTACGATGATCACTCGTATAAGATAATGAAATTCTGACAATTTGTCTCTATTAACGTAGCGAGTATACTTATTAAATGCTTGTTTATATTTGGGCATACGACACACATAAATAGTATGAGGAAAGTCATTGCTAATAGGGGGAAATTTTTGCCATAAAGTTGCATATATTCCATGCAGTTGTGAAAAATACTCAAGGATAAATCTAAAGCCAGACCTAAACCATGGATTGATAGTCAATCAATATGCTGAGTTCCATGGAAAATACTCAAGGATAAATCTAAAGCCAGACCTAAACCATGGATTGATAGTCAATCAATATGCTGAGTTCCATGGAAAATACTCAAGGATAAATCTAAAGCCAGACCTAAACCATGGATTGATAGGCAATCAATATGCTGAGTTCCATGGAATTTCATGTGTTTTTTCAATTAGACAACGTGTCGACAAAGATCAAATCCAAAATTCAAATCCAATCTATCGTCCATTGGAATTGTTAAGCAGTGATCAAATCAGGCTTGCAACTGCTGAGGTACTTTCAAAAAGGTGAGAAAAGTGACAAATAATACAGAATAAGTGATCAAAAATTGACTAAACATTGAAAAAAAAAGCGATTTTTTTCTCCTCTTGATTACAGATGCTATTATTAAGATTTGTCTTTAAATTTTAACTCTAAATCAAATTATTCATGCAAGACATAATTTTAGCGTCCAATACAAAAAAGGTTAAAAATTTTGTTTAACGCAACTCAACATTGCTTTTTATTCAAGAAAATTGATAAATTAAATTTGAATACATACAATGCATTAATTTTATAATCACAATTTTCTGCATATATTAATGATATTTTGATATATGTACATAGCTAGATTACAGCATCTAAACAAAAATTGTGAAGAAAAAGAAAAAGAGAAATGTGTGCTTTGACGTAAGTTACTTTAATGTATTAAATGTACATTTCAGTACAAATGTAGATTTCAGGAACTTCTTTACGACTTTTTAAAATCCCTAAATTTTGGAAACCATATGACTAATTACATTTTAATAAGAAAAATAAGATTAGAGCATCGTATTTTTGGTCTTTTATTAAAATATTTAGTTATTAATTCAGATTTTCTTTTTTCAACAACAGACTTTTGCTGTGATACACCATGAAAAAAAGTGGCTAAAAGTGACTGTTTACTTAAAAAAGTGATCAATTGTAAAAAAAGTAACTAAAGGTGAGAAAAGTGACGGAATTGCAAGCCTGTCAAATGCATATTCTATTATGGTGTATAATCTGTACATATTTGATTATAAAAGAGTTTCATTTATCAGAAATTAAGAGGGGTGTTTTCTTGTTCAGCTTCATTCTTATTTTTTCAATTGAAAAACTTTCAGTACGGAGATCACTCGTATAAGATAATGAAATTCTGACAGTTTTGGTGTTTGTGCATAGAACGACAACATTACATTATTGTCACGAAGATTCGAATGAACACACCGTTTAGCTTAACAGACGAATTTATTGAAGCAAAGTAGCAACTCGCAACTTTACAAGTTGCCTACAGCTAGTGGGTATCAGCTTTTATACCCGAACAGAATATTCGAGAAATAACTAATTTACATAATTAAGAAATATCTAGAATGTTAGAGAACATAAGGCAACAATAAATAACCTTTTTAAAATAAAAATCCATACTTTGGATCAACTGCCATAGCGAGCATTGAACCCACAAACTTTGGGCCTGGATCTCGTGCTTTGACCATTGGATCATTGAGCCCGTTGGAAGAATTTCTTTATGCGGCAATATATTAGGAGGGAGCAAGATTTTTAGTGATTTTCAGTAAAAATCGAATAAATATGTTACAAGTTACTTCTATGGCATTCTAATTTATCTCTTTCCATGGCATTGCCTAATTTAGTTTGGTAAGGCGCAACTATATATACTATAGAAAAAAGAAATCGTTAAACTGTAAGAAATAATTGATTAATTAAAATAAAATTGATTAAAATCTTAGCAATAGATTAATATAGATTATTGTTTATATACATTTTTGAGTGTTTCTGAATGTTTTTGATATAAATAATGATTATCTCAATATATAAATTGTGAAGAAAAACAATAACAATAAAATGTGTGCTTGCACAAAAGTACTGTGAAATTGATACAGAATTGAAAATGTATTATGTAATTAGTGCCTGACTTTTATAAATCCCTAAATTGCATACATATTCCATGCAGTTGTGAAAAATATTCAAGGGTAAATCTAAAGCCAGACCTAAACAATGAATTGATAGGCAATAAATATGCTGAGTTCCATGGAGTTTCATGTGTATTTCCGATTAGACAACGTGTCGACAATGATCAAATCCAAAAATTCACTACATATCTATCGTCCATTGAAATTGCTAAGCAGTGATCAAATGCATATGTTATTATGGTTCATAAGCTGTACATATTTAATTATAAAAGAATTTCATTTATCAGAAATTGAGTGGGGTGTTTTCTTGTTAAGCTTCATTCTTATTTTTTCCATTGAAAAACATTCGGTACGGTGATCACTCGTATAAGATAATGAAATTCTGACAGTTTTGGTGTTTGTGCATAGAAATACAACATTGTAACGAAGATTCGAATGAACACACCGTTTAGCCTAACAGACGAATTTATTGAAGCAAAGTAGCAACTTTACAAGATCGAGAAGTTGCCTACAACTAGTGGGTATCAGCTTTTATACCCGAACAGAATATTCGAGAAATAACTAATTTACATAATAAAGAAAGATCTAGAATGTTAGAAAACATAAGGCAACAATAAATAACATTTTAAAATTAAAAATCCATACTTTGGATAAACCACCATGGCGAGCATCGAACCCACAAACTTTGGGTCTGGATCTCGTGCTTTGACCATTCGGCCACTGAGTTCGTTGGCAAAGTTTTTTATGTGGCAATATATTAGGAGATTTTAGTGATTTTTAGAAAAAATCAAATAAATATGTTACAAGTTACTTCTATGGCATTCTAATTTATCTCTTTCCATGGCATTGCCTAATTTAGTTTGGTAAGGCGCAACTATATATACTATAGAAAAAAGAAATCGTTAAACTGTAAGAAATAATTGATTAATTAAAATAAAATTGATTAAAATCTTAGCAATAGATTAATATAGATTATTGTTTATATACATTTTTGAGTGTTTCTGAATGTTTCAAGATGTAAATGACGATATCTCAACATATAAACGGTAATATTGCATAAACAATAACAAAAAAATGTGCCTTGCCCAAAAGTACTGTGAAATTGATATGAAGTTGAAAAATATTGTCTAATTAGTGCCTGCTTTATAAAAATAGATCATCTGACTACAAAGAATAACAAATGAAATATTTTTGTGAAAGCGTTTATAAATGATTTTAATTTTGATAAATCTTTGTGTGCTTCAGAAAAACTCGTATACGGTATTGTTTCAAATGTTATCAAATTTATATATAATTTTGAGTTTTTCTGAATGTTTCAACACATGAATGATAATATTATCTCAGTATATAAACGGTAATATTTTATAAGCAATAACAAAAAAATGTGCCTTGCACAAAAGTACTGTGAAATTGATATGAAGTTGAAAAATATTATTAAATTAGTGCCTGCATTATAAAAATAGATCACCTGATTGCAAAGGATAAGGAATGAAATATTTTTGTGAAATCATTTATAAATGATTTTAATTTTGATAAATCTTTGTGTGCTTCAGAAAAACTCGTATATGGTATTGTTGCAAATTTATTTTCACAGTCTTTGCTTTTCTAATTTTATTTCTGTGTGTATATGTTCTTCACTTGTTGTCTGATTACTAACTCTCTAATGGTAAAGGAAACCCCTAATGAGTCAAATATCTTTTTCTGTCCATAATACCTTGAAATATTCTTATCAACACAAAAAAGTATTTTCCCCAGTTCTCCTAAATTCTACAAAAAATGAATTTTCGGGGAAGACAAATAGACCGGACCGATATGTTTTGGTGAAAGATGCAGGAAAACGAAGAATCTAGGAACGATAAATACGATAAAATAGCGTTTGTTTTATGGTGATAAAAATGGGACCATATGAATCAAACGGTAAATATGCGAAAAAAATAATATGGAGACTAGATGTTTCACTGTATTTAGCATCTACATTTTGCATTATTTATCGGAAACATTTACGATGAATCAGTATTTAATGGGACCGTATGAATCAAACGGTGAATACAAGAAAAAAAAATAATGTAGAGACTAGATAGTTCACTGTATTTAGCATCTACTTTTTACATTATTTATCGGAAACATTTACGGTGAACCAGTATTTAATGGCACCATATGAATCAAACGGTGCATATAGGAAAAAAATAATGCGGAGACTAGATGTTTCACTGCATTTAGCATCTATTTTTTACTTTATTTATCAGAAACATTTACGGTAAACCAGTATTTAATGGGACCGTATGAATCAAACGGTGAATACAAGAAAAAATAATGTGGAGACTAGATATTTCACTGCGTTTAGCATCTACTTTTTACATTAATTATCGGAAACATTTACAATAAGCCAGTATTTAATGGGACCATGTGAGCCAGTATTTAATGGGACCATATGTATCAAACAGTGAATACAAGAAAAAAATAATTAGATATTTCACTGTATTTAGCATCTACTTTTTACATTATTTATAGGAAACTTTTACGGTAAACAAGTATTTAATGGGAGAATATAAATCAAACGGTGAATACAGGAAAAAAATAATGTGGAGACTAGATGTTTCACTGTATTTAGTATCTACTTTTTACATTACTTATCGGACAAATTTACGGTTAACTAGTATTTAAATTTTCATTTCTGAACCATCTGTAAATTAAAGAGGTCGGTAAATTTACAAACTGAGAAGCAGAGAGTGACAGAATGATTAAAACTAATAATATTCAAGCAAATTTATTCAGGAACTTAAATAAAATCTAAATCGAAACTGAAGGTAGAGGTCAGGTATTCAACCAAACAATAGGATTCGCGTGCACAAGTCACTTTCCTCTACTTTCTATGGCATTGCATAATTTAGTTCAGTCACAGCGATTGTAGTGGAAACGGTGGCAGCAATTACTCACCAATTGCAGCAACATGAGCAAGCTATGAGTGCCCTTGGGATAGTCGAACGGTTCTTCTATGACTTCAGGCATCACTACTGTGTACTGGTGCATTTTATCCGTGGAGCTGGTCATTGAATATGGATTAGGCCATAAAAATGATGCCCGAAGATCTGCAAAAAATAAAAATCACAGATAAGTCATCAGTTTTGATGAAAACGAAAAAAACAACAACATAAAAATGCACAACAAAGCAGCATCTCCTATATAATAACATATCAAAGTTATCCGTCCGTCTGTCCTCGATTTTATGAAGGGGTTGGACCTGGAATGGATAGAGCATCCATATTTGATTCTTGATGAGTAGCAAAATTAAAAGCGAATTCGAAAACGTTCGAATTCCACCCCTTCTCTCCTTTTCGAGGTTGAACGATGGCCGATTGGTTAGGGTGCTAGCTTTTGGTACCGGAGTTCGTGGGTTCGAATCCCATGTGGCATGGATGTTCGTAGCCGTTCGGAATCGGCTTTAAGCTGTAGGTCCCGGTCTCATAAGCCTTCGTGTTGCAAAAAGTAGACCTTAACACTCCAAACCAAACCAAAACCCTCCTTTTCGAGCATTTAATGATATCATTTCAAGACATATTTTCCCCGGCTAAGTGCAGGCGATTAAATTCATTAATTTATCACATTATAAGTAGAAGAAAATAACATTTTGTGATGATGTAGGGTTAGCAAAATTAAAAGCGAATTCGAAAACGTTCGAATTCCACCCCTTCTCTCCTTTTCGAGGTCAAATGGCTACGAACATCCATGCCACAGTGGGTTCGAATCCCATGTGGCATGGATGTTCGTAGCCGTTTGAAATCGGCTTTAAACTGTAGGTCCCGTTCTCATTAGCCCTCGTGTTGCAAAAAGTAGAACTTAGCATACCAAACCAAACCCTCCTTTTCGAGCGTTTAATGATATCATTTCAAGATATATTTTCCCCTGTTAAGTGCAGGCGATTATATTCATCAATTTATCACATTATAAGTAGAAGAAAATAACATTTTGTGATGATGTTAGGGTTAGCAAAATTCAAAGGAGGTAAAGTTTATTTCCTCCTAAACTATAGATCCGATTCTAAAATAAATTGATATAAATGTTCTTCATAATTACAGCGAAATATACTGTCATCTTTAAAACATTCGAAATCCACTCCTCCCTTTTGAGAGTTTAATGCCATTATTTCAAGCCCTATTTTCCCCGGTTAAGAGCACGTGATTAAATTTACTCCATAATAAATAGGTAAAAATAACATTTTTTATAGCATTATGACGTCATTCCTTTAACCATCTAATACATTTCCTATTTTAAATTATTTAAATATCGTCTGCATTATTTTTATACGTTTTATCACTGAATTTAGATATTACATAAATAATTTTCTTTTATATTTGGCTTAAATAATAGATTAGGTACATATGTGATAATTTTAATCGATTATTTTTGTTGTAAGATAATTCTCAGCCAAAAAACTACCATTTTTTCACCTGCCTCATAGGGTACTTTAAAATTCTGGAAAATTAAAAATTTTACTGATCCCGTCATATGACGGGCTATATGCTAGTGGATAATAATGCTGATGCTCCCCGTTCTCTGCTTACCGTTAGTATCGAACATTCTGGTTAACTGTACCAATTCGCATAGTGTACCAATTAAAAAAAATAAAATCATTTAAATTTTAACAGATTGTATGCGGGACACGTACTAGTACGTTATTTCAAGCCCTATTTTTCCTGGTTAAGAGCATGTGATTAAATTTACTCCATAGTAAATAGGTAAAAAAAAACATTTTTTTCTAGCATTATGACGTCATTCCTTTAACCATCTAATGTAGCCTCCACACTATGGCCAGTTGTTCACCACTTCCTGATGGTGACCTCGAACGATGGTTCACGGGTCACATCCACACGCTGGGCCACTGAATGAGCTGAACGCATTGATTCGTCCATAGGGTCTACTGCGCACTTAAGTTGCGCATCTAGCTGCCTTTGATCTTTGGAGAAAAACCGCCTCCGAAGCCATCGTCCGCCAAGGCTATTTTATCGTCTGCCGCCATCGGGCACGGTAAGCTAAAGCCCCTCCAGACGGTGGTGATGGCTTGCAGTGGACCATAGTGTGGAGGCGCCTTAATATATTAATCATTTCTTATTTTAAATTATTTAATTATCGTCTACATTATTTTTATACGTTTTACCACTGAACTTAGATATTACTCAAATAATTTTCTTTTATTTTTGGCTTAAATAATAGATTAAGTTCATATGTGAAAGTTTTATAATAATAGCTTAAGTTATCTGTCCTTCTGTCCTCGAATTTATGAAGTGATTGGACCTGGAATGGACGGGGGCATCCATATTAGATTCTTGATGAGTTAGGGTTAACAAAATTCAAAGCGTTTATTTTAAAATTTTGAGCGTTTAATGCCATTATTTCAAGCTCTATTTGCCCCTGTTAAGAGCAGGCTATTTAGTTTATCACACAAATAAGAAAAAATAGCATTTTTATAGCATTATGACGTTATTTCTTTAACTATCTCATTTAATCATTTCTTATTTTAAATTATTTAAATATCGTCTGCATTATTTTCATACTTTTTATCACTCAACTGAGATATTACGTAAATAATTTTCTTTCACATTTAACATAAATAATAGATTAGGTACATATGTGATAAATTTAAATTGAATCATCAATTATTTTTTGTTGCAATGAAAATTTTATAATCGGTATTAATAACAATTTCTTTTCATAAAAGTCTCGGAGTCTATTTCACGGACTAATAAATATCTAGCATTTAAGTTATGTATTTGAATATTAAGAAGTTTGTTCGTTTTTGTGATTTTTTTTATACATAACCACACGGTTTCACTAAATGAAATCTACGTGATTCTAAACCCTACACCCCCTTTTCGAGCGTTTAATGACATTATTTCAAGACCTACTTGTTCCTGTTAGAGCACGCTATTAAGTTTATCACATAAATAGGTAAAAATTACATTTTTTCTAGCATTATGACATCACTCCTTTAACCCTCTCATTTGATCATTTAGTATTTTAAATTATTTAAATATCGTCTGCATTATTTTCATACGTTTTATCACTGAACTGAGATATTACGTAAATAATTTTCTTTCATATTTAATATAAATAATGGATTAGGTATATATGTGATAAATTTAAATTTAATCATAAATTATTTTTTGTTGCAATGAAAATTTTATAATCGGTATTAATAACAATTTCTTTTCATAAAAGTCTCGGAGTCTATTTCACGGACTAATAAATATCTAGCGTTTAAGTTATATGTCTTTGAATATTAAGAAGTTTGTTCGTTTGTGTGATTTTTTTTATACATAACCACACGGTTTCACTAAATGAAATCTACGTGATTCTAAACCCTTCACCCCCTTTTCGAGCTTTTAATGACATTATTTCAAAACCTATTTGGCCCTGTTAGAGCAGGCTATTAAGTTTATTACATAAAAAATAAGTAAAAATTACATTTTTTCTAGCATTATGACATCACTCCTTTAACCATCTCATTTGATCATTTCTTATTTTAAATTATTTAAATATCGTCTGCATTATTTTCATACTTTTTATCACTGAACTTAGATATTAAGTAAATAATTTTCTTTTATATTTGCTTAAATAATAGATTAGGTACATATGTGATCATTTTAAATTTAATTATCGATTATTTTTTGTTTCAATGAAAATTTTATCACCGGTATTAACAACAAATTCTTTTCATAAAAGTCTAGGAGTCTATTTTACAGACTAATAAATATCTAACGTTTAAGTTATATATCTTTGGAAATTAAGAAATTGGTTCGTGTGTGTTTGTTTTTTATACATAACCACACGGTTTGTCTAAATGAAATCAACGTGATTCTAAACTGCATTCACAGTGAGACATTAGTGTATGAAGATAAACAAATTATTGAATTTGTACCAGATAATTCTCAGCCGAAACACAAACCATTCTTTTACCTGCCTCAAATTTGTTTTCATAAAAATCTAGGAGTGTACTTCACGGACCAATAAATATCTAACTTTTAAGATATATATATCTTTGAAAATTAAGAAGTTTGTTCGTTTGTGTGTTTGTTTTTTATACATAACCACACGGTTTGTCTAAATGAAATCAACGTGATTCTAAACTGCATTCACAGTGAGACATTAGTGTATGAAGATAAACAAATTATTGAATTTGTACCAGATAATTCTCAGCCGAAACACAAACCATTCTTTTACCTGCCTCAAATTTGTTTTCATAAAAATCTAGGAGTGTACTTCACGGACCAATAAATATCTAACTTTTAAGATATATATATCTTTGAAAATTAAGAAGTTTGTTCGTTTGTGTGTTTTTTTATACATAACCACACGGTTTGACTAAATGAATTCAACGTGATTCTAAACTGCATTCACAGTGAGACATTAGTGTATGAAGATAAACAAATTATTGAATTTGTACCAGATAATTCTCAGCCGAAACACAAACCATTCTTTTACCTGCCTCAAATTTGTTTTCATAAAAATCTAGGAGTGTACTTCACGGACCAATAAATATCTAACTTTTAAGATATATATATCTTTGAAAATTAAGAAGTTTGTTCGTTTGTGTGTTTGTTTTTTATACATAACCACACGGTTTGTCTAAATGAAATCAACGTGATTCTAAACTGCATTCACAGTGAGACATTAGTGTATGAAGATAAACAAATTATTGAGTTTGTACCAGATAATTCTCAGCCGAAACACAAACCATTCTTTTACCTGCCTCAAATTTGTTTTCATAAAATCTAGGAGTGTACTTCACGGACCAATAAATATCTAACTTTTAAGATATATATATCTTTGAAAATTAAGAAGTTTGTTCGTTTGTGTGTTTGTTTTTTATACATAACCACACGGTTTGTCTAAATGAAATCAACGTGATTCTAAACTGCATTCACAGTGAGACATTAGTGTATGAAGATAAACAAATTATTGAGTTTGTACCAGATAATTCTCAGCCGAAACACAAACCATTCTTTTACCTGCCTCAAATTTGTTTTCATAAAAATCTAGGAGTGTACTTCACGGACCAATAAATATCTAACTTTTAAGATATATATATCTTTGAAAATTAAGAAGTTTGTTCGTTTGTGTGTTTGTTTTTTATACATAACCACACGGTTTGACTAAATGAATTCAACGTGATTCTAAACTGCATTCACAGTATAGCGAGACATTAGAGGAATATGAAGATAAAAAAATTATTGAGTTTGTACCAGATAATTCTCAGCCAAAACACAAACCATTCTTTTACCTCCCTCAAATTTGTTTTCATAAAAATCTAGGAGTGTACTTCACGGACCAATAAATATCTAACTTTTAAGATATATATCTTTCGAAATTAAGAAGTTGGTTCGTGTGTGTTTGTTTTTTATACATAACCACACGGTTTGACTAAATGAAATCAACGTAATTCTAAACTGCATTTCACAGTATCGGGAGACATTAAAGGAATATGAAGATAAAAAAATTATTGAGCTTGTACCATATAATTACCATCGAAAACACAAACCATTCTTTTACCTGCCTCAATTTTTTTTCATAAAAGTCTAGGCGTCTACTTCACGGACTAATAAATATCTAACGTCTGAGATATATATCTTTGAAAATTAAGATGTTTGTTCGTATGTGTGTTTGCTTTTTATACATAACCACACGGTTTGCAATCGATTCTCTAAATTTTGGACATCATTTATATTACCGCCAAATAATCAATGTCAATATTAAAACCTCTTCTGTTCACCCTATCAAATATGAAAAGATAAATTAAAGTTGGCAACTACCATACTGTTAAAGATAAACAAATTATTGAGCTTGTACCAGATAATTCTCATCCAAAACACAAACCATTCTTTTACCTGCCTCAATTTTTTTTCATAAAAGTATAGGAGTCTACTTCACGGACTAATAAATATCTAACGTTTGAGATATATATCTTTGAAAATTAAGATGTTCGTACGTGTGTTTGTTTTTTTTACATAACCACACGGTTTGTAATCGATTCTCTAAATTTTGGACATCATTCCTATATACTGCCAAATAATCGCTGTCATTATTAAAACCTCTACTGTCCACCCTATCTCGTAATATGACAAGATAAATTAAAGTTGGCAACTAACATACTGTCAATAAAGATAAACTATTGATCTTGTACCAGATAATTCTCATCCAAAAAAACAAACATTTTTTTTACCTGCCTCATAGGGTACTTTACAATTTTGAAAAATTAAAAATTTTACTAATCCCGTTATATGACGGGCTATATGTATAAGGTTTACTTTTATGTATCGATTAAAGAATCGTAATCGTTTAGTTTATGTTAACTTGTAAAGATGAATGTTGGCAACATATGTATTTGTCGATGTCCGCCATGATTGTGACTTACGCAGTTCCTTTAAGAATAATAATAAATCTTTGTGTTTGTGATTAAGAACTCTTTCAGTTCAATCTAATTATTACAAGGCTGATATTAAATCAACCTTATATATGCTAGTTTAAAATACTTCATGAGGTACCGTGACGAATCCCTTCGTTTGATGCTATTTCTTGTAATAAAAAAATCTATATATTTCAAATTTAATTAAGATTTTATTCAACTACAATACGCCAATTTTCAAAGATAATGTGTTTTGTAAAGTAAAAAACAAAAAACAAAATGGCAAATGGTTTAACATAATTATTCTTCTAGTTATCGTCCAAATACCGCCATATGACATAAATATAAGCAATTATTTATTAGATATCAAGTAAAAATAATTCCACTCATAATTGTAGTTAATCTAAGAATCCTCCAAGAAAAATATATAGTAAATTACAGAAAATCAAAGAGAAGAAATGACTGGGACATGTTGAGAGAATGGTCGACAGTCGAGGCACAAAGAAGATCTGCTAGGGACAGTACGAAGGTTAAAGAAATCGGGGAAAACCAAGAAAGACAGGGATTGATGAGATGGAGAAAGACACATTGAAAATAACGAACTTAACAAGTCATTTGACAGACAACTTTGGAACCACACTGTTAGAGAGGCCATGGTACAACACCGATTGTAATAATAGGAATTTAGTTCAATACAAGTAATTATACAAGCATAAGAAGTAAAACTGATAATTTTCAAATTCACACTTGTGTTTCAAAATATATAAGTAATAAAAAACTCTAAAATAGTTTTCTGTTTTAAATATTTTATAATATACAGGGTATCCGCCAAAATAAAATTTTTCAAATCCATGACTTTCCCTGACTTTAGAAGATTATTTTCCATGACTTTAAAAATATTTTGTTAAAGTACATATGAATAAAAATTCTGATATACATACAAATAAAATATATTCTTTTAGAGAAATTACAAAAATTTATGATAAATACTTTATAAATGTTTATAAACTCATATATATATATATATATATATATATATATATATATATATATATATATATATATATATATTATATATATATATATATATATATATATATATATATATATATATATATATATATATATATATATATATATATATATATATATATATATATATATATTGTTGTATCTACATACCTAAGTTTAATCATACAGCAATTTTCTGAATGCAGTCAAAAAAATTTCCAATTTTAATTCAGAGTACTTAGGTATTATTGAGGTGACCAAGAATAATAGCCAAACACGATAGACATATAACGTTTATATATAATAGCCTTAAAGATAAGCTTATATTTTGTAGAAAAATCTTAACTAATTTTTATTAAATAATAATTATTATTATTATATTAATAAAAATTTAATTTATAATTTAAGAAAAAACCAGAATAATATATTTATACATTTACCCACCTATTAAGCTAGCGTGTTTTGAGTTTCCTTGACGAACAGAAAGGAAATTCACTTGCAGAGGCATTTCTTGGTTTTTAATTAATTGGTAGCTCAGCAGATCCATGACTTTTACTCATTTTACTTAGAAAATCATGAATTTCCATGACAAAATTAATCCATTGTCTAAATCCATGATTTTCCATGACTTTCCCTGACTTTCCAGGTGCGCGGAAACCATGAATATACAGTGAACCATGTGTTGTACCATAAAAAATATGTGTTTCAGTGAAATTATTTTTGACTGGTAGTAATGGATGAATCAAAGTATAATTAAATAAAAAAATAATATATATTTTTCTTAAAATAATATATCCGAAAACTCTATAAGAATTTCAACTTTTATGACTGATGAATATGAAGAATTTCGAATTTTATTTTACCATTTTATAAAACGCTCCCCGAGACATAATTTTTTATTAATCCCTGAAAAAAGTTAACTTCTAAAATACATGAAAATAAATATGAGTATACGGTTTAAATTTAACTTTATTTATATTACTAAAAGTAATTTAAATTTTAAAAGCTTAAAGTTTTTGTAAAATTTCAACGTACCGGCGTAAAAATGATTTATATAAATTAGCTGTATAATTTATCCGCAGAATTACACATCAAAATGTCCAAAAGATGCTTTTAAGTTATAATAAAACAAAGAATAAAAAATTGATAACTAATGCGCATGGGCAAGAAATATTTGAAACTTACGGAAGCTCTGAACTGCCGTACCATTTTTAAATCTAATGAGCTAACAAGAGCTTATCTTTGTTGTATAACTTTTGGCCGAATAAATAGTAATTAATTAGTTAATTAATAATTAAATCATTAGGATGGTTAGGTGTTGTTTTCTTCACTGACTTTTGCAGGCTATCAAAGAAAAAAATTATGGAGCTATGAAATTAAAAAAAAAAAAAAATTGTCCTCTCGGACAACACACAGCCGGCGGGCCGCCAGTTAAAAACTAAAATTTTGTGTTAAATTTTATATCCTCGTATACATAATTTGTAAATTTTCTCGAGTCTTTCTTGTAAAAAGCAGAATATACATTATACAAGTAAATAAGGTGTATGTCTTACTCCATAAAGATAAAGACAATTAATAATAAATTTCAATAGACAATTTCAATAGACAATTTTGAAAACACACATATTTTTAGAACGGCAGGATGGTCACCTGCATCAATCAATGAACGGATATCCATATCAGCTCTGCTAATGCTAATCTCAGAAGGTTAAGCAATGACGAATTTGCAAAACGAGTTCTATATTGATTTTTAATGATTTTGATCAAAGAAAAATTTATGGAGCTATGAAGTATTTATTTTCAAAAAATTTGGCTTCGCGGACAACACACAGCAGGTGGTCCGCCAGTTAAAAACTAAAATTTTGTGTCAAATTTTATATCCTCGTATACATAATTTGTAAATTTTCGCGAGTCTTTCTTGTAAAAAGCAGAATATACATTATACAAGTAAATAAGGTGTATATGTTACTCCATAAAGATTTCAATAAACAATTTTGAAAACATACATATTTTTAGAACGGCAGGATGGTCACCTGCATCAACCAATGAACGGATATCCATATCAGCTCTGCTAATGCTAATCTCAGAAGGTTAAGCAATGACGAATTTGCAAAACGAGTTCTATATTGATTTTTAATAATTTTGATCAAAGAAAAATTTATGGAGCTATGAAATTAAAAAAAAAAAATTTGGTCTCACGGACAACA
Organism: Pardosa pseudoannulata; assembly: GCA_032207245.1. Lineage (NCBI taxonomy): Eukaryota > Metazoa > Arthropoda > Arachnida > Araneae > Lycosidae > Pardosa > Pardosa pseudoannulata. The sequence continues at coordinate 53,863,124 of CM063506.1, read as the reverse complement.
CAAAGCAGGCTGGCAGCCAGTTAAGAAACTCAAATTTTGTGTCAAATTTTATATCCTTGTAGTATAAGTTTTAAAATTTTCTCGAATCTTTCCAGTAAAAAGCAGAATACACATTATACGAGTAAATACGGTGTATATGTTACTTCATACAGATTGCAATAAACATTTTTGAAAATATTATAAAAAACGGGATGAAGGAGGATTAGACTGATATCCAATCTACACCTTCCAAATTATTCTAATTGAAATGAAAATTAAACTTTCACTTTTTCATTCTTCTGTCAACTTCACGGTCAAATGTTGTTTATTTTCCAAGCCTTCCACTGAACATGATAAATCTGATAAATAACTATTGTATTCAAATATTTAAGTCACTCTTTATCGAACAGTTATTTGGGGAACAGAACATAAGATTTCGGATTCTTAATTGGTATTCCACCAGCAGCTGGTTCGAGAACGATGCACTTGCATATTTAGAAAGAAAATTTCAAGTAAATGATTTCATATTACGCTAAGATATGACACTTATAGCACTCAGTGTCTTGATTTAGATTTATACATTCTGGGAGTGCCATTATAATACAATAAATGGCGCGTGAAGATAATTTTAGAGACCTTGAGACATGTTATGCAAAACAACGACTTTAATAGCTAAATCTGAATAAAAATACCATTTCCCTGACCATTCGAGTGAGGACACTATAAATAGAAAAATTTACAGTAGGAACGGAAAATCAAAGAGCGGAAGAAATAGATATCCATGATTAAAAAATGGTCTTTTTTGGTGGGTATAAATTGCCTTGATTTATAGTTAAGAGATCAACGTATCTTTAAAACTGAAAAATCTTTATTTCAGACTTTTGATTTAATATAAAATAAAAGTCTTTTTTTTGTTTAGAATAAAATTTTTTCTAGATTATTAATAAGAGTATAATTTATAAAGATCATTCAGTTTCGTTATATGAAGAAATAGATATCCATTACTAAAAAATGGTCCTTTTTGGGGGTATAAATTGCCTTGGTTTATAGTTAAGAGATCAACGTATCTTTACAGCTGAAAAGTCTTTATTTTAGACTTTTGATTTAATATAAAATATAAGGCTTTTTTTTGTTAAGAATAAAAATTTTCTTAGATTATTAATAAGGGTATAATCTATAAAGATCATTCAGTTTCGTTATATGAAGAAATAGATATCCATGATTAAAAAATGGTTCTGTTTGGGGGTATAAATTGCCTTGGTTTATAGTTAAGAGATCAACGTATTTTTAAAGCTGAAAAGTCTTTATTTTAGACTTTTGATTTAATATAAAATAAAAAAGCATTTTTTTGTTTATAATAAAATTTTTCTAGATTAATTATAAAAGTATAATTCATAAAGATCATTCAGTTTTGTTATATGAAGAAATAGATATCCATGACTAAAAAATGGTTCTGTTTGGGGGTATAAATTGCCTTGGTTTATAGTTAAGAGATCAACGTATCTTTACAGCTGAAAAGTCTTTATTTTAGACTTTTGATTTAATATAAAATATAAGGCTTTTTTTTGTTAAGAATAAAAATTTTCTTAGATTATTAATAAGGGTATAATCTATAAAGATCATTCAGTTTCGTTATATGAAGAAATAGATATCCATGACTAAAAAATGGTCCTTTTTGGGGGTATAAATTGCCTTGGTTTATAGTTAAGAGATCAACGTATCTTTACAGCTGAAAAGTCTTTATTTTAGACTTTTGATTTAATATAAAATATAAGGCTTTTTTTTGTTAAGAATAAAAATTTTCTTAGATTATTAATAAGGGTTTAATCTATAAAGATCATTCAGTTTCGTTATATGAAGAAATAGATATCCATGATTAAAAAATGGTCCTTTTTGGGGGGTATAAATGGATTTGGTTTAATAACAAAAAATGCTGTCTTATTTAAAACATTCGAGATGCACCCTTCCCTCCTTTTAGAGCTTTTAAGGCCATTATTTTAAGCCCTATTTTTGCTTGATATAATTTATCAATTTAGCTCCTAATAAATAGGTAAAAATAACATTTTTTCTAGCATTATGACGTCATTCCTTTAAACACCTTAATTAATCATTTCTTATTTTAAATTATTTAAATATCGACTGCATTATTTTCATACGTTTTATCACTAATCTTAGATATTACGTAAACAATTTTATTCTACATTTGGCTTAAATAATACATTAGGTACATATGTGATAATTTTAAATTTAATCATCGGTTACTTTTGGTTGCAAGATAAATTCCCAGTTGAAAAACAAACCATTTTTTCATCTGCTTTATCTACTTTACAATTCTGGAAAATTAAAAATTATACTGATCCCGTCATATTTTTTTATAATAGGTTATATGCTAGTACTAAAATAATTACATAATATGTAAGATTAAATATGCATGTACATAATGCTATACCTTATTTACATTATGTACCTTTGAGGTTTTTAATAATTATAGTATTTAAAATAATATACCTAAAATTAGACCTAAAAAATAAAAGTACAAGAGGGATGGAAATTTTTTTTTATAATAGGTTAAAAATTGCATCACATAGACGGAAATAACATGTTCCATTCCAGACACAGAAGTCATTGCCCATTGACCCGCTAGCCGTGTAGTCCCATTTTAAAGGCGTTAGTGTTTGACATAGTGTCCAGAGAATGCTGAAAGGGTGACAAGTGTACTGGTGAAAGACAGGGTATGCACAGCTGCTTCCGTTATCGTTTAACTGAATCGTCAGGTGGATTTCAATCGAACATTATATCGGTAATTATGTCGGTCAACTTCATAAGCATAGTTTTGAAAGTCTGAGAAAAAAATGTTTGAATGCCTATAGTTTATTACTCTATTTCTTTACCACAGAAAGATATAAAATTGTGGATTATATGTTGCATAAAAATTAAAGTACAAGAGGGATGGAAATTTTTTTTTATAATAGGTTAAAAATTGCATCACATAGACGGAAATAACATGTTCCATTCCAGACACAGAAGTCATTGCCCATTGACCCGCTAGCCGTGTAGTCCCATTTTAAAGGCGTTAGTGTTTGACATAGTGTCCAGAGAATGCTGAAAGGGTGACAAGTGTACTGGTGAAAGACAGGGTATGCACAGCTGCTTCCGTTACCGTTTAACTGAATCGTCAGGTGGATTTCAATCGAACATTATATCGGTAATTGTGTCGGTCAACTGCATAAGCATAGTTTTGAAAGTCTGAGAAAAAAATGTTTGAATGCCTATAGTTTATTACTCTATTTCTTTACCACAGAAAGATATAAAATTGTGGATTATATGTTGCATAAAAATTTAAAGTACAAGAGGGATGGAAAATTTTTTTTTATAATAGGTTAAAAATTGCATCACATAGACGGAAATAACATGTTCCATTCCAGACACAGAAGTCATTGCCCATTGACCGCTAGCCATGTAGTCCCATTTTAAAGGCGTTAGTGTTTGACATAGTGTCCAGAAAATGCTGAAAGGGTGAGGGTGACAAGTGTACTGGTGAAAGACAGGGTATGCACAGCTGCTTCCGTTATCGTTTAACTGAATCGTCAGGTGGATTTCAATCGAACATTATATCGGTAATTGTGTCGGTCAACTGCATAAGCATAGTTTTGAAAGTCTGAGAAAAAAATGTTTGAATGCCTATAGTTTATTACTCTATTTCTTTACCACAGAAAGATATAAAATTGTGGATTATATGTTGCATAAAAATTAAAGTACAAGAGGGATGGAAATTTTTTTTTTATAATAGGTTAAAAATTGCATCACATAGACGGAAATAACATGTTCCATTCCAGACACAGAAGTCATTGCCCATTGACCCGCTAGCCGTGTAGTCCCATTTTAAAGGCGTTAGTGTTTGACATAGTGTCCAGAGAATGCTGAAAGGGTGACAAGTGTACTGGTGAAAGACAGGGTATGCACAGCTGCTTCCGTTATCGTTTAACTGAATCGTCAGGTGGATTTCAATCGAACATTATATCGGTAATTATGTCGGTCAACTGCATAAGCATAGTTTTGAAAGTCTGAGAAAAAAATGTTTGAATGCCTATAGTTTATTACTCTATTTCTTTACCACAGAAGATATAAAATTGTGGATTATATGTTGCATAAAAAATAAAAGTACAAGAGGGATGGAAATTTTTTTTTTATAATAGGTTAAAAATTGCATCACATAGACGGAAATAACATGTTCCATTCCAGACACAGAAGTCATTGCCCATTGACCCGCTAGCCGTGTAGTCCCATTTTAAAGGCGTTAGTGTTTGACATAGTGTCCAGAGAATGCTGAAAGGGTGACAAGTGTACTGGTGAAAGACAGGGTATGCACAGCTGCTTCCGTTATCGTTTAACTGAATCGTCAGGTGGATTTCAATCGAACATTATATCGGTAATTGTGTCGGTCAACTGCATAAGCATATACCTAATCATATTGAAGGATAATATTACGGACACTGAATCAAGGTCGTTTCCCGTTTTTTTTTTTTTCCCATTTACCACTGATATCTTTATTAATTGCCTTAAATAGTTGTTTTCATTAATTCTCTATCTGTAAAACGTTAAAAGATATATGTAAATCGATGTAAAATTGCAAAAGTAATAAATTTTCAGTAAAAACACATTTTTTATTTTGAAATATCCAAATTATCTATAGCACTTTTGGAACGCATGAGGTTTTGATGGTAAGCTGTCAAATAGGTAAGATTCAGTGCCAGAAAGCCCAATATAATCAACCAACAAACCAACTCGTAATTAAACTCTAACCAAACGAAACAACTAACGCATTAAATTGCTTTTGTCTTGAATATTTATATTTTATAAATATATTTTTATAAAAGAAGGATAGACAAGAAAGGGAAAGACGAATTATGGATATAATTCCTCGTACTTCAGAATTTGTACCTATGTGTGCTTCAGCATCTAACATTTCTCTGAGATGTATGAACAAATTTTTAAAAGTATGAGCCATTTCCTGACTTAAAATATCTACTGATACTGCAATAAATTTAGAGATATTTAGGGGAAAATTCACGGAAAGTATTTATTTATGTCAAAAAATATAAAACAGTCAAAATCGTCTTTGATCACAATCAATGTTGACTGATGACGCTTGGCTAATATCCTTGAAAACCAAACCATGGTTCATTAGGCATGTATGTCAATTGCAAAAGCTGCTGAATTTTTTTAAAGCATAAGATTATTATACATATCAGTGACTTTGAAAACGTAACATTAACAATTATCAGGAAGGTAATGCAGGATCTTAAGAGAGCAATCATAGTGGTAATATTTATAATCAGGGAAAACAAGACATGTAGTTTTTTCAATATCTTAGCAAATTTGGTATAGTTATAGAGAAACAAAATTAAAATATTTATTAAAGAGATATTTATAAAATAAGAATTACAAAAATTCCTTAATTCTAACGTTGATCGTTGATGGACATTGAAAAAACATTGACTATCATTACATAAGTGCAATCATTTATCCAGAAACCAAAATATAAAAAAAAATTTTGTTCTATCTTTATATATGCTTTTGATGATAGCATAACACATAAAGCCTTTAATCTTTATGCTATTATAGCCTTATAATTGAATTCCAAAGTTAAAATCTGTGTTTTTTCATTAAGCATAGACATATGATACTGTTAGAATTCGAACAGTATATGTTAGTTCTCAAGAAGCAAAAACTTTCGGCCTATGACAATGAATAACCACCGGCTTAAGAAATCCTCTATCATTCTCCAATAAACAACATTTCTAATTTTAACTCGCCCAGTGATAGATGTAACAATCCCACTGTTGACATGGATGTTCAGAATCTGCTTCAAGCAGTAGATCCCAGTCACTTTAGACAGCGTGTTGCAAACCAGTAGGGCTTCAAACCAAACAAACTAAACAATAACTGTAATGATACTTATATTACACCTTACAACTATTGTTATTTAATGTATATTAGTGAACTGGAGTTCGATTTAGAGAACTGTCCTTAAAAAAAATTGCTGTACATGTGTGCTAAAAAAAATAACCTATTCAAACGCATTATAGTAAAAATGAATTAGAACTTCAGAATTCTTTCGAATTTTAAAAACATCAATCACATTAGGTTATTGTAATCGAAATATGGTTTCATAAACTAAGCCATAAATGTAGATTTGTTTTTCTTTTAATTTTAAGGGAACAAGAAGCTTGGCTTTTTAATGACAAAATCCGTCGGTCGTCGAAAAGTGGGTAGCACGTTATAAAGCGAGTCAAAATGTTGACGACCTACCGGAATGGGGTATACGCCGTTCAACGTCAAAATCGAATGAAAGTGGTTCTTACAAAATCGATAATAATGGGGACTGTACAACTTATTAGGCGAAATGCATTTCAGTTTAATATGTATACTACACGGTGCAAATGCGTTTTTAACTAATTCGTTTATATTTTCAGAGAAATAGACGATCTTATGGAACAAACTGTACCTTCGCACCGAAATTCGTCTTAACAGTTCATTAATAATGTAAACAGCGCTTAACAGAAATCATTAAAAGTAACATTCTCTAATAACTAAAACTGTCTAGAACAGGGGTTTCCACTTGTAAGATTTCCTCGAATCCTTACAAGTTGTAAGCTTTGGAACCTTGCGAATGATTACGGCCTGCATTTTTCTAACTGACCAACTTTCGTAAAATTCTACAAGTGTTATAGAGGTACCAGGATGAAATAATATATATAATTTATTTAAAATAATTATTTAGTCATTTCAGTTGGTTAAAGTTGTTAGAAACGCCGGTATTAAAATGTATTTATGGGGGATATTTTGTATATACAAAATCCAACCTAAAGTACAAAATGATTTTTTATACTTTTGGCTAAATGTATGGTTTACCAATGTTGTTTTGGAGGGAAAGTACAAAATATCGCCACATAAATTTTGCAAGCTGAAAATTTTGTTCCCTTTCAGACTAATAATATTAAGTTAAAATTCTCGTTAAGGAAAAAATGGAAAAGCTGATATTAATTACAGATTGTTATAAAGTCTATTTGATTTGAAATAGTTTATATATGTTTAGTCAGAGTGAGATGTTATAGAAAACCCCTTTCTATCTTTTCACTTGCAAATAATTAAAAGAGGACAATGAACAGTCCCTTATATTTTAGAAGTTTAACGACTTTAAAACTATTAAATCTCCACGAAGAATACTAAAGAACAAGGAACGGAGACAGGAAATGGCTGGAGGCTGACTAGAATATTAACAACTTCATAAAACCCATTAAAGTGTTGATGAGAGTGAGAACTGCGTTGAAAGGATAATGTCCCCCCAACCGGCTTATTAATGGATGGGAATTAAATTGCTCCTTTTCAGAATACTTAAGCTGTTTCATTTTTTTTTTTACTTTCGCCATTTGGAGGCTTATCTATTCAAAAAGTATCAATGAATAACAGAATCTAATGCATTTGAGGGAATAAATACTTAAGGGTGTGCGACAGGAGGCATTCTGCTGAGTGAAAGCTTAGTAAAAATTTGATATTATTATCTTATTGAACTGTGAAATGTAATCAAGAATGAGAATAAAAAGGCTTTAAAATACCCGTCATCTTGTAATGCGTATAATTATTAGCCTTAAGTCATAACCATATTATAAGTAATAATAACTTTAAACCCCCTGGCTGCTGATCCTGCTATTTCCACGGGCAACTCAAATGTAGCAAAATTTACTTATCCCGCGATTTTCGCGGGCATTTGCTTTCCTTCCTGTTTTGAGAAGCGCATCCCACTTTTTCACAGTTTAAACAGTGAAATAAATTATATACAATATTAAACGTTTAATTATGTAATAAATAGGATTATATGAATAGAACTGTAGTTATATTAGATAATATAATAATATTATATTATTATATATTATAATTATATTAATATATTTATATAATTATTTAAATATTTATATTATGATTTTGTTACATAATATAATTATATAATTATATATTATAATTACATTGTGTAATCATTAGAAATTAACTGTAATTCAACTAAAATTTATAAAAATTTTTTTTTTCTTCTGATAACATCTGAAATTGGTTTTTCGATAAAAATATATATAAAAATTTTTTCTAGAAAGAAAATGTGCATATTCCAATTCTTCAATATAAATGCATTTAAAATGTACAAAATAAATTGCAGAATTTTTTAATTGATTTCGGTCTACAAATTTGGCTTGTGCCGTTCTCTTCAATGTGGGTCAGACTGCATATTTATTACTGCTGGCTGATTAGGCCTCTCCTTACCCAGTAGCCCGGGTAAGTAAAAAGAATGGAGGCTATAATTTTATTGTGACTAGAGAAAATAATTCTTATATATATATTTTAGTTGTTGTGGATTATCCGTGGAAAATCAAACGAATATGGAAATTAATAAATTTTGAACAAGACTGTCTTCTTCACTAGTGATCAGCTATCATTTTAAACACCATGGAATGTCGTTTATAAAAAATGAAAAACGCCTAACAGTTTGATAAAAAAATTATGTACTAGGTTCTAAAGATATTAAAATGTAGATCCAAATAACAAAACTTTAAATCATACCAAGAACTCAAAAATTTGGCAAATTGTTTACAGGATTTCCTTTTATCTTAGCTGAAAAGGAAAATCAGTTCCGAGAAAACGTAATTCTACAAACTATCTTATAGTTGCCCTAAAAAAGACGCTAGGCGTTAATATTAACACTAGATTTTACGGACCGAGCCAATTTGACTATTAAAAATTTGATTACTCATTAAAATATTTGATTACTATATATATATATATATATATATATATATATATATATATATATATATATATATATATATATATATATATATATATATATAAAACTTTAATATCACATTTCAAAAACATACGTTGGTTTTTATTTAAGTAATAAAATATATGTAAACTTTCATTCATCTTCCCCGCAGACCCCTTCATTTCGCATTATCAAATGTGGTATACCTATTTTCAAGGTTGTGAGCCAATTTGACTCATAGAATAGTTTAACAGTTAATCGCATAACATGAAATTTATTGGTCCTATCAGGCCTGGGCAACAGTCGAGATTTTATTTCCCAATTGGCTGAAGAGCTAAGAAGTAAATATAGAAAAGAAGTCGAGAACACTTCCATTCCAATGACAGAAGTTCATGCTACTGACGCACGGAAGAATTGTCAAGTTCAACAATCATGCAAAAGAAACAGATGTAGAAAACATTGTGCTAAATGTAATAGAAATGTTTGCGGAAAATGTGTTTCAAAAACAGATTTTATATGTAAAAAATGTTTTCCATGAATTTTTGGATAATCAACATTTTATTTAAATTAATTTGGTACTATTTTCTTTGTAAAATCTTCAATTTTCTTGTATGAATCAAAATTGGCTCACTTCAGTAAAAATAGGTATATGATCAACATTCTTAAATCTAGTGATAAATGTAAGTTATTGTGGATTACCCGAAGTAAAGAAGGCAAAAATAGAAATTAATAAATTTTGAACAATACAGTCTGCTTCACAAGTTATCAGTGTTTTCTAGTTAAACATAACTAGTTATCTAATTAGACATCATGGAATGCCGTTTATAAAAAATGAAAAACGTGTAACAGCTTGATAAAAAATTATGTACGAGGTTCTAAAGATCTTTACCCTCCGAGTGGAACACATCTAGAAAAAAAAAGTCTCCAAAAAATACGCTAAAGGTTTACTGTGTCAGTGGCCAAATCGTTTTATCATTTTTCCTTCACCTTTTGTCGACTAGAATGGAATACAGGAAACCCACAATCGTTATTGTCCCTTTACTTTCGGTTATAAATCGATATATAAATCGATATTATAGCTTGTTAATTTTTAATACACATAAAGCTCGTCAAGTCTTGAAGATCATCCCATAAGAAATAATGGGTTCTAAAATTACAAATAAAAATATTCTTTGAGAGACTTGTTTATATTTTTTACGAAAGTCATCCAAGATATTTAAATGTTGAAGATAGAGATACATCTGTTACCGCAAACGAAATACTTCGAAATAGAGATTTACAAAGCCATGAAAATCTATCAGAGTCTGTGTGCCTCATGGGGTAGGGTGCATCCCTCAATAAATGTCAATCAAAGAGGGATGCAGTTATTAAACAATCGACCTGAGCTTCCTACCTCAAAACTCCATGGGGGAAATCACTGGCAAAAATGTACATTACATCCATTTTGGGAGCGTTTTTGGAGGTCGAAAATTGTACATTTTGAAAACATCATCGGTTTGGTGGAATTATACGTACGAACCGCTTAGAGGGTTAAAATATAGATTCAAATAATAAAACGTTAATACCAAGAACTCAAAAATTTGGAAAAGTGATTACAGGATTTCCTTTTACCTTCGCTGAAAAAGGAAAATCAGTTCCGAGAAAACATAATTCCACAAACTATTTTTTAGCTGCCCATAAAAAGGATGTTAGGCATTAATATTGATGGGTTAAGAAACTGAACTATATTATATTTAGTACGATCGAATCACTAACATACCATTAAAAATGTAAGGTGTATTGTGCTCCAAAAGTACTATTTTAATACGAGAACAGACTACATCTTGTTCTTATTAGGTGAGGGGGAAATAACCTTGAGAAGTTTGTTTATATTAACCCTGGGTGCGGAGGTATTACAGGTAGATGTTTTTAGAAGGTAGAGGTATCCTATTTGCGGCCCCATCTTTAAGAGAGAGATGGGGTGCTTTACTGCGCGTGAAGCATAAATAAAATAAAAGTCACACATCCGAATTTCATCAGGGTTCTTCAGGACTGAAATTACGGGAATGTGTCAGAAATAGAGAAAGAGACATCTATCTGAGAATGCGGGATGTTTGTAGATTTATTACGTTGAGAGCGGGAAAAAAGTGGAAGAAAAAAAATGCGCATAAAAAATATAACCGTAGATGTTACACCTCAAACATCACGACAAAAATAACTGTAAAGAGTATTTCTCAAAAATAGGTAGTTTCGCTAAGGAAAAGTTATTATTCATACAAAAACAGAAAAAAAACAGGCAATCACGTTTAATAAAAACTAATGACTGAATAAATATAACGGAGCGATTGTCTCTCCAGGTCAGGACTTTTGTATGAACTTTTATAATTCAGAACCTAATAAGGTTCTATCAATGCTCCCCTTTTGGAGTAAAAATAAAAATTTTGATTATAAGATTTCATGTGGGAAATGAATCATCACGAATCATTTCGAAACGAGAAGCGAATTATCATTTTTTCATGATCAAAGAACAGAAACTGTTAAATACATATATATATATATATATATATATATATATATATATATATATATATATATATATATATATATATATATATATATATATATATATATATATATATATATATATATATATATATATATATATATATATATATATATATACATATATATATATATATATATATATATATATATATACATACATACATACATATATATGTCAGGTTTAAAAATGGGGGTTAAGAATTAGGCGAGTTACAATTAAAAATAGTTAGAACTCATTAACGACAACGTAATAGGAGAGAGACACACCCTCAAGCGCCACTATACAGAGTAAAAGAGCTGATTCGGAAGTAGACATAGGAATTTTGCTTAGGTAGATTTCATATATAAAAATTTTATTACTGTAATCCTTCTGTCCATAGCTATGCCATTTAGATATCCTTTGTTCTCATAATTTGTATTCGTCTTGAAATTAAGCGTGGAGGGTGTTATCAACACGAGTTCCCGCTCAAAACGGTCTTTTTTGGCGTTGCTACCTAAGCAAAATACCGCTGTCTACTTCCGCGTCGGCTTCTTCACTCTGTATAGTTCCGTTCGAGGGTGTGTCTTTCTCCTATTACGTTATCGTTAATGAGTTCTAACTATTTTTAATTATAACTCGCTTAATTCTTTATTCCCATTTTTAAACCGCACACACACACACACACACACATATATATATATATATATATATATCAGGCATGTGTGAAGTCATGATTTCTTGGTAATGTCTTTATTCATGTATATTGCACAGTTTAACAGTCAACCATCAAATATGACGGTGAGTAGCTGGCGTCTACACTTTAACAAAGGAGATACATTTAAGGAGGGTTCTTGCAGCAACCCTTTCTCAAGATGCTCTCTCTCAATCCTTACGCGTCAAATGCTTTTATAATGAGTTATTATAGATCAATGTGCCTGAATTAAAAGAGTACGCTGCGTTCTCTTCTCTCAAACTCCTAAATTAATAATTTTACGTTTTCAAACCTGACATATATCCATATCTCTATCTCTCTCTCTCTCTCTCTCTCTCTCTCTCTCTCTATATATATATATATATATATATATATATATATATATATATATATATATATATATATATATACATTTTATGTATATCCAGATAAGTTTTTGTGTATGTAAAATATTGTTTAATCATCTGCTTACAGCACTTAATTGTCGACAATATTTTTCAAAGTTGTGGTTAACAAATTAGTCATTAGAATCGAGGTTTTTGTGGGAAAAGAAGGATTTTGTGAGTATCTCGTATTAGAAAGAATAAGTATGTAAAATCCCTTTTTAAAGTACCGTTAGAACTAGCAGTAATTATTATCAAGATTTATGTCAAAATAATTAAATTCTGTTTATCTGGAACACTTTTTTTTAATGTCAGAAGCACGTTTAAGAATCATTGTTACCCTCCTCAGTTTTTTCCAGCTAAATACTAATAGATAATTGCATGGGAAATTAGAAGTAAAGAAATCATTTAAAACAAAGTTCTATAAATGTCAATTAATAAAACGAAGGGTTTTCTTCCAAGCAATTATGGCATGAATACTCTAATCAGTGCACGAAATTTAAATAAGCCTAACCATAAATATGTCAAAAATGTGACATCATTATTACTTCTTGTTAGAAATAAACAAGGATCCGTGAAAACTTAATTGAAATATTTCTTCTATAAAAGAGTTAGCATTAAGCTGATATATGGAACAGATTTTTCTCATTCACTCCATAGAATATCACGAATTATTTCTAACTTGGTCGATAAATCTAATGAAACAAAGGTCAGAGAACTGTTTACAAGGTTTTTGGTTGCGCAGCAGTGGTTCTCAGTGTACGTGGAAGTTCCTTTGTTTTATCAAATCATGCAAGAAATTAATTTTGTTTTTATCCTGATGGTGAAATATGTAACAGGATCATAGCTGATAAATCAATTTAGGAAGTTATTATGTGGTAGAAAATTTTCAACGTTTTAACCCATTAACGCCCGGATATTTCTGATGACTATGTATTAGTACATACCTAACATAGAAGCTATTATAGACACCTGGAAGTAAAACAAAATATGAAATTTAAACACCTTTAAATATGACATCAAGTCATCATTAGTGAGGAGGTGTCATTTTAAAACATAATAAGATGTATTTAAAAAAGGAAAACTTCGTGATAAGAGATTTATTTGCTATCATATATGAGAAAAGTACTGAAAAGACATGGCTTATTATATATGCATGATTTTCACCTATACGTTCAGAATACGGTCATAATACGTTCCTATTCTAAGCATTAAAATCATATAATGCCGATAGAAATGGCAAAATTATAGGTAAGATGATATTTGAAAACTTGGGAGATTATTCATAAGGGGAATCGTAAAGGAAGAATCGTTTCAAGAAAACAAAACTCTACAAACCATTTTTTGACTGTCCTCAAATGAGGACGCTGGGCGTTAATGGGTTAATACTGATATTGCGTATGGTGCAAAAAATTCCTTTTTTACTGCGCTGAGTTTGTTGAAAATCAGAAAGTGAAGTCATTATTGGTTATAATACTACGGACATCACATCAAGCTTATAATACCGACTTTGTATTACCATCTTACAATGAATTTTGAATTGATAAAATAAATAGCTTAAACCTCAACATAAGAGGTCAATCATAAAACTTTCTAAAATCTTTACACATACATAAAGTACTACTTATATAAAATAGACAACATAGAGGACTATATATGCCTCTTACGATTCAGGTAAGACACAATGACCAAATAACAGCTTTACAAAAATAGATTTTGTTATAATAAGTGTACCGAGGTACTTTCCCACGATGGTCTGCACGTGCATGCACAGCTGTGGGAGAGATTTCCTAGAAGAATTTAGGATTCCAATTGTGCACGTCTAGTTTAGGGGCCCCCCGCAGAGAAGGTATAGATCACGGAATGGCAGCGTAACGGTCAAGCTCGCACAGAGATTTAACCGTGAGTTATGGGAGCAGGGGCTAAAAAATAATGTCGTTGCACAAAATATTTAAATGATTCCCACAGCACTCCCGAATGTACATTAAAATTTCCCGAAACAAGCGATAAAGGAAGAAAAAGTTAAACTGAGGAGTTTGGAAACGAAGTTAAGGAGAGATGAAGTCATTTGAGAGAAAACATAGAATCCGAAGATCGCTCACCATCAAACTCGTCCCGTGCGCCCGGACCGAAACCACATGAGGAAGTGCCTGCTGTGCCTTTAATGGAGGTAAAGATAAAATATTTACAGACACTTAGGCCTCTATTAATGATTTAACCTTGTAATTGAATAATTATGAATTATAAAGAGAATTGTAGTAATTATGGTGTAAATATAAGACATAAATAATGGATGATTATGATGTATGATAACCAAGAAGCAATGTGTAAATGAATGTACAGAATAAATGTATGAATCTCTATGTAAAGTATTATATTCTTACTGTGTTTCAACTTGTAACCGAACACTGGTGCTATGGTTGTAAGCACATTACAACAATAAGTTTGTTAACAATTATTATTTACTAGACAACCAAAGGCAAAAGTTGGGTGTTTTCCTTTAGTTTTTTATAAAGTCTAATTAGGGTAGTTGATTGTTTGGTTGGAAGCACTCCCAGGTAGCACAAATATACAGTCTGTTCCATAAGAGCGTGTCGCTCATAAGTTTTCAATAGATAGCGCGCAGATTCCGGCTTAATTGCAGGTGTTCTTCAAACATTAGAGATGTATGCTTTATGGTTATAGTCTTTATCCGATTTGTTTTGCTGTGTTTTAATCAACAATTCCAAAATGAGTGCCGTTTTGAGGCAGTGTTTCTGTGTAACCATCCAAAAGGTCCAAAAATGTCTTGTGCAGCTCGGTACATCAGAAAGCCGGAATCGTTCGTCAAGAAGGGGGTATCACGTTATAAAGCGGTATAAAATGTTGACAACCTACCGGAACGGAGTAAACGCCGCTCAACTTCAAAATCGAATGATAAAGTGATTCTTGCATAATCGATAATAATGGGGACTGGACAACTTATTAGGCGAAATGCATTTCAGTTTAATATGTATACTACACGGTACAAATGTATTTTTAACTAATTCGGTTGCATTTTCAGAGAAATAGACGACACGCTCTTATGGAACAGACTGTACCTTCACACCGAAATTCGTCTGAATAGTCCTGGAGTAATGTAAATAGGTAAATTCGAGAATGTTTTAGACAAAATTGTCAACATTTTAATTGTTTTTATTTATTTTCTGAATATGGTTTCATGAAATTACTTGAAGAATTAACAAAAAACATTTTCAAAGTTTGTCGATTAAATTATTTAAAATTTAATAATTAAGTACCAAATTTTAGGGGTCCAAGCCCCGTCGGTCTGTACTTTAATCAGGCCCTGCAAGTTGGTCCTCGTAATTTTGAAGCAGGGAGGAGGCAGAAGACCCATAGACTTGGCCTGCCACCTCAAGAGGTATTGATTGATAACATGGAGGACATTGTGACCACGAACATATCTTCCTTGCCACAGTCACCTTTAACGAACACGGAGGATCTTAGAACTGCTCGGGTTCCGAACCCGCAATTTATCAGTTACGAGATCGTTGCCTTTTCCGACTGAGCTACCGCGGATCCTTGTTGCTAAATAGTACACGTTAGTTAATCTCTGCTTGTTAAAGAGTTTGGTTTGGAGCGCTACGGTTTACTGTTTAGCTACATGTGGTTTAACAGAATGAGGAAAATAAGAGATTTGAAAAAAAAATTTCAATTTTACAACTCCTCTTCAACCTCCACTCAAAATACGTGTTCTGCAAAGATCGGTCGATTTACTTGAAAAATTGAAATAAAAAATAAGTATCTAACTTGTTCTGCAAAGATCGGTCGATTTACTTAAAAATTGGAAAAAGAATTTACCAAGTATCTAACGAGTTCTATTAAGATCGCTCTATTTACTTAGAAAATAAAGAAAAATTTATATAAAAATATACCATTCAAATTTAAAATGGTTAAACAGTAAACAGAAACTCAAAAGGCTGCTCGACTTCAAAAACGTCGTGAACAGTATAGAGCTAAACGAGAAAAAGAAACTTCTAAAGAGCGAGAAAAAAGGCTTGCAAAGACTAGACAAGCAAAAAAGGATTTTAAATATTCAATTTTTGTAAAATTTTTCCTCAAAATGTTGTTTTTGTTTATGTATCAATTTGTTGAGTTACGATCCCCTCGCCAGATTTCAAACGCCACGCTGCAAGCACGCCACGCATGCAAGCTGCAAGCACGCCAATTTCGCCAAATGTGGTTGAAGCACCAACAAGATCCATGATTAGAAACAGGAGAGTGGGCTAAGAAGAGGAGTTGAATGATTATGAATTCAACTTAGTTTCAAAATACAGGACAAATCGTTTTCAAGAAAATGCATTTCGTGCCTTCAAACTTGCAAAAAATTATATACAACGCTCGTTTTTAAAGAATGAGACATCAGATGGTAATCAAATCACGGCACACGCATGTCTCAGGTAATAGAAGGCTTCGTATAAGGCAACTAGTTCTCTGAACGCACGCGATGACGCCTGAGAAAGCGAAAATAAGACATGAAGAAAGACTGAAACTTTAAGCGACAACAGAAAGATGATATAAATGCTAAACGTGTTGCACATTCAAATGTGCTATGGAAATTTCTCTTTCAAAAGCGAATAAGGTTATGATCCTTTGTCTTAAGCCATATGAATATACTGCGACCAGCTAGTTTTACGGCTTTGTCGTGCAAGGATATTTCACACAGCTACTATCCAGAGTTGTTGTCGAACATACATAAACATCTGACATAATAGCATCTGACGTCAATTTAGTGATATTAAAAGCTTCAATACAATGTGACTAACTTTCCAACGTGTTTACGCTTTAAAAGTTAATAATTGATTATTTTAGGTGTTAGTTTATCAAATTAACTTGTTGATACAATGCAATCATACCATATTTTTAACTTAATCCTTTAATTTTTAAAAATAATAAAATTTTAAAAAATAAATCAAGTTTTTTAAAATTTTAGTTATTAAGGAGTTTAATGTGAGTAAACGGTTTTTCAATTATATTAGAAATATAACTTAAATATACACTCAAGGAAAATAACTAGATAGACTGATATTAACTTTATTCAGTACACATTATAAATTCTGTGTAATATTTTACGATATAATGGTATACTTGTGCACTGTATATATTCTGAAATATATGCCGAACGTAAGCGATTGTTTTATATGTTCACACATTGTAATTATACTATTGCATTTTGTTATATGACTATATATAGTAGAAATTGACAGTAAGAAATGAAAACAAAGCAAACCAGAGAAATAAATGATGTTTTAATGATGTTGTATCTCATTAGCAGTACCCACAAACATAATTACACAAAAGAAAAATTCGTGAAAGATGGGAGCAATTCAATAAACACATCTTAATTGTACAACACTTGTAAGAAAAGAGAAAAAAATGGCAACAAAACATGCCTCAATCAGAAGGGAAGACCCGCCAGACAAGACAAAGGGAAGTGAAACAAACCGCTAACACTGTCAGTGGATTGGGAATATATACACACGCACAAGTATATACATATATGTAATACATCAAAATTATTACTCCCAAAGTATCTATGTAAAATTCTCTTTCCTTCTCCTTCTCATTCTTTAATACCTAATTTCACAGCCGTAAAACGTCAAGTTTAAAGAAACGTTAGCCGATTTAAATTCTTTTTACTTTTGTTTCAAAACTAGAGCTAGCATGAATGCTAATTTTCTGGCCACATTTTTCAGCTGTCCCAGGAAAATAGTTTCACTCCTCCAGTAAATAAATTTCTGCATGTGTGGTGGTCTTCGAGCTAACTTAAATGGTCAAGGTTCCCTCTTGACTTGCCCAAAACGCTGAATAACCAAAGTCTCATGGGAATTAAATCCCGTGATCTGTCCTTATGGGGGTGTGAAGAAAGTATCTGTCTTGGTCATTTGATTCTGAACTCTTACCTTGTAAAGGCGGTTTGTTTTACCTGTTCAATTTTATAATCTATAAATTTTAAATTCTACGACATTGGACTTCACTTTTTTTTAATGGAGTATCGATTGCACGACAATTAGAATTTCAAAGTGCCCAGTACGCCTGGGCAATGAATAAGGCCTAATTTTCGTGTGTAATCGACGAGAAATTTCGCATGTTA
>CM063506.1:53822078-53839578 GCA_032207245.1 Pardosa pseudoannulata | reverse complement strand
AAATTGATATGGCTTGAATAATTTTTTCAGGACAGGTAAGATTCCTTAATAAAGATGGCTGGATAACGTCCCAATAATTAGGGCACTGAATTGTGGATTCAAGTTTTGCTAACATAAATATTTGTATCTATTTGAAATTAGTTTTAATTACCGTCCCCATCGAAACTAAACTCAATAGAAAAAATATTAACAGTAACCTTTCCAACAAGCCTATCAAAATTGATAAGGCTTGAATAATTTTCTCAGAGAAGATCAGATTCCTTAATAAAGATGGCTGGATAACTTCTGAATAATTAGGGCACTGGACTGTGGATTAAAGTTCTGCTAACATAAATATTTATGTCTATTTGAAATCAGTTTCAAGTACCGTCCCCATCGAAACTAACCTCAATAAGTAATAAATATTAACAGTATCCCTTCCAACCAGTCTATCAAAATTGATTAGGCTTGAATAATTTTCTCAGAACAGTTAAGCTTTATCAGATGAGTTACATCATTAGTTTAATTTGTGACTGATTATTTATGACATCAAGAGGAGAACCTTCTGTACAACAATGTTGCTAATGCATGTTTTTATTTATGGAACACTCTCATCAATATTTTACTAAATACACGATATAATAGCATTTATAACTTCTCTGAAAATATCTCAATTGTTATCTGAGTGATGCAATTCTTTTCTTTGTATTGTTTCACTAAAAAGTAAAAGAAGAATCAAAAGAAAAGAGATTTATCTTGTGGTTAACTTTTCATATGGATTTTGTATCCAAAGAACATTTTTTCCTTACAGTTACGACCTACTTCAGAGCATGTTTTTATTGTTTTCAAACTAGATAAGAGAAGTGCAAGAAACACACAATAAAGTAAAAGCACGCTACTACTACTGGTAGAAGAGGAGAACAAAATGTATATACTTTATGTAGAATACATTACAATGAATGAAGCTGATGATTTACGTTTTCAGCTGGAATAAAACAAGCTATAATTAGTACTAATCTATCAGAAAAATTGTAACCGTGTACTGTTAACAACAAGAATTTTGTTTTCTGAAAGATAGCTTCATTGAAAACAGGTTACGTTTTAGAAAAATTAATCAAAACGAATCAAGTCATTTCCTAAAAACATTTCATCTTCAAGGGAAAATTGAAAGTTCAAATGCAATACCCAAAGTAAAAATTATGAATGATTTTGTAATAAGTAATTTTAATCAGTTTTCCTTTGCAGCGACGGTAGATGACAATCCTGTCATGATTTTTTAAGCTTTGCTCATAAATTTACTTTTTAGATAACTTTATCTGTTATAAAGCTTTATTCTATAGTACTCTGTTTACGGGTGATACCAAATAAATAAAATATTTTATCACGATTTTTTTTACAAATGCAGAGTATGATGTTTAAAATAGCAGCTAATCGCTAATGAAAACAGGCTAAAAAATCTAAAATGTTTTAAATTTTATATCTTTTTTACCCTGTGCAGCATAAAATAACTTAGATTTAAGATATTCATCAATATATAATTGGACAGAAATGACTTAAGTATTAATGGGTTAAGAAGTAGTAAAAATTAAGATTTTATACATAAATTTATATAACACTATATTATTAAAAAACTTTTTGACTGAGTGTCAAAAGCTTTCAATATTCCTCCTATTCAGAAAAAAGGTTTATTATACAACAGTCTCATTTCTTTAGGAATTTCAATATTAGAATGATTATTTCTGCTTCACATACATTATAAACATTCTGAATTATTATTAGCCTCACAGACAGAAATAGTAATCCAGCTTTGGTAAGACTTAATTTTGTCTGTGTGAAATTATTCAAACATTATACAAAACAGATGGATAGCAATTTCATAATCATCAGTGTTATAAATCATATCAAATAAACTAGTGATACTGAGTTACAGTAATGTTTTGTTGGACATTATTTTTTTAATTATCTTGTTTAAAAAACAATTAAAGAAATTATAAGAAGCTTCAAAAATTATGATTTTATATAAAAACTTATATAACACAGATCATTAAACACTTATTTATTGAATGTCTTAGACTTTTAACATTCCTCAAACTCGTGAAATATTTTGAATTGCAAAGTAGAATAGATGATTAAAAACAACAGTTTCAGTTGTTTAGGATTTTTAAGAGGAATGATTATGGCTGTTCACATTCATTATAAATATCCAGAACTAATATTAGCCTCACAGAGATACATAACAATCCAGCTTTGGATGAGATTTAATTTGTTCTGTGTGAAATTATTCAAAGAAACTACTGATAATGAATTACAGGAATATTTTGTTTATCAAAATTATCTTACTTTAAGCATTTGAAGAATTAATAATATCATGAAGTAGTAAATGGATTTTATACATAAACTTATGTAATACCAGATCAGTAAAAAAAACCCCTATTGATTCAATGTCTAAAACTTTTAAAACTCCATAAACTCTGGAAGTATTTTGAATGCTAGTAAAGAGTAGTTAATTAAACAACAACAATATGGCTCTCTTGGCTTTCTCAGATTAGAAAGGTTATGACTGTTTCGCATACACCAAAAACATTCAGGAGTATTATTAGCTTCACAGTAAAATAACAATTCAGCTTTGGATGAGATTTAATTTGTTCTGTATGAAATTATTGAAAGAAACTAGTGATAATGAGTTACAGGAATATTTTGTTGGAGATTAACTTTTATCCAAATTGTCTTACTTTAATCATTTGAAGAATTAATAATATCATGATGTAGTAAATGGATTTTATACATAAACTTATGTAATACCAGATCATTAAAATACCTATTGATTCAATGTCTAAAAGTTTTAAAACTCCATAAACTCTGGAAGTATTTTGAATACTAGAAAAGAGTAGTTAATTAAGCAACACCAATCTGGCTCTCTTGACTTTCCGAGATTAGAAAGGTTATGTCTGTTTCGCATATACTCCAAACATTCAGGAGTATTATTAGCTTCACAGTAAAATAACAATTCAGCTTTGGATGAGATTTAATTTGTTCTGTATGAAATTATTGAAAGAAACTAGTGATAATGAGTTACAGGAATATTTTGTTGGAGATTAACTTTTATCAAAATTATCTTACTTTAAGAATTTTAAGAATTAATATTATCATGAAGTAGTCAATGGATTTTATACATAAACTTATGTAATACCAGATCAGTAAAAAAAACCCCTATTGATTCAATGTCTAAAACTTTTAAAACTCCATAAACTCTGGAAGTATTTTGAATACTAGAAAAGAGTAGTTAATTAAACAACAACAATCTGGCTTTCTTGGCTTTCCGAGATTAGAAAGGTTATGTCTGTTTCGCATATACTCCAAACATTCAGGAGTATTATTAGCCTCACAGAGATAAATAACAATCCATATTTGTATGAGATTTAATTTGTTCTGTATGAAATTATTCAAAGAAACTAGTGATAATGAGTTATAGAAATATTTTGTTGGAGATTACCTTTTATCAAAATTATCTTACTTTAAGCATTTGAAGAATTAATAATATCACGAAGTAGTAAATGGATTTTATACATAAACTTATGTAATGCCAGATCATTAAAAAACCTATTGATTCAATGTCTAAAAGTTTTAAAACTCCATAAACTCTGGAAGTATTTTGAATGCTAGTAAAGAGTAGTTAATTAAACAACAACAATATGGCTCTCTTGGCTTTCTCAGATTAGAAAGGTTATGGCTGTTTCGCATACACTAAAAACATTCAGGAGTATTATTAGCCTCACAGAGATAAATAACAATCCATATTTGTATGAGATTTAATTTGTTCTGTATGAAATTATTCAAAGAAACTAGTGATAATGAGTTATAGAAATATTTTGTTGGAGATTACCTTTTATCAAAATTATCTTACTTTAAGCATTTGAAGAATTAATAATATCATGAAGTAGTAAATGGATTTTATACATAAACTTATGTAATACCAGATCAGTAAAAAAAACCCCTATTGATTCAATGTCTAAAACTTTTAAAACTCCATAAACTCTGGAAGTATTTTGAATACTAGAAAAGAGTAGTTAATTAAACAACAACAATCTGGCTTTCTTGGCTTTCCGATATTAGAAAGGTTATGGCTGTTTCGCATACACTAAAAACATTCAGGAGTATTATTAGCTTCACAGCAAAATAACAATCCAGCTTTGGATGAGATTTAATTTGTTCTGTATGAAATTATTGAAAGAAACTAGTGATAATGAGTTACAGGAATATTTTGTTGGAGATTAACTTTTATCAAAATTATCTTACTTTAAGCATTTGAAGAATTAATAATATCATGAAGTAGTAAATGGATTTTATACATAAACTTATGTAATACCAGATCAGTAAAAAAAACCCCTATTGATTCAATGTCTAAAAGTTTTAAAACTCCATAAACTCTGGAAGTATTTTGAATACTAGAAAAGAGTAGTTAATTAAGCAACACCAATCTGGCTCTCTTGACTTTCCGAGATTAGAAAGGTTATGTCTGTTTCGCATATACTCCAAACATTCAGGAGTATTATTAGCTTCACAGAGAAACAACAATCCAGCTTTAGATCAGACTTAATTTGTTCTGCATGAATTTGTTCAAAACATTATGCAAAAGTGATGAATGACAACATCCTAACTATTAATTACAAGGATTCGAGTTTTTGCTGCACACCTGCAACGACCACGCGAACAGAGCTTAAAACACCTGCGGGGTAGAAAACTGAGAAAATTAATTTTCTCTACAGTGCTGGTCTATCCCTTCTTTGATAAAGGATCCCTAAGGAAAGTAAATCTTAGAGGAGAGTTGAAAAGGAATTTTTCTCGAGAGGAATAATCTTTTTATGTCTATCAACATTGGTTACGGAATGTGGTTTCGTGTAGAGGATATTAGTCTCTGTCTGTGAATACACTTGTTTTATTGATGACTTTACTAAGGAAAAATTCAAATATACTATGTAAGGAATATTCGAACATTTTTATCGCACGAGACAAAATTTAAATTACAGGCTTGCAACTGCTGAGGTACTTTCAAAAAGGTGAGAAAAGTGACAAATAATACAGAATAAGTGACTAAAAAGTGACTAAACATTGAAAAAAAAGCGATTTTTTTTCTCCTCTCTTCTTTTTTTTATTACAAACTATATATTTTTTTTTCATATATATTTAATCAAATAATTGATGATACGAAGAATAAATAATAAAAAAAAGGTAAAAAATTTTGTTTAACACAACTCAACATTGCTTTTTATTCGAGAAAATCTATAAATTAGATTTGAATACATACAATACATTAATTTTATAATCACAATTTTCTGCATATATTAATGATGTTTTGAAATATGTACATAGCTAGATTAGAGTATCTAAACAAAAATTGTGAAGAAAAAGAGAAATGTGTGCTTTGATGTAAATTACTTTAATGTATTAAATGTACATTTCAGTACAAATGTAGATTTCAGGAAATTCTTTACGACTTTTTAAAATCACTCAATTCTGGAAACCGTATGACTAATTACATCTTAATAAAAAAAAATAAGATTAGAGCAGCACATTTTTGGTCTTTTATTAAAATATTTTGTTATTAATTCAGATTTTCTTTTTTCAACAACAGACTTTTGCCGTGAGACACCATGAAAAGAGTGACTAAAAGTGACTGTTTACTTAAAAAAGTGACTAAAAGTGATCAATTGTTAAAAAAGTAACTAAAGGTGAGAAAAGTGACGAAATTGCAAGCCTGAAATTAGTAAGTAATAAAGAAGACCACATAAGTTGATATACTTAAAAATACGACGAATTAGAGAAGTTATTGGTATTCTTAAATAAACTTATTACTTTATAAAGAAATATGAAAATAATGTTATTAATTTATAAAAAAACTAATAGAGTAACAATATGAGTCTATTAATTTTCAAATTGCCGTAATCTATTAATATTAATACACGAGCTAGCTTCTACATGAAGGCCTCAAAAGTTAACTCACGATGGCCACATGCGTCCTCAAGGTAAATAAACTTATTACATTATAAAGAAATATGAAAATAATATTATTAATTTATAAAAGAAACTAACAGAGTAACAATATGAGTCTATTAATTTTCAAATTGCAGTAATCTATTAATATTAATACGCGAGCTAGCTTCTAAATGAAGGCCTCAAAAGTTAACTCACGATGGCCACATGCGTCCTCAAGGTGCTTTAGGTAACGAAACAACAGTTACATACATTTCTACCACTTATATAATGCAAATCACTTATATAATGCAACAAAAAAGAGTGTCAAGCATATAATTGTATATTTTAAAAATAGAATTAAACTCAAATTTACAAACACATTCTTTTTCCTTGCTCAACATTACGATCGAACAACAGTTTAAAATTATAAGAAAACTTCTCTTTTCACAGTATGTCCCCTTGGTAAATACAACTTTAATTTAAATAAAAGCTGCATTTAAGGCATGTTTCAAATCGAATTCTATTGAAGACTATTGAATTTCAGTTAATCCCAAAATTCAATCTGTAATTCTTACGCTCACTTATATATTTTATTAACATTTAAATGAGGGATTTTAATAAACTTCGTTTAGACTTTAATCACTGGATACTAGTAAGATAATTGAAATATTTTAGAATGCTAACTTAATTTTTGCAATTAAAATCTTTTCATACTTGGTACACAAACTCAAATTTTTAAACTACTTCTAAACTACTAAAGTACTTAATTTAAGCTACCATACCCCTCTTTCTTTCTCTGCCTCTCTCTGCCTACGAATATATAAATCAATTAAAATATTCTATCTTTCAAGCGAAAAGACTTCATTATAACATTTATTTATTCAATATAAAATGAAATGTTCTGCTCTGTTTAGAATATTTTTTCTAGATTATTAATAAAGATATAGCTTTAAAAATTATTTAATTTAGCTAAATGAAGCAATTCATGTTTTAAAAAACAAAATATATACACCAAGTGAAAAAAGAGAAATCTACTTACCCGTTTAATAACTTTTAATTAAATAGATTTTTTTTTAAAAAAAAAAAGTTTTATTCTCACTAAAAATATAGATATAGAATATATTATTTATATAATGAGAAATATTTTTTTTTTTTCAATATAAGTAGAATAAATTTTTATTTACAAAATAGTAAATGAGCAATATTTTATTTTAAAAAAAATATGATAACAATTTTTTTTCTATATTCTTTTTATTTAATTTTTACCTTTGTTTGGTACAATATCAGATATTTTATTTATAAAATAAATACTAATAAAAATTAAAAGTTAAAAAATCATTATTTAATTTTTTTTTTTTTTTGTATATAAATTTATGTTATTTTAAAAATGATACTAAAATTACAGAAATATTTTTAATGCATTAATGTATTAAAGAATTAGTCTAAAAAATGAACTATAAAAAGTAACAGAATTTATCATTTTTGATAAATTGAGTGATGCTAAAATGAAGTTTTAATAAATACAATACAATTTCTTTTGTTGTTGAAAAATAAAAGTTTTACAAATCCTAATATTTTTTTGACTTATTACTATTTACTAATTTTAGACTTATTACTGTATATTCAAGGAATGTAATGTTTCATCAAAGTTAACTTATTTCATCATCCGAAATCTACATAAAACAATAAAACAAAGATTCAGTATCGATTTTCAAAACACAGTTTCACAGACTGGAGTTGTTTGCCTCCTATGACAGTTGAATTCGAGACAATGAAATTTATGAACAAAATTTATAATTGAAATACCAGCCTTTCTTACATAATAGTTTGTTGTCAAAGTTCAAATATTAACTATTTTAACAGTAAACAGCTTAATTTTTTTTGCCCTAAATTTTAAATTAACTCTTAGCTCTTGTAGATGGAGATAGATGTCAGCACAGTCAATTTGTTAGATGTGTTTTGATTCCATTAAATGAAGCAGGTAAGGATTTATTAAGATTTTTATTTTGAGCACATGTCTAGTAACTTTCATGTAAAATTTTGATAAGTTGTAAAGTGGATTTTTAATGAAAATATTTTGAAATAAAAGGTATTATAATGAAATTTAAAGGTTTCTCTATAAAACTGATGTATAGTAATTGTTCTGGTGCTAAGCCTAAGAGCATGGCATTCTAAAATTTCATAGAGCGTGTATGGTACACCTTGGGACAGGTGGAGGTGGTCCACCTTGGGACACAACATACACCTAGCTAACTTTTATTTCAAATATTTTTACAAAAAGATATTGCATTTAAAATATTTTTTTATTTAACCTACATAACATGTGTTTATTAACAGTTATTTCTTCTTTTAGGAACTTATTAGGCTTAACAATGGCAAGGATTAGAAATAAAGAATATCTAAAAAATGAAGCAGTTCGTGCTGACAATATTCTAATTTGTTAATTTAATTTGTGCGTTCAACTAATTTGTATTAATCAACTAATTTGTTTGTTTTTTTTGTAAACAAAATTAGAAAATATTAATTTCTAATAATTATGTTTATCACTTGAAATACTTTTCTTTTCTTGAATAAATAATTCCAAGCATATTGTAATTCAATAATTGAATTTTTCACATCTATTTTTAATTGTCCCAAGGTGAGCCACCAGGTAGTACACCTTGGGACAAAGTACAAGATTATTAAATATTTTTTATAATTTTTCTATAATGGATATGAGATTAAAAACTATTTAATAATGTAGGCAAAGGTTAAAATAATATTAGGTAAATTTTTGACAATAATTCGTTAATATCAAAAATTAGAAAAAAGAAAGAAAGAAAAGTGTCCCAAGGTGAGCCACTCTCCCCTATCTATTGCCTACAAATCTCAACGATTAATTACTGATTCACCTATAGCTTCCCATAATAACAAAGGCTTATTAGGAACTTGGATATGAATCAGTATTTAAGGATTCAGTAGAACTTAAATTTCCAGTTAATAGCGAGTTCGCGAGTTTCCCAGAGAAGAGCTTGGGTTCGACATCCAGTTATGAAACTATATGAGTTTGAGACGCTAATCTCCAGACAGTATCGTTGGTGGTTTATACATGAGTTTTGCATCACGTGGGCTTTAATTTTTGTGTAATTTGTATGAGTCTCATAAATGCAAGATTACTACATATATACAATACTACAAATACTACACTATAGATTACTACTAGATACTATACTAAAAATTACTACTAGATACTATACTAAAGATTGCTACTAGATACTATATTAAAGATTACTAAAGATTACTACTAGATACTATACTAAAGATTACTATAGATTCTATACTATAGATTGCTACTAGATACTATACTAAAGATTACTAATAGATACTATACTAAAGATTACTACTAGATACTATATTAAAGATTACTAAAGATTACTATTAGATACTATACTAAAGATTACTACTAGATACTATACTAAAGATTACTATAGATTCTATACTATAGATTGCTACTAGATACTATACTAAAGATTACTACTAGATACTATACGATAGATTGTAACTAGATACAATACGATAGATTGCTACTAGATACTAAAGATTACTACTAGATACTATACTAAAGATTACTACTAGATACTACGTTAAAGATTACTACTAGATACTATACTAAAGATTACTACTAGATACTATACGATAGATTGCTAGTAGATACTATACTAAAGATTACTAAAGATTAGCTAGATACTATACTAAAGATTACTATTAGATACTATACGATAGATTGCTACTGGATACTATACTAAAGATTACTAATAGATACTATACTAAAGATTACTACTAGATACTACGTTAAAGATTACTACTAGATACTATACTAAAGATTACTACTAATACTATACTATAGATTACTATAGAAATTCTATACTATAGATTGCTACTACTAGATACTATACTAAAGATTACTACTAGATACTATACGATAGATTGTAACTAGATACAATACGATAGATTGCTACTAGATACTAAAGATTACTACTAGATACTATACTAAAGATTACTACTAGATACCATACTACAGATTACTACTAGATACTATACTAAAGATTACGACTAGATACTATACTAAAGATTACTAATAGATACTATACTAAAGATTACTACTAGATACTATACGATAGATTGTTACTAGATACTATACAATAGATTGCTACTAAATACTATACTCTAGATTACTATATATAATACATATAGGTATTAGTATACTATTGCTTAAGTATACTAATTCTTACGCGATATTAACTCTCTACATCTCCTCAAACATTATTACTTATCCTTATATCGAATATTTCTTTGGACTAATATATCTATAGTGTAGAATAAAGAAATGTCACATAAAATCTTACTGCAATCCATACTACTACTACTACTACTACTACTACTACTAATTAAAATAATAATAATAATAATAATAGTAATAAACAAGTCTTCAAAATAATTCCGTGAAATCATAGGCAAAAATTCCCACAATATCACGTTAAAAAATGGAAAATGTCTACAACTGAGAAACAGAGACTAGTATCATCAAATAGAAGAACAAATAGGAATTCCCAAGAGGCCATTTTTCAAACTGAACTATGCGTTCGAAGTGGGTAGTGACTGAAATTATTTATGACGCAGCCTCCTAGAGCTTACTTAAAGTCGGAAGAACTGAAAGGGGGAGATATTTATCAAAGCTCAATCTGCTGTCGTGCTTCCTGAAATTCTCAAGTACTTTGGAGTTCGCGGTTAAATAAGGTCTTATAAGTAGCCAATAACTCCAAAGATCCGCCCCGATAGTTTACATTTTATGTAGAAATTTATGGCTTCAAATATTTCATCTTAATCATCACTCGGTCAGTGGTATGTGTGCTGAAACTTTATGGCTGAGGAATTCATTAAAAAATAAAAAGTTAACTGCAGTGAAATATGTATCATCGCGTACCCAATGACTTCCACCGGACATTTGACAAGCATATAAGTTAGAGGATCATTGTAAAGCCTCGACATATTCGGAAGAAACATATCGCGTCTAATTGAGAAAATTGAGAAAAATTATTAATTTCCTAGAAATGTTTTTTCTACTATAATGATTCAGCTTTCGATGAGTCAGTGTGATTCTCGAAACTTCAGTTTCGTAACTTCTCAAATTTCTCTATAGTTTTGATTTAAATATCTACGCAAACACAAACAAACAATCACACATCAAGGCCGAGCGAACACTTCATCAGTCCGTATTCTGGCACAGAGTAAAGAAAATCGAGGAGTGCGTTCCACATCGTGATGATACACAGCCTAACTAAAAATTTGAAAATTGGTGTCACGATACAGCACGTTATATTGATATTTCGCGATATATCGGTACATTTTCCAGTCCTACATGTATGCAGTATTTTACCAGGGAATCACAGAAATTATTTATTTATTATCATAGGAAGTGAGTTAAAATTCAAGAACAAATTTTGAGCTGAAAATATATATTTTCTTTACATACAATGTATGAACATAGTAAGTTAAATAAAAACTCATAAAACAAAATCTGATTTTCAAGAAAAAAAGAGTACAAATTTTTAAAAGTGAATTTTTATTATTTTAACACAAGAACGAACGGAGAAGTCATTTTTGACCACAAAGTACAATTATATTTTCTTTATATACAATGTATGAACATAGTAAGCTAAATGAAACTCATAAAACAAGATCTGATTTTCAAGAAAAAAGAGTACAAATTTTTAAAAGTGAATTTTTATTATTTTAACACAAGAACGAACGGACAAGTCATTTTTGACCACAAAGTACAATTATATTTTCTTTATATACAATGTATAAACATAGTAAGCTAAATAAAAACTTATAAAACAAGACCTGATTTTCAAGAAAATTAAAAGAGTACAAATTTTTAAAAGTGAATTTTTATTATTTTAACACAAGAACGAACGGAGAAGTCATTTTTGACCACAAAGTACAATTATATTTTCTTTATATACAATTTATGAATATAGTAAGTTAAATAAAACTCATAAAACAAGATCTGATTTTCAAGAAAAAATGAGTACAAATTTTTAAAAGTGAATTTTTATTATTTTAACACAAGAACGAACGGAGAAGTCATTTTTGACCACAAAGTACAATTCTATTTTCTTTATATATAATTTATGAATATTGTAAGTTAAATAAAAACTCATAAAACAAGATCTGAATTTCAAGAAAAAAAAGAGTATAAATTTTTAAAAGTGAATTTTTATTATTTTAACGAAAGAACGAACGGAGAAGTCATTTTTGACCACAAAGTTAGAATTAAAATAGGCGTTTCAAAGATTTTATCCTCCCACTAAGCTTTTATGATTTTATTATTATTTCGCTTTTTTAAGCACAGCTGTTGTTTCCAATATTTTATAACTGTATAAATTACTGTGGTCGTTGAAGTAGCTAAAACATCGGTCGTTAATTCGACCATATTTAAATCCCTATTCGTGTTTTTCCTTTAATACCTCTAGATAAAGCAATATTTTTTTTTAACATTTGAAAGTCATAGATTATATATTTCCGGTTACAGTAAAACTTTCATCTTAATAGCAGAAAACTTGGTTTAAAAGAATTTTTACATTTTTACGTAAACGAAAAAAAAAGGTTTACCACAAATTACTTCAAAAAAAATAAAGTTGTTTTTTTTTTTTTTTTTTTTTTTTTTTTGTTTTTTAATGTTGTTTTTTTTTTTTTGATTTTTTTTTTAGTTTTTTTTTTTTTTTTTTTTTTTTTATTTCAATAAACTAATAAAACTCTTGTTCGTTCAGTTAACTCTTCACCGAGAAGAATAGAACTGTCGGAATTTCAACAAAGTTTGTTGACGCATTTGACAACACTGCGTTCTCCAAACATTGTGACGCTTTTGATGGTCCCATTTTTTTCTTTTGGTGGTTTTTATGTGAAGGCATTAATTTTTATCTGTTTTATATTTAGGAGACAAAAGATTAGTTAAAAAAATTACTTTTGAAAGTTAGATTTTTATTCTTAAACTAGAAACAGCCCGTCATATGACGGGATCAGTAAAATTTTTAATTTTCTAAAATTGTAAAGTACCCTGTAAAGCATGTAAAAAATGGTTTGTTTTTTAGCTGAGAATTATCTGGTATACGCTAAATAATTCGTTTATCTTTACTGACCGCATATTAGTTTCCAACTTTAGTACTTTATTTATGAGATATAATGCATGTTTTTTCATAAATGTTTTTCACCAGACATGTTAAATGTTTTATTTTTAAGAGATATGTAATAGTCAAATTAATAATAATAATTTCACAGGTTTTACGTCTATGATAAAATATTGTATAGTTATTAAAAGTTATTAAAGATTTTACTGTGCTTATATTTAATGTTGGGAGCACTGTAATCCACGTTTTACTAAAGAAGGACTAATTAGATCGAGGACTACTTCTTGAAGCCGAATTAAAAATAGTTAGCAACTATACTAATTACAGGGTATCTGCCCAAATAATATTTTTCAAATCCATGACTTTTCATGACTTTCCCTGATTTAGCAGATCATTTTCCATGACTTTAAAAAGCTTTCGTTAAAGTATATATGAATAAAACTTCTGATGTACATACAAATAAAATATATGCTTTTAGAGAAATTACAGGAATTTTATCATAAAAAACTTTAAACTCACTTTATAAGTGTTAATAAACTCACATACATAAAAATAAATTGCTGTATCTACATACCTAAGTTTAATCATATAGCAATTTTTCAATCAAAATGTTTCCAATTTGGTATTATCCAGGTGACCATGAATAATAGACAAATATAACCCTATAACATTTATATACAATATCCCTAAAGATAAACTTATATTTTGTGCAAAAATCTTAACTAATTTTTATTAAAAAATAATTATTATATTAATAAAATTTTAATCTACAATTTAAGAAAAAACCAGAATAATATACATTTACCCACCCATTAAGCTTTCTTGCTTTGAGTTTCCTTTGTAAACAAATTTTACTTGGTCAATAGGATAATACATAAATACCAAACTCAGTAACTTAAACCAAATGACAAGTAAAAACAGAATTAAACAATTCAATGCAATTTTTTTAATCGGTAGTTTAGCGGATCCATGACTTTCCATGACAAAATTAATCCATTGTCTAAATCCATGATTTTCCATGACTTTCCCTGACTTTCCAGGTGCGCGGAAACCATGTAATTATTTGTGGCTTTCATAAAATAAAAAAAATATTAAATGAATTTAATAAGTAAAATAAATGAATAAATTCAGCTTTCTGGCTCATCTGGGAGTGCAACGGTTAGCAAGTTTTGATGTCTAGGAATTCAAGTAGGGTACTTAACTGACTGTTACTGGTGACTGTTCCAGAATATCTGAATTTCTATATCGATATTATTATTGTATGTACTCGTAAATATATTAGTTCTA
Source organism: Pardosa pseudoannulata (assembly GCA_032207245.1). Taxonomy (NCBI): domain Eukaryota; kingdom Metazoa; phylum Arthropoda; class Arachnida; order Araneae; family Lycosidae; genus Pardosa; species Pardosa pseudoannulata. The sequence continues at coordinate 53,825,170 of CM063506.1, read as the reverse complement.
AAGATGTTAATAAACCTATTTTAAGTCAATATGCAAGTGAGAGCAAGTGAGATATTTACGGACTGCTTAATTTTTTCAAAAGACCACAGTTATTAGTGTCAGTAGTGAGACTACTTACAGACTGATTTCGAATAATACAGCCTTTGTTATTTGATGATCACGAAGGTAAAAGTATACATATTTTATAAATATATCAACAAATAACATGTTAAGTGACTAATGTAATATTTTTCACATTAATAAAAAATAATATTCAGAAACGGCTCCCATAAGTTTAATTTTCTGTTTCAATATTTGTGTCTTATGAAGCAGTAGAAAGCAACATTATAGCTAGAGGGCTAAATTTAATTTATAAAATGCGACCATAATCCAAATATAGTGTATGTTTTTTAAAGAATGATCAGAGAGTAATGAGGAATAGTGTTGACCTTCACCATCAACGGTGAGACACAAAATCAGTGTCTTCAGACCAATGTATTACAGATTTAATCTAAAATTGTAGATATAAATGCAGGTTTTAAGAAATGTAGTTTAATCTTGTAGTTTACTTTAGACGTCTTCACTGCATGGTTACTAACGAACCTTAGTTAAATAATTCTCGAGAAATTCATAATTGGCAATAAAAAAGTAGACAAATAAGATCAAGGTTAAATTTTATTACTGAGTATAAAATAAACTATATGACCTTATTTACACCACACTAAAAAGTTTTCCGTGTTGACACCATTAGACGATTTTTGTTATTTTCAATTACGTAAAGTATTTAGTCTACCTTTCCGTTAGCAATAAAACGCAGATGGTGGTTGACATTTTATTTACATGTTAAGTGTTAGAAGATTTCTAATATAACTTTAAACATGTGGTAGAAGTATCTATCTTCATACTTCTTCGAATAAGGAAGTCGGTGGAGAATCAATTACAAGAAGTCTTTTAAAACATCCCTGAATCTTCATTAAAAGAAAATCAGAGCTTATTACATGAACACGTTTTAACAAGCAATTTATATATTCCAGTTCATTCCCAGCCACTTTCTTAAGAAGTTCCGAAGAACCCTACCAAGAAGACAGATGGCCAAACTCTTGATTTGCAAGATTTATTTGAAATCTGGTCTTATAAAGGCAAGACTAGTCATGACAATGCAAATTTTTTTTATTAGCATAGAGAAAATAACTGCTTATAAACGATGAGGTTATCACATGTTACAGAACGGTAAAACTAATAAAATATATCAACAAATAACATGTTAAGTGACTAATGTAATATTTTTCACATTAATAAAAAATAATATTCAGAAACGGCTCCCATAAGTTTAATTTTCTGTTTCAATATTTGTGTCTTATGAAGCAGTAGAACGCAACATTATAGCTAGAGGGCTAAATTTAAATTATAAAATACGATCTTGATCCAAATATAGTGTTTGTTTTATAAAGAATGTTTAGAGAGTAATGAGGAATAGTGTTGACCATCACCATCAACGGTAAGTCACAAAATCAATGCCTTCAGACCAATGTATTACAGATTTAATCTAAAATTGTAGACATAAATGCAGGTTTTAAGAAATGTAGTTTAATCTTGTAGTCTACTTTAGATGTCTTCACTGCATTATTACTAATGAACCTTAGTAAATATTTACATAACATATATTAATTGACAATAAAATGTAGACAAATGAAATCAAGGTTAAATTTTATTAGTGGGATAAAATAAAAATCTTAAAAATCTTACTATATGACCTTATTTATACCACCCTAAAAAGTTTTCCGTGTTGACACCATTAGGCGATTTTTGTTATTTTCAATTACGTAAAGTATTTAGTCTGCCTTTACGTTAGCAATAAAACGCAGATGGTGGTTGACATTTTATTTACATGTTAAGTGTAAGTAAAGATTTCTGAACCTATAACATTAAACCTGTGGCAGCAAGTACCTCTAACTTCATACTTCTTCGAATAAGGAAGTCGGTGGAAAATCAATTACAAAAACTCTCTTTTAAAAGATCACTGAATCTTCATTAAAAGAAAATCAGAGCTTATTACATGAACTACGTTTTTAACAAGCAATTTATATTGTTCCAGGTCATTCCCATGCCATTCTCTTGAGAAGTTTCGAAGAACCACTACCAAGAAGACAGATGGGAGAACTCTTGATTGCAAGATTTATTTGAAATCTGATCTTATAAAGGCAAGACCAGTCATGACAATGCAATTAGTTTTTTTTTTTATTATCATGGAGAAAACAACTAGTTATGAACGATGAGGTTATCACACGCTACAGGACGGTAAAAATAATAAATTGGGAAATAAAAGTCAACAGAACCAGGCAAAATAGGTTAGTAAGGTTCAAAACTTCTTTTACTCAGCCAAAATTATGATTAATTATATTTTTAATAGATGAAATTTTATGTAAACAAATATTAAATAGAATTTGTAGAATTTCACAATCAAGATACAAAAATCATTAACGATGGTAGAGTATGCTTGAGATTCTAAAACAAAATTCATTTGCATGTGAAGAAGAAATAAATGTTCCCGAGCCTATAACTTTAAGAGATAATCAGTGGCAGCAAGTATCTGTATCTTCATACTTTTTCGAATAAGGAAGACAGTAGGGAAATAATTAGAAGAACTCGTTTAATAAAGATCACTAAATATTCATTAAAAGAAAATCAGACCTTATGTTATTTGCTACGTTTTAACAAGCAAGCAATTTATATTCTTCTAGGTTATTCCCATTCTATTCTATTGAGAAATTTTGAAGAACCTCTACTAAGAAGACAGATGGGTGAGCGCTCTTGATTGCAAGATTTATTTGAAATTTGGTCTTATAAAGTCAGGGCCAGTTGTGACAATGCGAATAATTATTTTTGTTATTATAACTGAGAAAATAACTAGTTATAAACGATGAGGTTATCACATATTACAGGACGGGAAAAATAATAAATTGGGGAAAAAACGAAGAGAACCAGGCAAAGTAGGTTGGTATGGGGCAAAATTTCTTTTGCTCAGCCAAGATTAATTCTGTTCATAAAAGATAAATTTTTGAGTAATCAAATATTAAATAGAATTCCAAAAAGTAAATTAAAATGTATGTTAT
>CM063506.1:53799578-53817078 GCA_032207245.1 Pardosa pseudoannulata | reverse complement strand
GCATTTAATATGCATTTATTATATTTTAGCTTTTCAATAAAGTTTCAAAAAAATATTTTGTAAAATTGTTACCTTTAATTATTTTATATTTCCTGTGTATGTTATATACCATTTTAGACTTGTACCTTTTTAATTGAATTATAAATGAACTACGCATTTAATATTATGTAAATGTAGTGTGGCTCTCAACAAAAGAAAAATGCGGTTCTCAATAACCTCGTGCGTGTCTATCACTAATATATGGTACACTTCAAAGTAAGGTACTAATGCGTCATAATTTTAAACTCTGAAGACTTGAGGTAAAGTGAATTCCCTGTAAGTGCTTAGTTAGCATGGAAATAAATATCCATAGCTTTTCTCTTAAAATTCAAAAAGTAATTTACATTAGTTGCTGATTTCAAACGAGCATGAAAATTGTGTATATCCGGTTGCTTTTTGTTGGTTTTCACAAGAAAGTGGCAATAAATTGAAACGCTCTTTTAATCCGCTAGGTTTCTCGGAAAAAAAAAGAAATTCAGACATGTGAATGCCTAATCCGGGATTTATGGACCATTTAAGATTGATATAAAGATACTTGCATGAATTACCTCTTACTATAAAACTTGGAAAGGAGGTAAAAATAATTGCATAAGCAAGTTAACTGACGTATAATATTTTTTATTTATAAAATTGTATGGTATTAGTTTTATGATTAAGGTTGCTCCATTATTATTTCTGCATGAATTACTTGTTACCGCAAAAATCGGTATTAAAAAATTGCATTAACATGTTTAACCAATTTATAATATTTTTTTTAAGTAATACAGTTTTAGTTTTACGATTATGGTAGTACCAATACATTTATTGATTATAATTATTAATTTTCATTAAATTCTTATTCAAGTATGTTCAAAAATTAGAATAATCCTTTGTAAATACAATATGCATTTATTTTATTTTAGCTTTTTAATAAAGTTTTGAAAAAATATTTTGTAAAATTCTTGCTTTTCATTATTATATATTTTTCTATGTATTTTATATACCACTTGAGACTTGCGTACCGTTTTAATTGAATTAAAAATGAACTATGCGTTTAATATACATTTATTATATTTCAGTTTTCAATAAAGTTTTGAAACAATAGTTTGTAAAATTCTTGCTTTTAATTATTGTATATTTTTCTGTATATTTTATATACCACTTAATACTTGTGTACTGTTTTAATTTAATTAAAGATGGATTATGCATTTAATATGCATTTATTATATTTTAGCTTTTCAATAACGTTTCGAAAAAAATATTTTGTAAAATTCTTACCTTTAATTATTTTATATTTTCTGTGTATTTTATATACTATTTTAGATTATTTACAATCGTTTTAATTGAATTAAACATGAACTACTCATTTAATATTATGTAAAGTAGTGTGGCTCGTAACAAAAGCAAAATGCGGTTCTCACTGACCTCGTGCGTGTCCATCACTAATATATAATACACTTCAAAGTAAGGCACTAATGCGTCATGATTAAATGAAAGTGAATTCCCTGTAATTGCTTGGTTTGCATGGGAACAAATATCCATAGTTTTTCTCTTAAAATTCAAAAAGTAATTTACATTATTTGCTGATTTCAGACGAGCTTGAAAACTGTGTGTATATCCGGTTGCTTTTTGTTGGCTTTCACAAGAAAATGGCAATCAATTGAAACGCTCTTAATCCGCTAGGTTTCTCAGAAAAAAAAAAGAAATTCAGACATGTGAATGCCTAATCCGGGATTTGTGGAGCATTTAAGATTGATATAAAGATACCTGCATGAATTACCTCTTACTATAAAACTTGGAAATGAGGTAAAAATAATTGCATAAGCAAGTTATCTAACGTATATTTTTTATTTATAAAATTGTATGGTATTAGTTTTTTGATTAAGGTCGCACCATTATTATTTCTGCATGAATTACTTGTTACCGCAAAAATCGGTATTAAAAAATTGCATTAACATGTTTAACCAATTTATAATATCTTTTTGTTAAGTAATGCAGTTTTAGTTTTATGATTATCGTAGTACCAATACATTTATTGAATATAATTAATTATTTTCATTAAATTCTTATTATAGTATGTTCAAAAATTAGAATAATCTTTTGCAAATACACTGATTATGGCCCTGATTATGACTCTGGACATTGCGATTCGTTTCAAACCTTTGTTTTGAAGTCATTTTGACATCAGCTTGAGGACAGTATGTGATCAAAAGATCAAGCTGACGTTAAAGTGAAGTCACAACGAACGTTCGACCAGACTCGCAACGTCCAGATTAAGCCCCCAAATTTTAACTGCTAGCCTCATCAAAGTCATTTAACGGTTAACCGTGATTAATCGATGTTTAAACGGAGAATTGCGTCCCACCATTAGTTGGCAATATGGGTTAATCGCGGTTAGCCGTTAAACGACTTAAGTGAGACTGGCCCTTAATCTTTAAATTAAATTCAAAACACATTTATGCGGAAAATGTTTAGTTCCAAATGGAATGTACACAGAACAAAGGTTGTACATATCTTTAAAACCAAATTTCTACTCTCAACAAGCTTAGGGCCGGTTTCACCAAGCTCGTTTAACGGCTAACACCGATTAATCTCTGTTTAAAAAGGAGAATTGCGCCCCACCATTGGTTGGCACAATGGGTTAATCACGGTTAGCCTTTAAACGACTTTGGTGAGACCAGCCCTTAACCTTTAAATTAAATTCAAAACATATTCATGAGGAAAATGCTTAGTTCGAAATGGAATGTACTCAGAACAATGTTTGTACATATCTTTAAAACCAAATTTCTTCTCTCAACAAGCTTAGGGCCGGTCTCATTAAAGTCGTTAACGGCTAACCGCGATTAATATCTGTTTAAACGGAGAATTGCGTCCCTCCATTGATTGGCGCCATGGGTTAATCGCGGTTAGCCGTTAAACGACTTTGATGAGACTGGCCCTTAAAATCCCATTACTGCGTGCTAAAGTGTAAGCAAGAGCAGGTTTAGAGGAATTGAAGAAAATGTGATCCACAAGAAAAATATCTCCTTACGTCACAAAACATTTTCCTATTAATTACATTGATAAACTGGGATATTACCTAAGACATGAGATACGATTTTTTTCTTACGAGACTAGTTATTTTAACTATAAATAAAAATCTTCCGATATCATTTTTACTACCAGGAATTAAAAAGTGAGCGAGCGAAAATTGTACATTAAAATTCATGGATAAATATTTTAAAATTCCTTGTTTGTTATAATTAGTCTAAAGAAAACGATTGGAATTGGAATTTTTTTAGAATCAGAAAAGAAACACATGTTTCTCGCTTATATTCACAATAAAAAGTGTAAACGATATTTTTTTAGATCTTCTATGTGGATTAAATATTAATGCATAATTGAGATGACTTCATTAAAGGCTTAGTAAAACAGAAATTGATTGAAAAAGTAAGGATTACAAGATTGTTGTTTCATTGATTTCGTGACTTTGCTTCTGACGACATTCCCGTGGTACTCTTTCCCAATTCATACAAAAGAATTATTCAAAAATTCAAATACGAATTTAGAAAATAGAATAGTTAAAGAAAAACTATAAATTATCTGAAGACTTCATAGTTGGAAATAATAATAATAATGATAATAATAGTAAAAGATGGTTCCAGAAGCCAACATTCTACCTTAAGTACTTGCCTTATAAAATGCACATATTTTCAAGGTCATTGCAATCAACCATGGTGTAATGCCTTAACCGTTGGCTCTGAATCTATGATTACAGTTACAGACCTTGAAAAGAATGAATTCGAATACAACAAAACCCTCTACTTATGTAGATGAAGAGATGAATGTTAATCCCCAGACAGTATAAGAGAGCTGTATATATATTCCACGATTATATTCGGGTTCGTAAAACTATGAGTACACTGAGAATAATTTTATTTGATTATTATTTTGAAATAGTGAATGGGTTTTAATCCTAAGACCTTAACGAAATTAAGTTTTTCTTACATATGTGTTAGTTTTTCAGTAAAAATTATTTATCTGTAATCTTATTTAATTTGTGTAACTCGCCTGAGTCCAGGTGAGGTTTAATGTTTATCATGGAATTTTTTGTTAATTTGTCTACTGATGGCTAATTTGTTGTATTGTATTTGGTTGTTATGTTTTGTTTGTTATTTAATGATTGTAATTGTTGTTTACCATTGTTTAACTTTTGTAAAAAATTTGAATTTGATGTAATTTTCTCTGGTTAATTAAAGGAAAAAAAGAGAAAGTCTTGAACACTGGAAAGGTTTTCTGGTTTGGCGGTTTCTCTTCTCGGTTAAGATTAATTAGAAATTAGTTTAGTTATCTATTTTATTATGTATTGTCTGGTTCAGGGTTGCTATACTGGTGACTGGGTATCATTTTCCCGTATGGCGTAAGCTGGGCCGGGTTAATAAGCAACTTACATATGTGTCATAGCAGTTTATCACCTAAAGAAAAGTTGCTAAATGCTACCTAAAATAGCTTTTAATTTATTAACCCATGAAAATTCTGAGACTTGGAGCAGTTGTTTATTTTCAGTTCAATAGAAGTTCAGTAGTTGCACTTTCGGATAAAATATTTCCATAGTATAATTTTTACTTTGTTAATTGCAGCATAAATAAATCTTGTGACGGGTTGATTTAAGAATTGGGTTCCCCAGACAATTTAGCGATAATGGTTCAAGTATGGTGGCCTAATATTTTCTTTTGATCTCACCGTGTCCAAACAATCTGTATCTATATTATAATTTATATGATATTTACAGCCAACTCTCCTTGTGTAACTCTTTTCTTATATATTAAAAGTGTGCAATGCTTTAAAAAAATTAGATATAACAAACCATTAATGGTCCACTATGGCTGATTTGCAGCTGTTGCGTTTGTAAACTTTTAATGGATTAATTGCCCATAAATATAAATGTCCGATTTTCAAGTCGTTTTCTTTAATTAAGTAAGAATATATAATTCTATTACGGTGGCGCACTGTGCATTAATTAAAGTCGCCAGAAAAAGCAAAAAATACAATGTTTGGATGGATTACGTTTGTGTTTTAGTAAGTATCGCCAACATTTTCGCCAAATTTGCCAAGGGGAACCCAATTCTTAAGTAGACCCCTTGTGACATTTTTTACTTCAGTCATAACTTTATGCAAAAAGAGGAATTATGTATCTGTTGAAATTTGTACCGTATTTTTGTTCCCCAATCTCACATATTCAAAATTCATATAGCCTTACAGAATTATGTTTTGAAAAGAAATTAAACCTATATTCTTCATAGCATGCTTACTTTTCCAATTTTACATTTTACTAACAAAAATATTCTCCGATTTATAATTTTTCCATTTCAATTTTAACCAATTAAAAAGAATATGTTGAATGATATTACTGATTTACTGTCCAGAAAAGTCTATTTTATTTGTGTAAAAAATCTACTATGCCAAAGAAAAACTAAAGAATTACTATGCAATTTATACTTTATTAAAAAATTAGCAAAAAACAGCATCAATAATGTATAAAAGCAAAAGCATAGGAGTACAAAATATAACTGTTTCGAAACAGCGACAAGCATCCTCTTTAGTACCAAATAGAAAAGTTTCTCTGACAGGTACCGGAAGAATAAGTCAAATGTTTGTCTCCAGTCTCTTGCCAGCATGTACTTCATATTTATGATTGAGAAAGGAGATAATTGAGGTTTCAAAACATGCAGTACTCATACTATTTTAGATTTATGTATTTAGATTCTAATTCTTGTTTAAATGATTTTTAATTCAGTACAAAGATACCTTAAATATATTAAAACTACAATATTAAAGCTGCAATCTAAAATACTAAAACTATACATAGTTTTCAATTAATTATAGATGATTTTGAGAATCCATAATTAATTGCAGATCTTCTCAATTAATTATAGAATCTCAATTAATTATAGATTCTATAATTTTAGAGAACCTTTCATATTATTTACTTGTTCTTTAATTCTAACATTTTTAATGGCACCCTCTCCCAACCAAAAAAGGAAGAATTTTAACAGAACAAAATTATATCCTACAGACCTCAAAAACTAAAAGAACTGTGTACTGTGAAAAAATATAATGCTACGGGATTAGCGAGACTGCATTGATAAAAGTTAGCGACATCTTTCAGTTGAACAGTACGTTAAATTGAATCATTTCTGAAGACTAAGGTTAGGCGGCCACTAGATGTGGAACAGTTTGGAATTAAGTGTTTCCGACTGACCTTGGGATTTGTAAAAGTTTTGAACCATATTCAATGAAAAATATCTCTTTAATTTGTATTTACAAAAATAAATAAAATATTTTAATTTCTAAGATAATTTTAAAATAAACACAAATTTAAAATATTAAATTATTTATTTTATCGATCTGGGGTGAACCGGATTTGGCCCACGATACGTAGTTTGCCAATCACTTCTCTAACTGTTTTTATCTATTACTGAAAGAATGCAATAAATACAGTTGTACGAACTCTATTGAGTATTTGAATTACACAGAATCAGCATAATTATCTCTAAATATTTTTAAAACGAGAGGGAATTAAATAATAAATAATATAAAAATCATTGAAAACATTTCAGGCACTATTTTGAGATATTTTATCAAAACAAAATAAAATGTCGAATGAACTTTAGACATGAACTCTGCTAGTGACAACTGTCAAATGGTAAGGTGCTGCCTTTCGGTGCAGGAGTTTCCTATCTTGATGCTGACAAGGATATTCGTAGCAGTTTGGAATCAGCTTAAACAGTAGATTTCGGTCTCATTAGATCTCATGCAGCAAAAGAGTAGACTGTAGTACTTCAAATAAAATTAAAACTCAGCTAGATAAATACCAGCCAAAACCATTAAAGGAATGATTTTACAGTGAAATTCTCCAAACAAGATTGTAAAATACTCTTCTATAAATTTTTAAAAAAATCCTCAATTTCTCGACTTAAATTTGTGTTGTCTCTCATCCGTATCGTAATCTTTTTGTGCTGCGATAATTTTTTTTAAAGAAGCAATATTTCGTATCAAATCACATCATAAGGCATCCTCCATACGTAGATCTACAGTCATGTGATAAAAACGGAACAAATACAACTGTCACAGAGCCCATTAAGCAATGCTGTTAAATACAGTCATGCTTCAATTTAACGGCTCTACGGAAACATGCGACCCCGTTAAACTGCACAAAAGCTTTCAGCAGAGGTGACAAAAAACAAACATGTTCCATAACGATGCAGAGTTTTCGGTCTATTTATACTCGCTTCTCGGTTTATTTGATTTCGGAGTTCCCCCGATGACAACAGGGTGTTTTCTTGCCAGCAAGGTGAGATGGATAACGAACCAATGCAATATGATAAATGGCATCTTTTGTTTTTCTCAGTAATATCTACAAACTAAAGCGGTCCCGGCAGACTAAATTTATGTTTAAGTGTTTATCTTTTAATGCGTGATGTATATCCCAAGAAGGCCGAGGCTATTTAAGGAAGTAGGAAATTTACGCCCTCAGATTGACTGTACAGAATCTTAACCTGCGTCTATTTTCCTTAAGGCGTTAGTGCGTCGGGGTATGTATCTGCACCCTAACACAAAGATGTTGAACCTATTCCACGAGTGCCACTAGGTGGCGAGAAGTATTTTGGTGGCACATATGAAATTATTTTTACGTACTAATATTTACTTAAAATAACATTCATTTTCAAATTCAACTGGGAATACAGATGCATATACCTTTATGCCAAAACAAGGCTGCTAATCTGTTACCCATTTAGTAACACCAGGCGAGAACGTGTAGCTTAAGGAATACTAGAGATGCGAGTAACATCTCCTCCCCCTGGGTCTTCGTAATATTCTAGTCCTTTCCAGATATAAGGGAAATTAAATTAAATTGAAAGAGCTTCAGCGTTCTTGTCGGGTTTTGATCCAGGACCTTCCGAACTGCAGTCATTCCCATGACCACTCGGCCACAAAGACTTTGAAGACGTCCGTTATGAACGGTGATATATACATATTAATTCAATATACCGTCGCTAAGACAAGGTTGTTTAGTTTGATGTATAGCGCTAAAGTTTTCCCCTCTTTTCTTTGCTACGTGATCTTTATTAGGACTAGGGAATACTGCTTAACGTCAGTTTCGATAGGCTAAGACCATCTATGCCAGCAGTTTGATTCGAATCAATGAAATCTGGTACCCAATAGCAGCGCTTCACGGTTATTGTTAGACTTAAAGCAAAGTTGATAGACGGCTTTTAAGATGGATAAGAGATATGTTACATATTGAATGCAATATGAATGATATTTTCACAGGTAGTTTCAGAGTCTTAAAAAAGATTTGGTAAAATAATATTAATAATATGTTATTTAATAAATATTTACCTAAAATAATTAATTACATTATGACAGAAACTAATCAAAAACAAAAGATGAATTTAGTTAAATGAAGTATATCTCACAATATATAAATCCTATGCTTTTGATAAATAGGCATATATTGAGAAATTTCTTCAAGGGTCCCAAATTTTTACAACATTTCAAAATTTTACAAATGTATGAATCAAATTTGTCACTAGAAGCAAATAACTTCTCAGAAGATCTGATATTTTGAGAAATATTATGTTAATAAAGCTAGACAAAAATGTTGGCAAAAGTTCAAACTCTTTTTTAAATTTACATAACCCTGAATTCCATTTTGTTCTCCATTGAGTTGTAGCGTACATTTCAAATTTCAGTCACTTTTGTGACTAAATCAATACAAATCAATAACTTTATGAAGCATGTATAAAATAATAAAATATTCGCCGTAGAAATACTACAGTTTTGAAAAAACAAGTAAATAGAAAGTAAATGGAAGAGATAAGAATTAGTATTACATTGTACACCCATTTTATCACTTGTGCTTCTGACAGATAGTTTTGTATATACTACTGAATGTCAGAAGTTTCATATTAGAAGATATTTAATGACATGGTCTCTCAAGCAGTAGAGTATCTTACGGTATCTGTCGTTAAATTGCAGTGTGAGAAGCGCTATTTAGATTAATTAAAAGAAAGAGTAATAAAGAAACACTACTATGTAAATTTAATTTAAAACGGTAAAAAATCTATTATAGAGTTAAATTTTCTATTTACGTGGCAAAAATTTGCTTTTTGATTAACATTTCTTGCAGCGAGACGTAATTTTGCTTTTTGATCTACATTTCTTGCGGCTTCGATCTCAGGAACACTTCGAAGGGGGTCTGCTGTGTGAAATAGCCTTGGAAAGTGCAATCTAGTCCTCACTGCCTGGAAGCAACATGGAGATACTTGCGGTTGAATGGTGCTCAAAATTGATGTACGATGGCCGATTGGTTATGGTACTGGCCTTCGGTACGGGAGTTCGTGGGTTCGAATCCCACAGTGCCATGGATGTTTGTAGCCGTTCGGAATCGGCTTTAAGCTGTAGGTCCCGGTCTCATTAGCCCTCGTGTTGCAAGAAGTAGACCGTTGCACTACAAACCAAACTAATTAACTAATCCAAATTGATGTATTAATATCATCTCACATTTCACAAAGAAGACTTACTCTAAAACTCCCCTCATCTCAGAATCCGTGGTTAATAACGATTGTTTATGAAGATCTGATGCTCCATATGCAAAATTAAATTTAATACAAATAGTTTTGCACGAATTAGAATGATCTTTACTATACTGCAAAACTTTTACACCACGTTCAGTATACACATCTCTGCTTAAAACGTAATTATATTCACCCCAAATATAAGATAATCTAAATCCATACAACATTATTGTTAAATTAACACATTGTGTGCCGATACATTTCGCAGCCTGAATTGTACCGGAAGCGGGAGTTTTGCGCGTAAATTTAGTTATTCAGTTAAATCTCAATAGATCGAAAATTATTTAATTTTTAACCAACTTTCGTATTTTATATTGAAATATATAGATAAATATATAAATAGACAAATAAACAAATATATATATATATATATATATAATATAAATACACACATATATATAATATCATTTTCGCAAGGATAAATAAAAAGTTAATTTTAAATCTAAATTGATTTTTTAATCAACCTTCCCGTTTTGTGGTTCCGCATCGACTGATGTAAAAACTAGTTTTTATTTGTCTAAATTTTTCCAGAATCTATGTAGTAGACAAGAACATTCGTCTTCGTTTTCCTGTATATACCGTTATTTATTTTTTACCCACAAAAAACCATGTTGTTACATTAACCCGTACTGGTACGTGACCCGCACTCAAGTATCAGTCGTCAGAAAACGTACTAGTATGTGACCCGCGTTCAAGTATCAATCCTCAGAAAACGTACTAGTACTTGACCCGAGCTGAAGTATCAATCGTCAGAAATATACTATTATACAGTTACATTCTATATACGGTAATTTTTGTACCCACAGGCAAACTATGTTGTTACACTAACCCGTACTAGTACATGACCCATTCTCAAGTATTAATCGTCAGAAAACGTACTAGTACGTGTCCCGCATACAATGTGTTAATTTTTTTCCCGTAAGCGAAAGAAATTTTTAAGATATTTGCATGGAAGATGAATAATGTACTTAATTACTACATACAATATTATATAATATTCAATATCAACCAAATTTGCTTCCTGTCAAATGAGAGATTTAAAATTACCATGGTTCGAATGAGTCACCGTTTAAAAAAAGGAGTTTATAAATTTTAAATTATACAAGCAATATTGAAAACATTTAGCATAGAGGCAAAACAAATATAAAACATGATGTAACACGGATTTGGAGAAACTGAACAAGGAAAGAAATTAAAACGGCAATTAAATAATGCTTCAGGGAAGTTTAATAGGAAAAAAATAAAGCTAGGAAACAAACAGTGATTAGGCTGTACTTACCAGAGGGTAATTAAAAATCAGGAATTAAAAAAGGTACCACTTCAGTATTTAAAATCTCTATTTGGTTTCTATCTTAATATTAATTATTATAAAATTAATTCCCTATTAAGTCATTTTATTTGGCGTATTAAACTGTTTGATATGGCATTGGAGAACGGCCATAAATTTTCTAACATCATAGTATGACTAGCATAGAAGACAGCAGGTTTGATATCATGGAGAAATGAAAATAGATAAAAACCTACAAACTAGATTGTAATAGATAAAATCACCTTGGGGACATATTATAGAAGGCAATAGAATACTGGTTTGTCATAATAAAATCTACCAATCATACTTCTGCTCCCTAAAAAAACTTTTACTGATAATTACTTCTGTCAATGCTCGAACAGGAGTAATAATGCTTCATGGACATAAGCTATAGAAAGTTGCACAATTTCCTACTGACATGCCTATAAAAAAATTTTTAACAGGGCCTTTATCCCTTTTTTATTCAAAATTGTGCTTGTTCACATATCAGCAATTGCGATATCATAAAGTTGGGAAACATTTGACTCTAAACACGTATTGTTTACAAAAATCACTTTTTAAGCGCAACTTCATGCACGGGGAAATGTTACTACATTTCAGGAGGCCTAAATTATAAGGTGTTAAATGACAAGGTCTCGCACATGGAGACGTATATTGTAGAAAACAATTGCTTCAGCTGTGAAAAAAAGACACAAAACTCCCTAAAGAGAGAGGGATAGAAAAAAAGAGCTTTTTGATTTCCACTCATGACTTCCCGTTAAAAAAAGTAACAATTTTCAGTAATTTGGCCACTGAAAAATTGTGTAAACTCGAGGCCGGCGTTCTTTTACATAATGTCACCTCACACTGTCGCCTGGTACGATGGCAGTTCATGCAGAACCAAGCGCTTGTGTGTGTGCGTGTTACCTCACACCCGATAGCAAAGTGGTGCTTAATGTTTATTGGAAAACCAACGAGTTGCAAAATGACGTGCATCAGAAACGAGAGAGGAAAAAAATATCATCGATCTGATTCCATTTCTCCAGAGCATATTTATGTTTTTTGGCTTGAAATGGAGCAAAAATGAAAGGAAAAATGAAAGGAATTCAGTCGAGCATAAAGTTATAAAAAACGAAAGTTATTAGGTAGTGACATGGCACAACGAATTAAGTATAAATAATGGATATCAAACTCACGCTTTCAGATTATCATAGACAGTAGGCAGAGAGTAAAATCTATTGTTTACGAAAATGAGTAGTTTCTTTCTAACTTTTGATATTCAGTTACTTTTATGTCAGTAATATAATTCTTTTAAAAGGAACATTAAGCCGAACGAATACATGACCACAACACTATTGGTGACCTCTTGTATACCATAAAGATAGATGAAAACTCTATTAAGAAAATTTGCCAACTTTAGATCTTAAATTTCTTTTCCGAATAAAAGATCCATTTTTTTACAGTCATTTACAGCTGGTTAAAACACAGAAAATTCATAATTGGTTTATTATATCTTCACTTTAACTTGAAAAGTTATATCGAAAAAAAGTTTATCTTAAAGTTATAAAAAAATATATCTAAAAATATAAGTTATATCTTAAAAATACTAGTTATAAATAAATATAAGTTATAAATATAAATAATATAAATGTATAATATTATAATAAAATAAAAAATAAGTAACAATACGTAAAAATAAGTAATATAAATATATAGTATTATAATTATATAACTTATATTTATACTTATATAACATACAGAAATATAAATATAAGTTATATCTAAAGTTATATCTTATCAATTAAATCTTCACTTTAACTTGAAAAGATTCAACACAACACATCTTTCACCACAACACTATCGCCGATCACTTGTATACTATAAAGCTAGGTGAAAACTATCTTAAAAAAATGTACCAACTTTAGATCTTAAAAGAGAGTTATTTTCTGGAATAAAAGATCCATTTTTTATATATAGTCATTTACAGCTGGTTAAACACAGAAAATTCATAATTGGTTTATAATGGATTATACAGTTATATCTTCACTTTAACTTGAAAAGATTCGACACAAGACATCTTTCACCACAACACTATTGCTGATCACTTGTATACCATAAAGCTAGGTGAAAACTCTATTAAGAAAATTTGCCAACTTTAGATCTTATCGAGTTTTTTTCACGAATAAAAGATCCATTTTTTACACAGTCATTTACAGCTGGTTAAAATTCAGAGAATTCATAATTGGTTTATTACGGATTATATAGTTATATCTTCACTTTAACTTGAAAAGATTCAACACAAGACATCTTTCATCACAACACTATTGCTGATTACTTGTATACTATAAAGCTAGGTGAAAACTATCTTAAGAAAATTTGCCAACTTTAGATCTTACAGAGTTTTTTTCATGAATAAAAGATCCCTTTTTTTACACAGTCCTTTACAGCTGATCAAAACATAGAAAATTCATAACTGGTTTATTATGGATTATACGGTTATATCTTCACTTTAACTTGAAAAGATTCAACAAGACATCTTTCACCACAACACTATTGCTGATCATTTGTATACCATAAAGCTAGGTGAAAACTCTCTTAAGAAAATTTGCCAACTTTAGATCTTAAAGAGATTTTTTCACGAATAAAAGATCCATTTCTTTACAGTCATTTACAGCTGGTTAAAACACAGAACTGGTTTATTACGGATTATACAGTTATATCTTCACTCTAACTTGGCAAAATTTGCCACAAGACATCTAGGTTATAGGTCAACATCCACTATTAGATAAGAACGTGGGTAAAACTGTTCAACAACAAATGTTGTATATTTGTTTTTATATACACATGCAGACACATTCCTAAAACTCAATACAACTAAATTATCAGAATTATATACTAATAAAATATTCAAATTTATTAATGTATACCTAAAATAAACAAACGAGGATAATATCCTCAACAAACGATCACTTTTTCAAATATATTTAGAAATTCTATAACCAGCTAAACATATAAAAAGAAATAATTTAGGAGTATTCCTGATGTTTTCATCACAATATAACTATTGATGTAGCTAGTAAGAAATCGATGAAAACAGAAATGTATTTATTTTAGGTTGCTACAAATTATTACAAATATTAATTAAAAATTTTACTATTTTATAAAATTAAAGCAGGGAGAAAAGTTATATAGCATTTCCTAGTAAAGGTATTGTGGCAGATGGTCACAAGATATCGAGAGAGGGTCGGTCATTCTCAGGACCCGTGGGAATTTTTTCCCCTGAAAAAGGCAGGAGTTTCAGACCCAGAGGAGTTTCGGATTTTTATGTCCCTGCATACATCTGTGTGGAATGCCGGCTATCATTGAGGAGCCCTGTCCACTGACCACTTCCTTGCTCTCAGCCCTTTTTTCTCCCCCTCTCTTTGCGAGGGGTCTTTCAAGAAGAAGGCAGTGGGTTGTTGGGGGCTTGAGGAGAAGGTTGTTGTTCAGGCACATCGCCACTTGGGCGATGCTGTGCACTTGGCGAGATGTACATCGCACTGGAGCTCTCGGGTCTGTCTTCCCTGGGCCAAGCCCTTTAAGTCAGATTACTGTGTATGCATGGTAAGAGACATATGATAAATTGCAACGATATTGAGGCTTAAAAAAGTCTAAGATAATTAAAAAAGAGAATAATAAATTAAGATAAACTAAGGTTCACGAGTTCGGTGAGGGTAAGAAAAAACATAAGTTAGGTTGACAATAAGTACACATTAGGTTGAGCAAAAAATACACATTTAGGTAAACAAAAAATTTTTAAGTAACTAATTTTATCTGACAAATCTGTGTAAAACAGACTGACAGTAGAAAGTCTTTTTTTTTTCACACGGAAAAGTACAAGTGGAATGGAGGAGCGAGAAGCAAAGTAGATAAGGTCTATGAAACACGAGGATCCAGCTGGGAGCTGGGAGAAAATTGATTGGCTCAGAAGGGCCAATAGAATTTCAGCAGAGTACTGGGGAGAAGGAAGATAGGAAAAGCTTAAGGGATTGAGCTGGGAATAAGGAGAAAAGAGATTGGCTACTGAGAGCCAATAGAATTTATTCAAAGCTTCTGTCCAAGACAGCTAAGGGACGCTTAGCATTTGAAGGGTCCGTATGGTCATATTGGGCTAAGTCCAGTAAATGATCAATGCTAATGCTAGAGTAAAAATTAAGAGCGAGAATTTTGAGAAAATTTGGAAGAGAAGGGAGATTTATTTCCCTGTGAATATCAGGCGAGATGTGTTCTCTCCCTTCTTTTAATATAGCAACCCTGGTGTGAGCCAGTGAAGAGACCAGAGTACGCTGGCTACTGTAGTTGGAAGCAACAAGCTTCATTTTCTTGCTCATTAAAATTACAACTAGTAATTGCCTATCTTATTATTATTTTTTATATACAGTCCACATCTATGCTCTCCGTACAGTTGTTTCTCTCTCCCAACCGATGTTGTTATATATCATGTATATATTGTAGATAGTCGAGATAAATAAAGTCTAGGACTTTAAGCGATTGTTTTTACTGAGCCCCCACAAACACAGAGATGTATGTATGTTGCGACGTTACAGCATATACAGTAACCTCAATAGGAAGTTAAAGATTTTAAGATTAATATTTTTAATAAACACAACAGGAACATTTTACAAGGTACTTTTCTTATTTTATTGAGAATACTTCAGAATGTAAATCGATTTTTATGTTTTACAGTATACGAAATTTATATCACTTTTATTTTAAAAAATTATATAAATAAGTTTCTTTAGCAATTCTGATATCAATAAAAGTGTAAATAATTTCACTAGAAAAAAATATTTTACTAAAGCAAATTAATCCGGAAATATTTGAAACATCTCTCAATTCTACACAATTTTACTGAAGCAAATAAATCCGTAAATATTTGAAATATCTATCGAATCTACACAATTTTACTAAAACAAATAAATCCAAATATATTTGAAATATGTATTGGATCTACACAATTTTACTAAAGCAAATAAATCCGAATATATTTGAAATATCTATCGATTCTATACAATTTTACTAAGGCAAACAATTCCGGAAGTATTTGAAATATCTATCGATACTACACAATTTTACTAAAGCAAATAAATCCGGCAATATTTGAAATATCTATCGATACTACATAATTTTGCTAAAGCAAATAAATACGGCAATATTTGAAATATCTGTCGATTATATACAATTTTACTAAAGCCAATAAATCCGGAAATATTTGAAATATCTATTGATACTACATAATTTTACTAAAGCAAATAAATCCGGAAATATTTGAAATACTATCGATCCTACACAATTTTACTGAAGCAAATAAACCCGGAAATATTTGAAATATCTATTGATTGTACACAATTTTACTAAAGCAAATAAATCCGGAAATATTTGAAATATCTATCGATTCTACACAATTTTATTAAAGCAAATAAATCCAGCAATATTTGAAATATCTATCGATTATATACAATTTTACTAAACAAATAAATCTGGAAATATTTGAAACATCTCTCGAATCTACACAATTTTACTAAAGCAAATAAATCAGGAAATATTTGAAACATCTCTCGATTCTACACAATTTTACTAAAGCAAATAAATCAGGAAATATTTGAAACATCTCTCAATTCTACACAATTTTACTGAAGCAAATAAATCCGTAAATATTTGAAATATCTATCGAATCTACACAATTTTACTAAAACAAATAAATCCAAATATATTTGAAATATCTATCGAATCTACACAATTTTACTAAAACAAATAAATCCAAATATATTTGAAATATGTATTGGATCTACACAATTTTACTAAAGCAAATAAATCCGAATATATTTGAAATATCTATCGATTCTATACAATTTTACTAAGGCAAACAATTCCGGAAATATTTGAAATATCTATCGATACTACATAATTTTACTAAGGCAAACAATTCCGGAAATATTTGAAATATCTATCGATACTACATAATTTTACTAAAGCAAATAAATACAGCAATATTTGAAATATCTGTCGATTATATACAATTTTACTAAAGCCAATAAATCCGGAAATATTTGAAATATCTATTGATACTACATAATTTTACTAAAGCAAATAAATCCGGAAATATTTGAAATACTATCGATCCTACACAATTTTACTAAACAAATAAATCTGGAAATATTTGAAATATCTATTGATACTACATAATTTTACTAAAGCAAATAAATCCGGAAATATTTGAAATACTATCGATCCTACACAATTTTACTGAAGCAAATAAACCCGGAAATATTTGAAATATCTATCGATTATATACAATTTTACTAAACAAATAAATCTGGAAATATTTGAAACATCTATCGAATTTACACAATTTTACTAAAGAAAATAAAACCAGAAATATTTCAAACATCTATCAAATCTACACAATCTTACTAATGCAAATAAATCTGGAAATATTTGAAACATCTCTCGAATCTACACAATTTTACTAAAGCAAATAAATCAGGAAATATTTGAAATATCTATCAATTCTATACAATTTTACTGAAGCAAA
>CM063506.1:53744578-53794578 GCA_032207245.1 Pardosa pseudoannulata | reverse complement strand
CATAAATAAAAATATATTAAAATTTTAATATTATATAAAATAAAATTAATATATATAACAAAAATATAATTATATAATATATATATATTTATATATAAATATATTTAAATATATATAATTCATATAAGCCAATATATAAATTAAAAATATATAATTTGAGAATTTAATTATATAAATTTATAAAATAATAATCGATGATTTAATTTAAAATTATCACATATGTACCTAATATATTATAAAAGAAAATTATTTGCGTGCTATCTAAGTTCAGTGATAAAACGTATGAAAATAATGCAGACGATATACAAATAATTTAAAATAAGAAATGATTAAATGAGATGGTTAAAGAAATGACGTCATAATGCTAGAAACAAATATTATTTTTACCTATTTATTATGTGAAAAATTGAAAATTTATCTCTGCTCTTAACCGGGGACAACACAGCTTGAAACTATGGCATTAAAAAAAAAGGGTAGGATTTCGAACATTTTTGAACTCTGTTTGAATTTTGCTAACCCTAACTCATCAAGAATCCAATATGGATGCCTCTACCCATTCCAGGTCAGACCGCTTCATAAATCCGAGGACTGACAGATAACTTAGGCTATTATATATAGGTGATTTAGTTGACTCCAACATATTCAATTCTGTTATACTCCATGCTATTTAAGTGTCTCACTCTCTCAGATAATAGTGTAGCGTTCACCATGGGTGATAACTGCTATGTCGTATGCTATTTTCAATGTGCTTGTTTCTGATTTACTGATTTGAGGATGTAACTGTGTTATCGGTGCTATTACATAGTGGGAGGGTAGCATCTTGAATCTTTTAAGGTTCGTCCACACTATGGTCCACCGCAAACCATTACCACCTCTGTTTGGCATATCGTGGCCGATGGCGGCAGACGATAAAATAGCCTTGGCGGACGATGGCTTCGGAGGCGGTTTTTCTCCAAAGATCAAAGGCAGCCAGATGCGCAACTAAAGTGCGCAGTAGACCCTATGGACGAATCAATGAGCTCAGCTCATTTAGTGGCCCAGCGTGAACCATCGTTCGAGGTCACCATCAGGAAGTGGTGAACAACTGGCCATAGTGTGGAGGCTACATTAAACAAATTAGGATCAACGCAAGGAGTGGTTTGGTTTAGTTTGGTTTGGAGCTCTACAGTCTACTGTTGTACTCACTAGGGCTAAACAACGCAATGAGTGAATCAACTGAATAATCTATAATTGATGACGAGGGAGACTTAACATCTACAGTGAACATGAAATATAAATAACGACCCAACGTCGTTGTATGCCAAGGGTTTAGTAATGGAGGACTTTTTTTCCATTAAAAATAGTCTTTAAGTTCCGAACTAAGAAGGATGGAAAAAGAATGTTATTGATATTTTCCATCCTTCCTAGTACGAAACTTGATTTTGATTCAATTTCGTCACAATGCATTTACAGATACGTTTCTTTAAAGAGATACGATAGAGTGGTAATAAATACAGGGTATCTGCCAAAATAAAATTTTTCAAATTCATGACTTTTCATGACTTTCCCTGATTTAGTGGATCATTTTCCATGAATTTAAAAAGCTTTCGTTAAAGTATATATGAATAAAACTTTTGATGTACATACAAATAAAATATATGCTTTTAGAGAAATTACAGGAATTTTATCATAAAAAAAAACTATAAACTTACTTTATAGTGTTAATAAACTCACATACATAAAATAAATTGTTGTATCTACATACCTAAGTTTAATCATATAGCAATTTTTCAATCAAAATGTTTCCAATTTGAATTCAGGGTACTTTGGTTATCATTCACGTGATTATGAATAATAGCCAAATATAACTCTATAATGTTTATATACAATATCCCTAGAGATAAACTTATATTTTGTGCAAAAATCTTAACTAATTTTTATTAAAAAATAATTATTATTATATTAATAAAATTTTTCCACCCATTAAGCTTTCTTGCTTTGAGTTTCCTTGGTGAACAAATTTTACTTGGCAATATGGTCAATAAGATAATACATAAATACCAAACTCAGTAACTTCAGCCAAATGACAAGTAAAAATAGAATTAAACAATTCAATGCATTTTATTTAATCGGTAGTTACCATGACTTTCCATCACTTTTACTCATTTTACTTGAAAAATCAAGACTTTCCATGACAAAATTAATGCATTGTCTAAATCCATGATTTTCCATGACTTTCCCTGACTTTCCAGGTGCGCGGAAACCATGTAAATACATGGAATAAAGTAAAGCCTTTTTTGTTTTAAAAAGGTATATTAATCTATTTCATACAATGAAATCAAATAGAATTCATATACAAATCTCTATAAACCAATACAGATATTATGAGTAAAAACTAGAAAGTTGTAAAATGAAGACTAAATTTTGGTTTACTATATATAAACAACTTTTAATTCTTAAACAGCAGTTAGAAGTTAATATATATTCACTATAGGTTCATGAAAGTTTAAAAACAAATCTTAATCAAGGTCGCACGGTCATAAAGACGAATTCATGTATTCATCCCTGAAGCAAAACTTAAATTAAGCCGTTATGAATTATTTTCATTATTACAAAATTTATATGCTTTGATATACATTTCATTTTCAGTTTTAGAAATTCAATTTTCTTATTTTTTAAGCATTTCATTTAATACTTTAAATTTTTCATAAGTTTATATAGACTAATTTCATTAAAAATTTCCAAATGCTCTTAATTGTGTTTACATTTTTATCGGTGTTATAGACCAAAGTTCATAACTGAAATTACTCAAAAAATATCTTAGCAAATTTGCTTTATAAAGCATCGCTCATGTATACTTCATATACACGGAAAAGCCTGAGAGCAAAGTATAAATTCTGTAGCAGTAACTACTGTGCAAATAAATGATCGCTGATAATACAAGTCGAAATCGTCCGCAAGAAGCTACCTTTCTTCCCGTCAACTGATTGGTATCATCACAGTTACAAATATATCCTGGATTAAGACACGGAGCTGCGAGTCTAGATTAGGGAAAGGTCAAAACAACGGGAACATCGATACCGGCCCCGAACACTGTGTCATCCGATGGAGATCTGGAACAAAAAAACTGCGCAAGAAACCAGCGGAGCATAGTAATGGCCGACATAGGTAGACATCGATTTCCGTATTCGATAATTTGCGGATTGTCTCAATCTGTTCAGAATCCATTGGAGAACATGTACCGACAAAGACTCTCTTTGTTACAAATCTTAAGATTGGGGAGAAAACAAACAGGAAAACTTCAGTCTTGAATCTATTGACACTTTTACTGTGTTTAGGGCTCAAGGAAGACAAAAAAACACCCTCTTTTTTTGCAGAAAATGACACAGGCCTTTTTGTTAAACATTTTCTAACCTAACCATTATTATTTTATGTCTGCAGTATTTTTTTAAAAGTCTTCTCGATGATTGGAGTTTTTAGTTGCTCATTTATAACACATACTAAAACTATCAGGTTTATCGCGTAGATGACAGTACTATTTCCAGACACAGTGAATGAGGAGGAGGAACACGGAGTCACATGCTCCCTCCTGCCATAGGCGATTTTGCACATTGACAAAACAACATGCTTGGACAAGAAATATCAATCAAATTTTCAGTTTCTAGACTTAATATCTGTTACATAATTTTATATTTTTATTTTAACCTTTTTTTCGACCCAAAAATTTTACATTATATTTTCTAAAGCAGACGATACAGACATTACCCTAACGCCTTCACAAGGCTGCGAACCTGTTACTTCCCCTGAGTCCTCCTAATTTAGAAGCAGGGACCAAGCAGAAAGAATTGGCCTGCCACCCAGACGTACTGATTGAGAACTTGGAGGACTTTGTGACCAAAAACATATTTAACGTGCCCCAGTCACCTTGAGCGAACACGGCGGACCTTAGGCCGGCTGCAGTTCCGAACACAAAACTTTTTAGTTACGAGAACGCTGCCTTTGCCAACTGAGCTACCGCGGCTCGTTTTACATTATTTAGGAAAAGGATATCAAAGTTCACCTGAAGGTAATTTTTAAAGGATCAAGAGAAGCTGAATAGTCTGATTACAAATGGACCATAAAGTACACCCTGGAGAGGATTTCATATAACTGCAAATCAAAACACCCTAAAGTTATGATTACGATTTATTTAGGCCTTTTAAAGCTTTGATAGCTACGTTTATCTAAAGGGAACCAATTTCTGGAGACAGATTTTAAACTTTCTGTTTTTAAAATCACTGTAAGTCCCCTGGAATGCAATAGCTCTCAATGTGTTAAGTGATGTTTTTCTGAGTTCATTGTAGGTTTTAATAATTAATTTAATAAATTAATTAATGAATCTTTAAAAATTTGTCTTTATGCACACTCTGTTCCATTTTTTTGGATCAAAATCGCGCTCTCAGCAAGTACATTCATTCTAGGTGAATATAATATTAAACAAATAATAATTATATGAATTATAAAATTATAAACTTAATTATGTAAACTTAATTTCTTTATATTTAAAGATGTCTTTTAATTTTTAACCTGTATTGAATTGCAAGCTAGAATATTTTAAATTAAAAGTAAACAAAATTTTCATGAATGACATTTATTTAAGATCATTACTTACTCTAGTTAAATTCATTAAAAATTAACTGAATTAAGCATAAAAGAATAATCATCATATGCTATTATTCTATTCTAAACCCATTCTGATTTATTATAAAAGATCTCTCCTAAAATTTAAGTTCCTACTTTCTGTTTTTAAATGACATTAGTTTTCTAAAACGCACACTGAAAAAAAGTTTTGAAACGAACGGATTTTTTTCTTATCTAACCTACTAAAATAAGAAAAAAGCCTAAGCCTGACCAAAGATAGCAACTACCGGCATGATTCTTGACGCAGTGGCCCTGCGCTATTTTCAATCGTTTTTAAGATATTTTTAGTCTTTTTCCGCTGTTTGAGCTTTAATTTTACTTCTTTTTTTTTTTATTTTCATTTAACTTTTTTTATTATCTTACATTTTTTTTTTTTTATTTTTTTTTTCTTTATTTTTTTAATCTTCCTTCTTTTACATTTTTTTGACATCCTAAATTTATTATAAGTATAATCATATTTCGTTATTTTTTTTTTTTTTTATTTTTACATTTCTTTAATTTAAGATTCTTTTTATCCCTGCAATTCTTATTTTTTTTTAATTTTTAATTTATTTTTTATTTTAAATTTTATTAATTTTTTTTTTTATTTACATTTTGTTTTTTAAATTAGTAACAAATTTTTCATGTTTTATTTTGTTTTTTCATTTTGATTTATTTATATTCTTTTTAAAATTTATCATTTTTTTTAAAAAATTTTTCTAGTTTTTGAAAAATTTTTTTTGAAACGAACGGATTTTCTTCTTATCTAACCTACTAAAATAAGAAAAAAGCCTAAGCCTAAAAGATAAGCAAAGCCTAAATCTCCCGACAGACATTCTTTTGATGCAGTGAATGCCCAGGTCAGATTTCAATCGTTTAAAGATAAACATTGAAGAGATTTCTAATTTAAAGATCGCGATTCTATTTAAAGATTATTTTGAATTTTTAATCTTCATTAAATTGCAAGCTAGATTATTTTAAACTAAAGCAAAGTTTTCATGAATGACATTTATTTAAAATCATTACTTATTCTAGTTACATTCATTAAAAAATTAACTGAATTAATCATAAAAGAATAATTATCATGCGTTATTATTCTATTCTAAACCCATTCTGATTTATTATATGAGGCATCTCCTAAACTTTAAGTTCCTTCTTTCCGTTCCTAAATGACATCAGTTTTCTAAAAAGTTACTAACTACACTAAAAGAATAATTTTGAAACTAAAGGATTTTTTTTTATCTAAGCTACTAAGTATCGCAAAGCCCAAATCTCTCGACAGACATTCTTTTGATGCAGTGAATGCCCAGCACACAATTCAATCGTTTAAAGATAAACATTGAAGAGATTTCTAAAAAAAAAGATGGCAGATGTAGATTATTTTAAGAAACGCATCATTTTAACCTTTTATCAATACATATTCTTAGAGTATTTAAATAGAATACAAGAATAGGGCGCTAACTGTTACAAACACAGGAACTTATTCATAACAACTGAAAGAGACTTAAATAATTCAGGGATCTCAACTGCTATAAAAAAATGTTACAATCACAGCATAAATTACATTTAGCATTAGAAAGCCTTTCAGAATCATTTCTTGCTAAAAGTCAATTTTTATTTTAAATATTGAATGACAAATGGAAAATGTTTCACTACTGCTCAAAATAATATGTAGTTTAAAAGAATAATCAAGATTTTTATAACAATAGTCTACTGTTACAAACACAGGAACTCGGCTAATGTCATAACAACTGCCAAAGAGAGGGCTAAATAAATTCAGGGATCTCAACTGCTACTGAGAGGAAAATGCTACAATCTCAGCAGTAAATTGGGGTTGAAACATTTAGCAACATTAGAAAGCTTGTTGGAATCATTTCTTGCAGTAAAAGTCAATTTTATATTTTAAATATTAGAATGACATTCAATGGAAAATGGTAACACTACTGCTCAAAATAATATTTCAATACGTAGTTGTTTATTAAGAATAATCAAAGATTAATATTATAACAATAGGGAGCTAACTGTTACAAACACAGGAACTCGGCTAATGTCATAACAACTGCCAAAGAGAGGGCTAAATAAATTCAGGGATCTCAACTGCTACTGAGAGGAAAATGTTACAATCGCAGCAGTAAATCTTTGACATTTAGTAACATTAGAAAGAGCGCGGAATCATTTCTTGTAGTAAAAGTCAATTGTATATTTCAAATATTAGAATGTCGACCAATGCAAAATGGTAACACTACTATTCAAAGTAATATTACAATACGTAATTGTTTATTAAAATTAATCAAATATTAATATTATAACAATAGGGAGCTAACTGTTACAAACACAGGAACTCGGCTAATGTCATAACAACTGCCAAAGAGAGGGCTAAATAAATTCAGGGATCTCAACTGCTACTGAGAGGAAAATGTTACAATCGCAGCAGTAAATTGGGGTTGAAACATTTAGTAACATTAGAAAGAGCGCCGGAATCATTTCTTGCAGTAAAAGTCAATTTTATATTTTAAATATTAGAATGACATTCAATGGAAAATGGTAACACTACTGCTCAAAATAATATTTCAATACGTAGTTGTTTATTAAGAATAATCAAAGATTAATATTATAACAATAGGGAGCTAACTGTTACAAACACAGGAACTCGGCTAATGTCATAACAACTGCCAAAGAGAGGGCTAAATAAATTCAGGGATTTCAACTGCTACTAGAAATAAAATGTTACAATCTCAGCAGTAAATTGGGGTTGAAACATTTAGTAACATTAGAAAGCCTTTTAGAATCATTTCCTGCAGTAAAAGTTAATTGGATATTTCAAATATTAGAATGTCGTGCAATGTAAAATGGTAACACTACTATTCAAAGTAATATTTCAATACGTAGTTGTTTATTAAGAATAATCAAAGATTAATATTATAACAAGTTATTATCCACATGTTAATGCAAAAATATTTTATATTGCAAATGTTTATGAGTTATTAAATAAAACACAGTTTTTGTAAAACTGCTATATCCATTTATATCCAATTAATTTACCATCAACTTTCTTACTACATTTTTGCATCATTAGATTTTTCCATCATTAGTTTTAATGGAGAATAATTATAGAAAAATAGTTTTTACTGTATTTTAGTAGTTAATTTTGCAGCTGGTACTTTCTAGTACCAACATATATTTTTGACTTTATGATAGAAAGTAAAACATTGAATTATGAATAAAACAAATGAAATGCTTACTTGCGAAGTATAGAAGTCTCTAAAAAATAATAGTACTAAATATCTGGTAATAAACCACTAAATTTACTCAGTTGAACAACACGTGTATCAACTCTATCACAAAATGACCTTCGAATGCAGCACGTCAGTTATAAAATCCCTACTAATCGAATAAAAATGATTCCTGTGAATAAAAAGGATTGGTACTGACATTTCTTTTCTGCTGTAAGAACTGCATCGTTCTTCATGTGCTTGTGAGTACCATCATGAAAAACGGCTTTATTAGGAATATATGGGTGTTTGATTGAAGCGGTACTTATAAGTACCGTCAGGATAAAAAGGGATATAATACAATAAACTGATAAAAATATAAACAAAAACTGCAATCATTTCACCAAAGTCTTAAATGTACATTAACTTATGAGATCTCCTTTATTAATGACTAATAAATATGGTCTCTTTGGTGAAAAGGTACTTTAATTCTGGGGACTAATAGACTCTTATGATTATTAAAATGCTCATAATAAATACAACTATAAGTCGCGACCAAAAATTCAACTATTTATTACATGTGCAGAACCGCAAAGAAGTAGGGGGCAAAGAGAATTTTTATTCTCTCATTTTGGAAAGCTAGATAATCATAAGTATAGACAAAATAGGCGGTCGAATTACTGAAATGTGCTTAAATGCTTACAGGAACCGTATGCGGCTCTCTATATAGGTGTTTGAAGATCTTGAGACATCTTTCTGCATCTAAGTATTAATAGCGTATAAGCATATAAACAGCTCTCTGATAGCTTCGTTGTTAGTTTGTTTCTTTGAAAACTTGACTCCTATCTCTCGAAAGTTTGGCACCCTTCTACTAGCTGTAAAGAAACACAGGAACTTCTCATTTTTCGTTCATCCACTGAACGTCCACTCGCCTTTACGCCCACTAGCACTTACGATCAACTGAGTTTTAATCTGCATTTGATAATCCCCGAAGAATCGCATTTTAGGATGTACTAAAAACATTAATAGGCTTGGGACGAAATGACGGATAAAAGTGCGCAAGGAATAGGGCCACAAGCGTCCTACCGATGAAAAATTTGACTCATCTCTCTCGAAAGGCGGCCACCCTTCGACTAGCAATAAAGGAATACAGGAACTCCTCATTTTTCGTTCATCCACTGAACGTCCACTCGCCTTTACGCCCACTAGCACTTACGATCAACCTAGTTTTGATCTGTAATTTCGATAACCCCCGTAGTATAACATGTTTGGATGTATTAAACACATTAATAGGCTTGGGACGAAATGACGGATAAGGGTACGCAAGGCATAGGGCCACAAGCGTCCTAGCGAAGATAAACTTGACTCCTATCTCTCGAAAGACTGCCACTCTTCGACTAGCAATAAAGAAATACAGGAACTCCTCATTTTTCGTTCATCCACTGAACGTCCACTCGCCTTTACGCCCACTAGCACTTACGATCAACCGAGTTTTGATCTGTAATTTCGATAAACCCTGAAGTATAGCATTTTAGGATGCACTAAAAACATCAATAGGCTTGGGACGAAATGACGGATAAAAGTGCGCAAGGAATAGGGCCACAAGCGTCCTACCGATGAAAAATTTGACTCCTCTCTCTCGAAAGGCGGCCACCCTTCGACTAGCAATAAAGAAATACACAAACTCCTTATTTTTTGTTCATCCACTGAACGGCAACTTGCCTTTACGCCACTAGCACCTTCGATCAACATAGTTGTAATCTGTAATTTCGATAACCCCCGAAGTAGAGCATTTTAGGATGCACTAAAAACATTAATTGGCTTGGGATGAAACAAGAGTGCGCAAGGCATAGGGCCAAAATGAATAAAAAGTTTCACTAACATTACCGAATTGTTTGATAATCTTCACCAAACTGATGTAATTCTAGGAATAGTACGATTTGCCAAAATGCTTAGTTTAGATGATAAAGTGGAAGGCATACTGAATTAGTGGATTGTGCCGATGGATAACTAACAGATGAAGATCTAAAATTTAAAACGTTGTAGCCATTGGAAGAGGTTAAAGAAGAAAAAAAGTGAAGAAGTTCAAGAGAAGGTGACAGTACATGGGTTAGGTGGTGTACTCTCCAAAATTAATAGGACTACGATGGATCCATATGTTGAACTTTTTCTTTTTATATTTTGAAGTGACAAAAGAATGATATTTCAAAGTACTATGAAGAAATTTATCAAGAAAAAGTGATTGTAAAACAACACTTTCTTTTCTAATGTTTTATCCAGGACCTCTTCCCTTACACTTTCTGTTTCATCGTTAGCATCTCCCTTACCAAACTTTCTGTATCTCTAGTTAACCAAATAAACAAATGATAGCATGTAAATATGCAGTTTATTAACAAATTTGTTGCATAATTTTCATAACACTCCTATATTCTCTAAGTAAGATTCTCACTTATTAACCAATTCCCTTAACGACTTACTGGTCTTAATGGAACTCTGTCGTAAACTGAGGACTATCTATATAACCCAAATGCTACTGAAGCAGATTGACTATTACGAACTCAATCCGCCGCGAGACAGCGCCACTTGAACTTACTTTGACTTTAACTTTTATTCTTTTTCAGAAGAGATGTGAGATTCGACTGAACGCACGATGTGCGTAATTGTTACTCCGAATTGATACTAACTAATGTATCATGAAACCCTTAATATTGTGTTTAGATTTAATGTTGTAGTATCGTGTTGTTCCGTAGTTAATAAATGTTTGTTTAGTGAAAGTACAGACTTGATTTAAATGACAATCAGCAGATGGAGCCTAAAGAAGTCCTGAGACAAAGAATCAGGTATGTTGAATCTTCAGTCTAATTGAATATTTGAAGATATAGAAACTAAGATAAGTTGAATATTATCTAAGAAATTAAGAATAGTAATAGTAAGTGTGTTTTTATAGCTACAATTATGGTATCCTACAAATTTGGATGTGATTATGGGTGTAGCAAAATAAAGATTTCTTTTTGATTCAGTTTCATTAAGAGGTGTCTAATATGGCTGAACAAACCTAATCTTTAAATGGTATAAATTTAAAGATAAGGTTTGTTCAGCCATATTATTAGGTAACTCTCTAAACTACATTCGTGGTAACGAAATAAAAGTTACATTGTTAAGGGTGAAAGAGAAGCAATCATTTGGAAAAGAGGGTGACACATTGAACAGTCATTTAATAACTGACATTACAAGACTGGAAATATAAGATTGCACGGTTGGACCAAGTTCTCCACATTATGACACATCACTTACTCAGAAAATCCCTACCCTTGTTTTTTCAGAACTGTGAGCATAGAAAATTAAGCCATTGAGAAATCTAAACAATCAAACGTTAGACTGAAGTTAGCGTGCACATTAGCGAACGGAAGAGCGTTTAGATAAGATTTTTTTGCGTATTCTATGCAAATAGAAAAAAAGCCTAAACAATGATTTCTCCATTACTACACAATATAAAGGAAAAGGTTATTTCATCGTCATGCAGCAATAAATTTTATGCTAAATTACTGATTTGGGAAAACATTAGCTGTATGAAAATCTGTTCAATATCAGCAGAATATACTTGTTTACTAGATGTAAAAATGAGTTTTAAAATTCGATTCGGTCATGTTATAGTACATCATGAGTATTCCTTTACACGTAAGATGTAGAAAAATTCATCAGTTATAACACTCGTGATTCGATGTCATTGTACATATTATAATTTAGGTTCAAAATTCAATGTACTTTCATTATAAGAATATTCAATACTGTATCATGAATAAATACAAAATAATAATAATAATAATCCAAATTACATTAATATTTTTAAATTCATCAGTCATAACGTTCGTGATTCGATGTCATTGTACGCATTACAATTTAGCCTCAAAATTCAATTACTTTCATTATAAGAATATTCAATACTGTATCATGAATAAATACAAAATAATAATAATAATCCAAAATACATTAATATATTTGAAATTAGTCAATTATAACGCTCGTGATTCGATATCATTGTACGCATTACAATTTAGCCTCAAAATTCAATTACTTCCATTATAAGAATATTCAATACTGTATCATGAATAAATACAAAATAATAATAATAATCCAAATTACATTAATATATTTTAAATTCATCAGTTATAACGCTCGTGATTCGATGTCATTGTACGCATTACAATTTAGCCTCAAAATTCAGTTACTTCCATTATAAGAATATTCAATACTGTATCATGAATAAATGCAAAATAATAATAAGAATCCAAATTACATAAATATTGTTTAAATTCATCAGATATAACGCTCGTGATTCGATGTCATTGCGTACATTATAATTTAGCTTCAAAATTCAATGTACTTTCATTATTAGAATATTCAATATTGTATCATAAATAAATACTAATAATAATCAAAATAATAATAGTAATCCAAATTACATTAATAGATTTTAAATTTACATCAATTGATAATGATATACTGAAATAAAGATTATACGAAAAATTTTAGTTTTACAAACTGAAATAAAGGAAATATATTGTAAGATTATATAAAATTAATTTTAGTATATCATACCAACATCTTACACATATAAAAATCAATATATAACCTCTAAAAATAATTTTTGTGCTCCAATATTTCAAGTAACTGAGATTAATTCTATACTTAACATTGAAAACAAAAAAAAATTAAGCTTTTAAAATTTATTGATATAGATAAAAAAATAATTCGTGATCAAATTTTAGGTGTTACACTTAAAATGGTACAGATATATTTTGAAGTGATTGTGTGTGGAATAGAAAGGTTTTTTCTCCTTAAAATATCAAGAAAGTGTAAAGTGGAATGAATAAGAAGGCAGGCAGTGTTATTTCATGTAAAAAGCTAGAGTTTCAATATTTATGCTGCATATCTCATTGATTGACATCGTAAGAAAAATGTACAGTATTAACAACACAAACAACTTTTTTTTACAAAAACCTGCCGACAAGCGAAGGAATTATTGAATGCTGAGGCACTTGGGGCACAAAAAACCTGCGCATTTACTAGTTGCCATATTATGTGAAAGTAAACGTATCTGAATCAGAAAAAGTTAAATATTGGTACGAAGTTTTAAAATTTATTCCATACAAAGCTGATGTTGCTGATATCAAACCAATTTAGTATCAATTTTACTCATACTATAAAGGATAAAAAAGAACAACAATGCATGGAACCAGAAGATTCGAGTAAAAGACTATCATTATACTATTTAAAACATTTTTATCCTCCAGTAACTTTTCTTAATTTTATATTACTATAAGTTTTACGGTATATATATTTACAAATTCGAGCCTTTTCAACAACTGTTCAGACAATTTAAACCTTAAGTCAATAGTGCAATTGCTAATAAGATCCCGTTATTGCATAACTTCAGTTTGGATTTTTTGTTACATGAAGATTATTTACAGCTAGTCTTACTATTTAAAGAGAATATCTAAAAATCCGAATAATCATTCCAGTAGTTTTTTCAAAGTCTGTACTTATTTGCTGAGGTTAGTTTGAACATTGGTTCTTCTTAATAACAATCGTAATTATTTTATACCTAAAAAACACCTTGCTTGAAGCAAGTGCTATTAAGTGTCTATTGATACATACATGTATACGTGTGTTCCGATATATTTAAGTTTATAAAGAGACTAGATGACCCGACAGACGTTGTCCTGCTTTAACTTTGTAAATCCAAAAATTGAAAAATATTTTTAAATAAATTGGAACCTTTTGATGGAAAAGTAAGGAAAGAAATTATTTCAAAAATACTTGAAGCCACCAAAAGTACAGTCATCACAATCGTAATTAAAATTTCCATACTGCCTGTACGGGGATTCGGTATTGGGATTTCTCATACTGAAGCCAGTTGCGCTGACGCTGGACTTTAACGGAATATTATAGAACACCATTCCAGTAAATTAAAGTATGTTCTAGAACTAACAGAAACATAAACGCAATCAGATTAAATTAAAACTCCCACATCGCCTGTACGAGGATTCGATCCTGGGACTTCTCGAACAGAAGCACGTGGCGCTGACCACTGCTCTACAGATTCGTTGGCAGCGAATAGTTTCAAGCGGCATTATAATGATCTCAAAAGCGCGCAATTCTAGATTTTTAATAATAAAATATCTATCGGATGAAATTGTGAATCTAACCTATTTTCGAACCAACTTAATTACATACACAAATTTTCATCAAAAGCAGTCCAGCCGTTTAGGAGGAGTTCTACTGCAAACACACTGACAGAAGAATTTTATATATAAAGATATATTAAAATACTTCCTTAATCCATTTTCCCGCTAATCATACTGCAAAGAATTTTCATAGCATGGTTTTAAGGAGTTACATCAATATCATAGTATAAATTCACTAACAACGCCTTCGTAAATGACTGTAGGAAGAAATCGCCTAAGCTCGCAGTATTAACATGGAAATAAGCTATTGCAAAACTTCATGTGCTGGCAATAAATACACAACAAAGCATAGAACCTAAAAGCTAATAAATAAATAACCCTGTACGTCTACAGCAATTTCTGTGATAATTTACGATTCCGGAGAGGCACGCAACTCGAAATGGTAAAAATTCATACGCCGCGCTAGCGTAATAAACAGACGCATAAAAACCCGACTCTTGCGTACCTTACTCCCAGAACAGAAAGTCAGAGAAAAAAAAAAGGAACACACACGAAAAGAGAATAAGAGATGGCACTTGACGGCCAAGGTAACACAAAGGTCGCGGCATGGAAATATGCATAATCACACGCGTGCTTATTCAATTATGTAATGG
Organism: Pardosa pseudoannulata; assembly: GCA_032207245.1. Taxonomy (NCBI): domain Eukaryota; kingdom Metazoa; phylum Arthropoda; class Arachnida; order Araneae; family Lycosidae; genus Pardosa; species Pardosa pseudoannulata. The sequence continues at coordinate 53,779,887 of CM063506.1, read as the reverse complement.
GCTTTATGAATGAGGGAGGGTTGCATGATATTTCATCACAATCATCGTAACAAGCCTACAGGACAAGCATTTTTCAACATGATCTGTGACTACCTTTATTTTTATCTTTAAGTTACTAAATAAGATATATATAAGCATTTACCAAACCAGTGAGTCACGACATGTTCTAGAATGTATGTGCACCTTTCCACAGTTTTTACATATGAGATGTTGCCTTTATGATCTTCAACAGTCGACATAATAGCGACAAGTCAAAAAATCAAACATTTTTTATTGAAATGTTAATTTCATTCTAAAATCTTACAAAAATCTTATGGTTGTTATTTATATATTTCTATTTATATCTTTGTTTATATATTTCAATATAAAATACTAAAAGTTGGTTAAAAAATAAATAATTTTCGATCTATTGAAAATCTCAATAGATCGAAAATTATTGACTTATTGAATAACTAAATTTACGCGCGAAACACCCACTCCCGCTACAATTCCGCTGTGAAGTGTACCTGCACACAACGTATTAAAATAGCCGCTACAATACTGAGCTTTTTTGTTTATCCTTTTATTAGAGGAACACCACATATGCGACTAAATTTTCTCTTCCTTATGAGATAACAATACAAATATATGCAAGCCTTATTCGGGAATCGAACTTAAGCTTATTCGGTGGGTCCATAATACGTTAACCACTACACAATCTGGGCACCTTATTTCATTAAGTAAAAAATTGATTTTAAGTATAGAAGATAATGTTTGAAATCCTAATCATTTATCATTTTGCAAAAGCTCTGAATTGCTAATGAAGGCAGGACCGTAGCCAGAAATTATTTTCGGAAGGAGAGCAAGGGAGAAAGACATCTTTATTTGTGAATGGTACTTCAATTGATAAAAGGGAAAGCACTGTATTTCCGAAATACAGTGCTGTATTTCCTGTTAGTGGAAAGGGAAGACTTTTATGATCTGGGCGGTTTTTTTTAAGACAATAACTGTTTATGTTCATTATGTTCATGAACAGCTAGGCAGATAGCACACACATACACAAACGTGGGACATTGTCTATCTACAAAATGGTCTTTCAAAATTTCAGGGGCGGGGGTACCACTCCCCTAAATCCCTCCCCCTGCCTACGGCCCTGAATGAAGGAGTTATTTTTTTCGAGTATATATTATTCTTAATTTAAGTACAGATCTAAACTTACAGCCAAGAACAACTTCTAAGGAGGGCGTAATCATAATTCAGCTAGAGAAATAGATATATTCTATTTACATAATAGTAATTTAGAATATAAAAACCATTCATTTACAAATAAGCGTATGCATGATAAAAAAAATAGTAAGCATGTTCAGAAAACCAAGCTACTTCATTTCTCAAACCATTTTGGGAAATTAAGTTTTCATTTTCAACACAGACCCCAAAAAATTTTATATGTATTCAAGTTTTTATTAAAAAAAGAATTCGTGTAATAACTACCATAATTTTTACTGGCTTATTATCAATCCAGTATTTCTCAAAAGGATCTGTAAAATAAATAAATATTTTGTAATGCTATATTTCTTTAAAACTAAGTGAATGAAGATGGTTGGAATCTGGTTCATTCCAATTAAACGTCATTGCGAAATATATCATATGTTAACTACTCCAGAAGTAAGAAAATGGCACAAATATTCTGTAGAAGTCAAATCGGCATTTTAGTATGCTTGGTCTATCTTCAGCGCAGTATGATTCACCATTTAACCATTCTCTATTTCGTGGACTAGAGCAGTTTTTAGCATTACAAAATATAGTTTGATACAAAATTTACATTTTGACTTCACGCTTCATATGTGTTTTTACACACACAATTACCAAACAACCAATTAGTTATTAATCTGATTTATAAATGAAAAAAAAACGTAATTTACAATTAACCTCTTGCCTGATTTGCACGTCCACCGTACGGGCGCTGTTAACGTGCCTTTAATGATTTGCCCATATGCCGTACGGGCACTCTGATTTCTTTATCGTTCTCACTGTTCTGGCTGTATCTTTTGTATTTTTAATGTCAAATTAATCGTATAGATGTCCGCAAGATGTTAGTTTTGAAGTGTATTATGTTTCGTTTAAGAGTGAGGGTTTTTGATAGGTTTTGAAATTACTACGAATGTTTCCATCTTAACTTTGGCTTGAGTTTTTGAGAGACTGACCAAGAAAGGCTTTTTAGAGGTAATTCCATCAACAGACAAAAAATTAAGACCTGCAAACCTGTGCTATGTGTGTTCTCTGAAGGAAAATGACAGCGGCAAAAAAATTAGAAAAAAGACTAAGTATTTTTGACCGGACTGTGACGTTGGACTGCCTCTTGCCCTTTTCAAAATTTCTAATCTTTCAAAAAAAAAAGGGGGGGAGGTTAATTAAATGTTTTTTCATTGCATTCGAAAATAATTGTCTAGTAAGTGTAGTCGAATATATTCGCATTTTTTATAAGCACACCTGGTAAACGCAACTTCTCTGTCTGCCGTACATGACAGAAAAAAGACAGCTTTCAGGCAAAAAATTATTTTATTTCCTATAAAAAAAAGTTGTTATACATGCTTAAAATACTTAGAAATATTACTTTTAATAATATTTTCCAGCTTACAAATGCAAAATGAACAAAAATATGATTAAAATATTTCCATTTTTCTATCATCAGGGATTCTAGAGTTTGTCTACTCAAATTTGACCTAAATTCCGTTTCATTTTTCAGCACAGCACTGAAAACTCTTTAACAGGCATCATTACTGTGTGGAAAGAGTAATATTCAGCATTATTTTTTGAAAAACTTTGTATTTAATTGCTGAATTGTAATTTTCCAACTGTTCAAAAGTTTTGTTATTTTCCGGAGCAATCTGGGAAATTCCCGCAGTTATCCTTTTTTCTCATTTCTCCAGTGAAACTACGGAGAATCCGGAGTAGTTGGCATGTCTGTATTAATGCAGTAGCATTTCTTTAAATAAAAAAAATAAATTACGATGGTAGTATCTCAGTTCCACTTACCGCCTACGTAGAATCCTATATTTTTCTCCCAACCACTCATTCAATTATTTATGGCTAGAAAATTATCATTCCCACATTTCAAACGAAAAATTACATTTCCAAGGAATTATTCGATGTTATTCTAAAATTCTTCTCCAATTCATGCTACCTAAAATCGATAAACTTGTCTAGATGTTTATTAAAATATACCTCCTGTCTAAATAAACTTCAAAATATTAAACGTGATAAATTGTGTTTCGTACTTCAACTGGTGCAGAGAAACTTCAACTCTCCGAATCAATCGCAATGGAACATTTCACAAGGGAGAGAGGGATTCCAAATATAAATGGGCACAGAAATTCCCATTTAGGATGAGGTCTAAAACTCAGATATTCGTTAAACGCGATGAAATGTGAAATTGCTCTCCGAAGCCATTGCTGACAAGGATGGTTATATAACAGATAAATAATTTCGTATTCATAATGAAATTTTTCTGCAAATTTTCAATTTTTTTTCTAATATGAAGAAAAAAAAATCTCAGTATTTCCCGTGAATAGCATTACATAATTGTTAGCAGAGGGAAATGATCAATTGCATCCACATTAAAAAAAATCTCATTCAAATTTTGTTATGCACTAACGTTTGCAAAACATAAAAAATATCAATTAATTGTAAAATATTTACCAAAGTAAAGATAAATATGAGATTAATATTTAAACTAAGTTAGTGTAAGTAAAGTCAGATGTACCAGACATTAAACATTTTAAAGTAAAGATTAAAAATAGTAGCCTATCCGAGCGAGAACTTACGTGGAAACCGAAATCTATTTTCGTTTAATTAATACTGTATATCAGGATTACATCTTTAATAATTATTTATTTATAGGAAATACGGCACCCAGTTTAAATTTTAATCACTTTATATAAACAGTTGGTAAATTACACCACTAAACATACATTATCATACCTGAGATTTTAAATTGAGTAAGTGTTACAATAATAAGTAATAATAATAATAATAATAATTGTAAGTCTATTATTGTAATAATAATAATTGTAAATGTGTACAATGAATGATGTTAAGTTTTTAGGAGTTACTAAAGAAAACTACTATATAAAACTATTAAAACATCCACTCAATTTTTCAAAAACATTGCTTTAAAAACTGGTATGATATAGTTTTCAAGTGTGGAGTACTCGTAATTGTGCTTTAAAAATTCGTTGTTACCTTTAATTTACACACTATAACACTATACATGATTTAAACAATGAGAAAAATGCCTTGGTTTAAGTTTCGAGTAAATGCTCAAATTTTATAACAATACTAACGGGGTATATGTACTTCTCTTTATTAAAGTGCTTCTTTGTATGTTATATATATTGAGCCAAAACATTGTCTTTTTAATTTTTTCAATCCCTATTTCACCGGCCAAATGGGTAGAAAGCTGCCTTTCGGAGCCAAAATCCATAGGTTTGAATACCGCTGCTGGCATGGATATATGTTAAAGAGGCTTGGTCGCTGGTTCTTAATTAGTAATGATTATCACTAAATAAAGGATGGACTGTACCTCTGAAATTAAACTTTTATTCTGACACGAATACTCAGGCGCCTTCTCGAAGCGAAGGGTCGAACACACCATCACGCATTTTACACACTCTATCTTACAGACATAAAAAACAAAAATTCTTATTGCGGAGGTTTTACAACAAGCTGCCAGAATTAGCGCCAAGCACACTATTGGCGGTTTATACAAAACAAAACTCAACATATGTAACCGTTCGAAATCAACGCTAGCCTCTTGGGTACACATTTATTTGAAAAAATTAATACTGTATTTGTATTGGATTTAATTGTGATACGTGAAATAGTATTAATTGTACAGAAAGGAGGTAGCTATTCATGAGGATTATACCGACAAATCCATACTTAGCCAAGGCAAGAGCGTAACGAGTCTCAATCGTTAAATGTATCCAAGGGAAACCCTTTGACTAAAGATTTACTTGAAGATTCTTTGGAATATGAAATATAATTAATTTGTTGATATATAGGTAATATCTAAAAATAAAAGTTTTTTAATTCACTTATTTTAATAATAGATGTACATAGTTTTAACACTATATCAATTACAAACACAGTTGGACAAACACTATTTCTAAAGTTGATATATTTGTCATACAGTTGAACAGCAGTACTGTAAATTGTGGCAAAGTACTTGAAAAAAATTGTACTTGATGAATGTCAGCCTTCAAATGTACCCAAGGTGCTAAGTAGTTAATAACGGTCTTATTACTACTAGAGTTGTAACAAAGATAATAGACCTTCAGTCTAAACGAAACTGTACAAATTCTTATTTCACTCCATTAGGGGCTAAATTTTAAGAATTCACTTATTTGAATGATACATGTACATAGTTTTAACAATATATGAGTTACAAATGTAGTTGGACAAAACACAATTGCTTAAGTTGATATATTGTTAATACAGTTGTACAGCAGCACTGTAAATCTGGCAAAGCATGTACTTGATAAATGTCAACCTTCAAATGTACCCAAGGTGCTAAGTAGTCAATAACGGTCTTATTACTACTAAAGTTGTAACAAAGATAATAGATCTACAAACTAAACGAATCTGGATAAATTCTTATTTCACTCTGTTGGGAGCTAAATTTTGAACAATCCTTATTTTGGTTGTTGATCATACGTTTTAGTAAGAAACTATTATACAGAATTTGACATTCCTAGAATCATCAGTATTGGCTCTGCGTTGATTAGTCAGTCAGCTTTTCCTTTTATATATATATGTAATGTTTTAAACTCCTTATTTACATATTTTAATATTAATATCTTCTTTTCATAAACAGGCTTGCAACTGCTGAGATACTTTCAGAAAGGTGAGAAAAGTGACAAATAATACAGAATAAGTGACCAAAAAGTGACTAAACATAAAAAAAGCGATTTTTTTTATCCTCTTGATTACAGATGCTATATTAAGATTTTTCTATTTATTTTAACTCTAAATCAAATGATTTATGCAAGACATGATTTTAGCGTCAACTACAAAAAGGTTAAAAATTTTCTTTAACACAACTCAGCATTGCTTTTTTATTCAAGAAAATCTATAAATTAGATTTGAATACATACAATACATTAATTTTATAATCACAATTTTCTGCATATATTAATGATGTTTTGAAATATGTACATAGCTAGATTAGAGTATCTCAACAAAAATTGTGAAGAAAAAGAAAAAGTGAAATGTGTGCTTTGACATAAATTACTTTAATGTATTAAATGTACATTTCAGTACAAATGCAGATTTCAGGAACTTCTTTATGACATTTTAAAATCACTAAATTCTTTAAACATATGACTAATTACATTTTAATAAGAAAAATAAGATTAGAGCAGCACATTTTTGGTCTTTCATTAAAATATTTTGTTATTAATTCAGATTTTCTTTTTTCAACAAGACTTTTACTGAGATACATCATGAAAAAAGTGACTAAAAGTGACTGTTTACTTAAAAAAGTGATAAAAAGTGATCAATTGTAAAAAAAGTGACTAAAAGTGAGAAAAGTGACAGAATTGCAAGCCTGCATAAATTACGTTGGGGTTTGCGCGGTAATTCTGGTTTTATCCTCCAGACAAGCTATAGATTTAAATCAGCCTCTGTCTGTACTTCTTTAGCCAATAGTAAATTCGTTCTGTTTAGACATGGGTATTTTTATCACTTGATCAAATGTGCTTAAGGATTATTCGCAGTCTTTTTACCTTAGAAATAACTATTTAAAAAGTGTGTGTGCACGATGTTCTAAATTTTCTTGCCTGTTGTATGGATTTCATGTATCGTCACCAGAAATAAAATGTGTTGTGTTTTTGGATGGATTACATCCATATTTCATATATTTAACTTCTACCACAAATATTTTACATTTCAACCACTTTCCAGAAAGAACATGTAAAGTAAATATAAAATCCAGTTGCACCATGCCTAGAAGTGCTTAGGGATGTATAAAGAGACGCCGCCCAGTCTTCAAAATCGATTATCTTCCGAAATCTCCTGGCATTGGGCTGGGTCCGAACCCTATTAAATCTCAGATAGACATCCGAGCCTTATAATGCTGTTGATCCCTATTAGGGTGTCACGTTGATCGCCTACGAGGTGCTTCCCACAGTTAAATGACCAGCACATCGGCGACAGGAAATGGGCGAATGTATATTTATTGAGAAAAAAGAAAAGAAAAAGAAAAAGAAGGCTGAAGAAAGGGGAAGGAGAAAAAGAGATCTCAAAAGATAATTTTCTCACTTAATTGGAGTTACCTTACCTGACAACTTTTTTTTTCTATCGGAGTAAGTTTAATTAAGGGTGAAAGCTCTAGGATGAACAAAAATACAACAAAGCTGTTAATAATAAGTGTACTGATTGGATTTTATTTAATTTTTTAGCATTTTATTCTTTATATGATATGGATTAGGTCAGTGTGTTTGGAATCAAAAATATAAGCTTTTAGCGAGTAATTAGTAGACAAAATTATAAGTCCATTGATTATTCGTTGATAATTTATTGTCTAAAACTAAAGTAGTAACAAACTCTTTCTTTTTATAGATGCAATTTTATAGATAATATATATATATATATATATATATATATATATATATATATATATATATATATATATTATACATATATATATATATACATATATATATATATATATATATATATACATATATATATATATATATATACATATACATATATATATACATACATATATATATATACATACATATACATACATATATATATATATACATACATACATATACATACGTACATATATATACATACATGGTTTCATTAGCTGTCGTGTTGCAAAAAGTAGACCGTAGCACTCCAAACCAATATATATATATATATATATATATATATATATATATATATATATATATACATACATATATATATACATACATACATATACATACATATATATATACATATACATACATACATACATACATATATATATACATATACACACATACATGCGTATATATGTAGTGATATCAATATCTAAGTCTTAAAGTCTATCCAAAATTATCCCTTTTTCCCATTTATTATTCTAAATTTTGATTTCTCCTCTTTATATTAATTCTATTTTCCCAGCTCTGGATTAAATGCTAATTTTCTGACCACTCACCATGTTTTCGATCTTTCCCATGCAAATAACTCATTTATACAGTTACTAAATTGCTACAATAACGCTGACCAAACTACTCTGTATTGTGAAGAATTCGTTTCATATCTCACCTTGAGGCCGACTTTTTAATAGCAAATTAGTTTTGTGATCATTCCCTTCTCTGATCTTGCCAGAGTAACATGTCGTTTTTTTAGATCTTCAATAAAAGTTCCACTACAGAGTTGATGCTTCTTTTCATGGTGCTACGACTGCGTTGTAACTAGGATTATCCTTGCCCAGCAAGCCCGAGAAAGTAAAAACAATAGTGGCTAAACTTTCATAATTTTGTGTAACCGGAGGATAATTTTTACCGTGGTTACATAAATATATAATGATATCAATATATAAGCCCCTGAAGTCTATCAAATTATCTCTTTTCCCCATCTATTATTCTAAATTTTAATTTCTCCTCTTTATATTAATCCTATTTTCCCAGACATCAAATTTAAAGAGGTTTTTCATTCCTTCAGTCGAATCCCGAAATTCTTTCTCGCTTCTCAAAACAAAAATGATATAGCTGGGATTTTAATGAGGAAGCAATAAATCTCCCAGGAAAATATGTAACGATCAGCAATAATAGTCATCTGGAACGCCACACTTTGGCAGATGTTTGTAATCAAAAGTTACTCTTTTTAAGCAATTAACTGTTGCGTCAGTATTTTCAAACGAGACTTAACCTCATGTCGTACTTGGTCTTCACTCTAAATGTTGCTGTTGCCATATTTATGCAGAGAGCATACTGACACTGTCCGGTTCAGATGCCTCTGGATTTTGTCCGATTTTGATATGATGAAATAAAAATTACATTCGCCTACGATGACTAGTGTGTTTTTTCAGGATAGAAGTTTAGCTGGACTCTTGGCAGCCCAAGATGCCTGGGTTGAGAAAAATAATAGGAGTAATTTAATAGGGGTTTTCCCGTATAAATTTGGGTCCGGTTTGTCCCCATCATTACACACACACACACACACACACACATATATATATATATATATATATATATATATATATATATATATATATATATATATATATATATATATATATATATATATATATATATGTATGTGTGTGTGTGTGCGTGTGTGTGATAAAACCAAGTGTACGACTAGGAGTTTACAATCATGGTAAAATGATGTGAATAAAGGAACAGGAGACCGTTTCAATAACGAGGAATATTAACGTCTGCAATAGCTAATGATAGGGTTATCATTTCGTTTTAGGATCAGGAGGAACTGCGAGATCGTCTAACATGCATAAAAAATTTGAGAATCTAAAAATCTAAGGAAAAAAACTGTCTCCAATTACTTGCATCCCTTTTTGTTCAAAAATTTCCTAAACTGATGGCTAGTGCTCTATAAAGTTTTAATTGATCAGACTCCTTGACCTCAAGACGCGAACTGCAACCCCAGTGGTCAGCTTAGAGTAGGAATTAAAAGGAGAAAGGAGCAAGGGCATATGGGTTTTTGCTCCTGATTGTAGATCTGAAAGCCCCTGAGAATTTCTTGGTGCCGTAATAGGAGCTTTTAACTATAAATTCACCAAAAGGTTTTCTCTCTGCCTTTTCGCGTTTGTGAATAATTGCTGTATTAAACTTGCGTGAAGTTTAAAGAATATTTCTTCACATATTTTGTCTTTTACAAAGAAATTGATTTGTAGTGTATTCAGTTATTAAAAAAATTATCTAAAAAGTTTTAAGAATACACTACTACAAATTCCAAACAAATCTGTAAAATATATCTGTAAAAATTCCAAACAAATCTGTAAAAGGAAATAAAATGATGAACTGCAAATGTAATTAGTAATGTAGTTATGTAATGTAGTTTATGGCTGCATTTTGCTATTTTTTCTAGTATAGGACAGTCATATAAATATAATAATAAGCTTATATGAATTGGGCTAAGTTAGGAACCCTTATTGGTGGTAGGCTGACCAAATACTTGCATGCAGGCGGATGATATCATATATATATATATATATATATATATATATATATATATATATATATATATATATATATATATATATATATATATATATATATATATATATACTGGTTAGTTTATAGGTTTATAGTACAGATATAGACGTATAAAAAAAGAGAGAGATTTCTCAAGGTTGTGCCTTATATAGATTTCAAAAGTGGTGCTATGTCACATCCTTCTAACTCGAGTAATACGTGTCATGTGAACGAAATCGAAGTGCGAATTGCTGATTCACGCAGCTATCCCTAGTTTATATTTAGATCGTGAATAAATTTTGTCTCCTGTTTAAAATTTAATAATTCAGGTTCCGATATTTTCTTACATACATATATACCCACACAGACAGATCGAAACTTAGTTATTTGGACGCTTCTGGCGAAATACTTATCAGGTTATTATTTACTAGTATAATAACAACAAGTTGCGGGTAAAATCAAAATAAAAGTCAGCCAATTTTTAAGTTTAGAAAATGGCGTCTATTGTAACAGAATCTTAAAATTATCTTTTCGTTGTTTTGTGGTTATGCTAAAATTCTTTAACTAACATATTCGCGAGTCAAGGCTTTGACAGACCCAACCACTCTAGTCGTCTATCCGAGTTGCTTGCTTCCTAAATTTAATTCTACACCCACATACACAAGTAGATATATATATGCATATTTATCACAATTTTCACTTGGTACAATTATCACTTGTCATAAGTTTAATTACTACTTTATTCCTGATGTAGTTATAAATAATTATATCCGATGTCAGATCAATTAAGAGTATTAGCAGTCTTCAGCGGAATGAGCCACAGTTTAAAGAGAGATTATAGTTATAAGCATCGAGCCTTTGTTACCCATGCGTGAAAGTTTATAGCCGTATTCATTCAACTGTATTTCATTCAACATGTTCTTTAACATTATGTAATAGACGTATTTTCGACATTATTGTGAATTGTTATCACAAAGACTTACAACATGAAGTATGGTGGAAATATTTTGCTATTTTACCAACATACGAATGATTCGTCTGAATGCTTTAAATTCTGAAAACATTATTTAGAACTATATTTAAATAATGATGGATATTAAAAAAAAGATTATGTGAAATTAAAGTCATATTGTGTGTTTATTTATACGTGTTTCTACAATTTAAAAAAATACAGTGTAATCCGCTTAATGTGATCAGTTTGGGACACTGTGATTTTGAAAATAATAATCGATTGATAACAGTAAAAGATATGCAAAATTAGATTAATTTACCCCCCCTCTTTTAATTCACACGTACTAAATTTCAAAATAAAATGAAAAAAAACACCTTATATTTATGTACTGTATATTATCCTTTAAAACATAAGAAATGTATACATAATTAAAAAAATTGATCAATGAATTGAATGTCTTACAATTTTTTACGAAGCTCATTGATAAATTATTCGTAATCATAAGGTTTTTTACAGTCATCTCAGCGGTGTTGTACTCCACGTTTCAACATTTCCAAGCATTTCAGAGGTGGAGAGATGTCTAACTGCGCTGCAGCATTGTGCTGACTCATTTTTAGTAACCTGTCATAACGATTTAAAATTTCGATCTTTTGTTTTAATGTTAAATCATTTCGCTTTCTGGCTTCCATATCGACAAGCTGCATGTAAGAGAGCAAGGCATAAAATGTGAATACGCTCCTTCTCAGTTCCGATAAAAATGTGCTGCCTTCTGCTTATCTGACAACCATTAACCATCAGCAGCTTGTGCGTATTTCTGAAAAAGTAAAGGAACTTGTAAGTTCTCACTCCTTTGATCATTCCCCATTTCCCTAGGTGGGAGAGAGAGAATTCTCGGAAATTCAAACAACAGCAAAGGGAAAGAAAAGAATGGGTTTCTTCTGAATACATTGTGAATGTTCCTTTGCCAGTTAAAATGAGGTTCGAAAATTGATAACATTAACCGATGTAACGATCCCATAAAGCGATAATTTTAACATGCAAATGAATAGAGAAAATCGGTACCAAGTGATTTCGATAACAATAAGCGATTGATAACATTAACTGCGAGCACATTAAGCGGAGTGCACTGTAGTTATTGAGAAAAAAAGGTGTTTTTAGAAAATGTTATCGTATAATAGGTGTGTTTTTATAAATAAGTAACATTTTGTTATTGAAAACACTTAAGTAAACTTTTAAATCCGTTTTATTTATCAGTTAAAGCCTATAATTTTATCTACTTTTTTACCTAACATTCACCAGCATTAAGTAACTAGCCTTTCAATACCATCCGTATATAAACCTTCCGCCTGGATACGCGCCAGCCTAAACATTAGGTTTTGTTCCTTTCAACCAGGGGCGTTCGCAAGGGGGGTTAAGGGTTTAATCCCCCCTTGAGCTCAGACAAAATGGCAAAAATAAAAATTTTAGAAGAAATTATTTGGGCTATTATTTTTTAGAATTATGAAGCCCCCCTTGATAATTATGAACCCCCCTCGAAAAAATTTTGCGTACGCCACTGCTTTCAACCAATATTTTTGGTCCCTAGCGTGATCTCAAGTTCTATGTCTTTAACGAAATTGTGGCGTAGCGCTGAGCTTATCCTAAGCAGTGGATTACGCAGAATTTTTTCAAGGGGGAGGGGGGGTTCATAATTTTCTGAAACTACTAAAATAAATTTGAGTTTGTAATAAAGCTCTATTATTTCCCTAATTTAGACAGCAAGACAATTTTGACTTTTTATTTAGAAATTTATTTAATTCTAAAAAATAATAACCCGCATAATTTTTATTTTTGCCATTTTGTCTGAGTTCAAGGGGGATGTGGGCGTTTAAACCCCTACCCCCCTTGCGTACGCTACTGATTCTAAGTATCTCATGCAGGAGATCGGAAATTTTGACTGAGGGACACGAAACCAAACTTATAGCCTAGGGGTGGCCAAGTTCCTGAATAGTCCGAGTAATTTTTCAAAATTTTAAATACACTTTTAATGGAATTCGAGAAAAATTTCAAAGGTTTGCAAAAAAAGTATTAATTTTTTATTTTTTTACAGAAATTATATTTATTGAATGTCATTTGGAAGTTCTTCGTCCTTTAATTTTTCGAGGAAATTTTTGAATTGTCGATGATTTTTTGCATTGGTGAGAATGTAATTTACAATGTATTACACTGTTTTCATAACATCAGGCTATTTTAAAAATTTTGTAACGAGATGTTCTCGGTGAATTATGCAGTGAATAGGTATGAATTGGACAATTTGAGAATCATCTCTTAAAAGCCCAATAAGACCGATTTGTTTAGCCAGCAGTGCCGGAGCTTCATCATTTGCAATATTTTTTTAAAAATATAATAACACAAGAATGAAAAGGGAACTCGGATACATTTATCGAGAGCCACAACAAAGAGCCGCATGTCGCTCGCGAGCCTCACGTTCGCCACCCCTGTTATAGCCTGTGCGTAGTCTGACATCAGATTTTTCTGAGGCTGGAATTCTACAGATGGTTGTTATACGACAGATGCCTTGATATTGGTGGAAATTACTCTAAGAGTAAATTAAAGTATAGGTTTTCTAGTACAAATAAAACTGGTAGAACAAATACACTTGTGGGGTTTTTATTGCAAAATGTTATTTATTTAAAAAGCATGCTTCGATGCATGGATTACTCCTGCCATGAGAAGATAAAGATTGACTTATCTAAATCATAAGAGACAATAACAACTACACCAGCACGATATTCGTAATTGTAAAAATTACGAATTATTACACCTGCTATGAATTCTCATGATTGGTACCATAAACTTAATTGCATTTTAATAAGAAGGGTATTTTTCCTCACTAAGGGGAGGAAATAAATATAGTGGCAGGCAACATGAATTCTCATAAAATTTAATTAAAAAGTTTTTAGGTTCCATTTATACTTAAGTATTTTCTTAAATTAAATTAAAGAAATTATTGTCTATCTTTCCATAATACCGTTCTCATTACATTCACCTTGCAAGATGCTGGAAACAATATATATATATATATATATATATATATATATAAATTACTTTATGATTTATCAACAGAATTAATTTTTCTCTTAATCTTTAAATATATATATATATACAAACACATATTAAGTTATCATATGAAGTTAACACAAAATGTATGTTGTTATTACTTTCTTTATTTTCAATTGTAAATTTAATGATTAAGAGAAAAATTAATTCTGACGATAAATCATAAGTAATTATATAATTGAAATGATATTTCCAAAAGATAAATATTAAAATGTTATATAAAATATGCGGAGTAGAATTTTTGGAAGGAAAGTGAAACTAATTGTTCTGCTGAATTAAATCTACAACACTTTAATCTATTCATCTACTGTAAAAAAAATAAAAATGCTTTCACTGGTTGGCATTTCAATTTAATTGGTAAAAAGTAACAAAATAATTGTGCTCTGTTCTCAAGAATAAAGAATTATTTTGTAAAGTATTTTTATTTCAGATTTTTTTTCTAATAAAAAATTATTTAACAAATTCAAATCAATTCAGCTTCACAAATGTGTCGCTCCGGTTTGCTCAGTCCTGGAGTGTGAAATGAAACAAATCTAACATTATTTTTTATCGGACACAATGTTAAGTCAATAAAAAAGAGAGAAAAGTCTGTCAAAATGAATTATTAAAAGAAGGTTTGGATTTTAAATCGTTTAACTCCATCCTCCGAAAAGTCTCTGTAAAACAAGTGTTGTTCTGAGCCTATGTCATAATGAATAACGCGAATTAACTTTCTATGGTTTAAAAAACTGGCCACCTATGACGATTTTAGAAATGTAAATTAAACATAAGTGCAAACATAGAGAAAAATTAGATACACGAAATAAATCTGAAAACTAATCAAATAAAATGACAACTCCACTTCCTTATTTCTCTTTTAATTTTTTATGGAATTTTGTTTCCCTCTTTGAACGATTTTTAAAGGTGTTTTATATTTTTTGTTTTGTATAAAATACTATTTACCTGGCTAGCTCTAGAAATATAGCGAAAAAGTAGACAAACGAAACAACTCAGAAATATTAGGAAAACAAGGGAAGAAAACTCTATTTTATTGTATAAAATGTAATTCCACTTATTACATCTTTTAAACCTAAGCGCTTTTTAAATTGATTCAGAATTTGTTTTTCCTATTTCGTATAAAACAGCAATAAATATATACTGTAATAATTAGCAAAAATATATAATTCTTAAATAAAGATTTTGTTCATGAGCAACAGAATTGTGACAAATTATAATTTAAAGTGAATGAAATTTTGAAACTTGGGAACTGTTTTCAAAAGCTTAAAATTCATTCACCATAAGATAAATGTAATAATATAATGGATTTCACCATGGCTAATTAAAGACATTTTTAATTGATTTTGATAAATATATAACAGTTTTAATGTTAAATGAGGGCATGGTATTTCATTTTCCAAACTGTGACGTTAAAGACTACGCATATTTAAAAAAATATTTACGTTATGATTATGCTTTAAATGTACTGAAAAGGGCTTAAAATATTTAATATATGTGAGAAAGTTTTACACATATGAAAGATATCTTTTTTTCTCTATGTTAAGCAAAACGTTTTTAAACTTGTCATGAGATTACGTTTAACAAGGCAATCTGAATGACTAGAATTTATATTGATTGGATTATTTTCATCTTTACAAATTATTTTGACGAATTATTTTACGAAATATTTAATACATCGAAAAATATTTTATACATCTGAAAGATGTTTTTTTTCACTCTGTAAAACAGAACATTTTAAAATTTGTCACGAGATCACGTCTAACTAGGCAATCTCAATGACTGGAATTTATATTGGTTGGATTATTTTCAACTTTACAAATTATTTTACGAATTATTTAATACATGGTAAAATATTTTATACATGTGAAAGATGTTTTTCTTCACTCTGTAAAACAGAACATTTTAAAACTTGTCATGATATCACGTTCAACGAGGTAATCTCAATGACTGGAATTTATATTGATTGGATTATTTTCAACTTTACAAATTATTTTACGAAATATTTAATACATGGTAAAAAGTTTTATACATATAAAAGATGTTTTTTTTTCTGTGTTAAGCAAAACATTTTAAAACTTGTCATGAGATTACGTTTAACAAGGCAATCTGAATGACTAGAATTTATATTGATTGGATTATTTTCAACTTTACAAATTATTTTACGAAATATTTAATAATGGGAAAATATTTTATGCATGTGAAAGATGTTTTTCTTCACTCTGTAAAACAAAACATTTTAAAACTTGTCATGATATCACGTTCAACGAGGCAATCTCAATGACTGGAATTTATATTGATTGGATTATTTTTAACTTTACAAATTATTTTATGAAATATTTAATACACGGGAAAAAGTTTTATACATGAGAAAGATGTTTTTCTTCACTCTGTAAAACAGAACATTTTAAAACTTGTCATGATATCACGTTCAACGAGGTAATCTCAATGACTGGAATTTATATTGGTTGGATTATTTTCAACTTTACAAATTATTTTACGAAATATTTAATACACGGGAAAAAGTTTTATACATGAGAAAGATGTTTTTTTCACTATGTAAAACAGAACATTTTAAAACTTGTCATGATATCACGTTCAACAAGGAAATCTCAATGACTGGAATTTATATCGATTGGATTATTTTCAATTTTACAAATTATTTTGACGAATTATTTTACGAAATTTTTTATACATGGGAAAATATTTTATATATCTGAAAGATGTTTTTTTTCACTCTGTTAAACAGAACATTTTAAAACTTGTCATAAGATCACGTCTAACAAGGCAATCTCAATGACTGGAATTTATATTGATTGGATTATTTTTAACTTTACAAATTTTTTTGAAGAATTATTTTACTAAAATAAATACATTAAATACTAAAATTTTAAAAGTACTTGACAGATGACTGAGTCCGTGAATATATTACTAAAAGTAATAGAATGAACTATACGGAGAGTCTATTTTATGCACAAATCATATTAAGTTAAACTTTGCTTCATTTAAAACTTAGGAAAACTATTTAAAATAAAAAATTTAAAGCATATTTATAGACACGGATAACTTATTTCATACAATATATGTTTAACTTGAAAAAAACCTATGTTATTTCAATCTGTTGAACAAACAGTACACCAGTTTTCGAAATAATTTCACTTTCTAAATAACACTTTTAAACCATAATACTAAGAAGTAGAAACAAGATAAAATAATAATTTCTTGTTACCTTAGATTCCTTTTGAAGCTTCTTTTTTTCCCTGTAACGCTCTCAATCACATGTAGATCACCCTTCTGAGGAACACCAAAATAGTGGAAACGGTAATCTGTCCCTTGTTATAATTAGAGAAATCAACTATGTTTCGGAATCTGTTTAAAACAAGAAATAAAAAACTCGAATTCTTCCAGCTAAAAATTGATTAAACACAGTACCACCTCAAATTAGATACAAGATTCGCGGAGAGCACATGTTGGCTGCAGTTCTTTTTATGATTATAAACAACCAACACCGACAGAGAAGATGAGAGAGGCCTGTGGAACTCGCAGAGAACCGGCGAGTGGAGGAAATGCGTCACATGACGTGTGACGTATATTTTTCACGGTTCGTCTGCTTTTGGCTTTGGTTTTTTGATGCAGTTCGCCGCTCCACGTTTACGTTTCAGGTGGAATATTTTTTTTTCTTCTCGTCAATTTTTTTTTCTTTCTCGACTTTAGTTTAAAGTTTTGGAAAAGTTATATTCTATTTTTGTTTCATTCTTTGTAAGTTCAATGAGATAAGCATTTTTAGGTGAGATTAAAATTAAAAAAATACATATAAAAAAGATTTTATTTTCGTTAAACGTTGCAAAATGTCATATTCTGTTTTTCTTCTACGTTCCACGAAAATGCCACACAAAAAGTGCAAGTTAAAACAAAGTAGTATTAATCTTTCCGTGTTAAGTTATTTAGCATTCTTTCAGGTCTGGTGAAATACAGTTAAAAGTTTTTCAGTAAAATTTACTATTACAATTTATTAATAATACAGTGAACTGTGATTAATAGTGGTTAATGTTATCAATCGCTTATTGTTATCGAAATCCCTTGGTCCCGATTTTCTCTATTCATTTGTATGTTAAAATTATCGCTTTATCTGATCGTTACATCGGTTAATGTTATCAGTTTTCGAACCGCATTTCAACTGGTAAAGGAATATTCACAATGTATTCAGAAGGAAACCATTCTTTTCGTATCCTTCGTTCTTGTTTTAATTTACGAGAATTCTCCTCTTCCATCTAGGGAAAAGAAGAAAAACCAAAGGAGTGTGGTAATACACGTTCCTGGAATTTTTCAGAAATACGCACACTCTGCTTGTGGTCAATAGTTGTCAGATAAGCAGAAGGTAAAAAAATTCTATTCGGAACTGAGAAGGAGCGCATTCACATTTTATGCCTTGCTCGATTACATGCAGTTTGTCGATATGGAAGCCAGAAAGCGAAATTATTTAACATTAAAACTAAATATCGAAATTTTAAATCGTTATGGCAAATTACCAAATATGAGTCAGAGAAATGCTGCAGCGCAGTTAAACATTCCTCAGCTTCTGAATTGCATTGAAAGTGTTGAAACGTGGAGTACAATACCGCTCCGATGACTTTAAAAAACATTACGATTACGAACAATTTATCAATGAGCTTCTTAGAAAGAATTGTAGACAGTCAACAATTGATCAATTATTTTTATTATGTAAACAATTCTTATGTCTTAACCCTCAGAGTGGAACACATCTAGAAAAAAATTCTCCAAAATACGCTAATGTCAGTGACCAAAAAGTTCTGTGATTTTTACCTTCACCCTTTGTCGACTAGAATGGAATATGGAAAACCCACCCTCGTTATTGCCCTTTTACTTCCGGTTTTATATATGTATATATAAATAGATATTATAGATGTTAATTTTTAATACACATAAAGCTCTTCAAGTATGGAATATTATCCCGTAAGAAATAATTGATTCTAAAAGTACAAATAAAAATATTCTTTGAGAGACTTATTTATATTTTTTACGAAAGTCATCCAATATATTTAAGGGTTGCGATTAGTGATACATCTGCTACCGCAAACGAAATACTTCCAAATAGAGATTTACAAAGCCATGAAAAGCTATCAGCGTCTTTGTGCCTCAGGGGGTAGGGTTGCATCCCTCAAGAAATGTCAGTGAAAGAGGGGTGCAGTTCCTAAACAATAGACGTGACCCTCCTACCTCAAAACTCCACGGCAGAAAGCACTGGCAAAAATGTACATTACATCCATTTTTGGAGGTCGAAAATTGTACGTCTTAAAA
Organism: Pardosa pseudoannulata; assembly: GCA_032207245.1. NCBI lineage: Eukaryota > Metazoa > Arthropoda > Arachnida > Araneae > Lycosidae > Pardosa > Pardosa pseudoannulata. The sequence goes on along the minus strand of CM063506.1, from coordinate 53,760,327 downwards.
TCATCATCTGTTTGGTGGAATTGTACGTGCGAACCGCTTAGAGGATTAAAGGATAATATAAGTACATAAATATAAGGTGAGATTTTTCGTTTTATTTTGAAATGTAGTACGTGTGAATTAAAGCAGGGGAATTTATCTAATTTTGTATATCGTTTATTATTATCAATCGGTTATTGTTATTCCAATCATGGTGTCCCAAAATGATCACATTAAGCGGAGCCCATTGTAGTTCTGGTTTATTACTAATAATTATGTTTGAAAATAAAGATAGGATTGAAAGAAAACGCCGTAACTGATCTCAGGTGCTTGAAACAGCTACTTTATACTGTAAATGTGTTCTAATTGCGACTTCCAGTAAATTAATATGGAGTGAAACGTTAATATATCATTTCCACATTTACAGTTAGAATCATTTATCCCTATTTCATCTGTTTGGAGCCAGATTTACGTTTTTCCGCAATCTTCCTTCACAGGTTCTTAGCTTTCCAGCATCGATCGGTGAAATATTTTGGTTCACGTCGGTTTAATATCTAGGGAGTATCGCGTTTTGGAATTTAGAAGTGGAAAAATGGCTTTTTTGTGTTGATATGAATGTTTCAAGGTCTTATAGATAGCAAAAATATTCTGACTCATCAAGGAATTAAGGGGTCTCATACCAAATAAAGAAAATCACTGCAAGCTGAAAGTTTGTTTATTTTGCCCTGTCATTTTATAAAATGCTGAGTATTTGCATTAGCGTCTTTAATGATGAAATTAATTCTATAAAGTAACGATTAATAAGAATAATCATGAAAAAACAAAAATTAAGAATACATTAATTGCTTACAAATGTTAAATGCGACCAATTAGGGTTGTAAAAAATTAACTTAATTATAGTCACGCTGTGTAAACTTAAACTCCAATTCATGTAGTACTGTTCCAGTAACCAGTCAGGTATTCATTTACTTATTTTTATTCATTAAACACCACACACAAACAAATTAAGAAAAAACACTGATATTTCATCGTGATGGAGCCACAAATTTCAACACTTTCATCACGGAATCCAAAAAACCCTTAGAATGATTTTTTTCAGGGTTTCGAACCGGAACTGAACCGAAAACCGAAAACCGGAAAAAAACAGTTATTTTGGTCGGAACGAAAACCGGAACTGAACCGAAAAAAATATCGGTTTATTTCGGTTCGATATATCTTTCAGTCATTTTGTTACTGTTACCAACTTATCAATATTTTCTAATTTAACGTCAACTTTATAATTACATATTCGCACTTGTATAAGATTGCAATGGTGGTTTTGGCAGCTCCAGCTACACAAGTTAGGGTTGAAAGAGCGTTTTCAGGTTTGAAATTTATTCTCCGAGACAACAGAAGTAATCTCAGTGAAACCACGTTAGAAGATATATTAATAATTAGAGGCAATTTTCATATGTTAAATAAATAATATATTTTTTACATAATTATTGCAAGGCCAAGTGCACGATGTGAGAGTCAAACGACGAATGTGGGTAATCACGAACCTAGTTGTCAAATGCGATTTTGATAATGGATAACAATGCCAATGCTCGCCGCTCTTATCGTACCTGCTGTTTGTATCAATTCACATAGTGTACCAATTAAAAAAAGAATAAAATCTTCTAAATTTTGATAGAATTACATTTTTTGTTTATGATAGAATTATATTTTTAGTACAAATAAGAATATACATAAAATGAAATTATTCATTTGGAACTGAAGCGAAAACAGTTATTTTTGGCGGAGCGAAAACCGGAACTGAACCGATATTAATTTTTTAGTTGAACCAGAACGAAAACCGGAACAAAAAAAATTACGGTTCGAAGGCCTGATTTTTTTTCCATCGGAGTGGGAAGGAGGAAGAAAAATCGCTCTATAGGAAAAACGAAAGTCGAAACACACGCATTTTGCCGAATTTATATATCTGTTCACTCCATCTATCATTTTCTCGTTTCTATCGTTACAGTCCCCTTGAAAAACCTAAATAAAGGTTTCATTGTGTTTAAAAGTAAAGAACTGCGCAATCAGGTCGAGGGAGGGAAATGGATTCGAAGTTGGCGATACTAATTAAAGATGACAACGAGATCCTGCAAGGATCTTTATTATTTGAGTTCAGTGATTGCTTCTTTCCTTCTATCGGTCATGGCGGACAGATGTTTTAATTTCCGAGAATTCTCCTCTTCCACCTAGGGAAAAGAAGAAAAACCAAAACTTTTACACGTTCCTGGAATTTTTAAATGCACATGCTTGTGGTCAATTTCAGATAAGCAGAAGGCAAGAAATTCTATTCGGAACTGAGAAAGAGCTTATTCACATTTTATGCCTTGCTCGCTTACATACAGTTTATCGATATGGAAGCCAGAAAGCGAAATTATTTAACATTAAAACTAAATATCGAAATTTTAAATCGTTAAAGTTACCAAATATGCTCAGAGCAGTGCTGATCGCTGTTTAAACATTTCAATCTTCTGAATTGCATTGAAAGTGTTGAAACGTGGAGTACAATACCGCTCCGGTGACTTTCAAAAACATTACGATTACGAACAATTTATCAATGAGCTTCGAAAGAATTGTAGACAGTCAACAATTTTAATTATTTTTATAGGTTAAGACAATTCTTATGTCTTAAAGGATAATATAAGTACATAAATAAGGTGAGATTTTTCGTTTTATTTTGAAATGTAGTACGTGTGAATTAAAGCAGGGGAATTTATCTAATTTTGTATATCGTTTATTATTATCAATCGGTTATTGTTATCCCAATCATGGTGACCCAAACTGATCACATTAAGCGGAACCCATCGTAGTTCTGGTTTATTACTAATAATTATGTTTAAAAAAATGAAGATAGGATTGAAAGACAACGCCGTAACTGATCTGAGGTGCTTGAAACATTATACCTGTAAATGTGTTCTAATTGCGACTTCCAGTAAATTAATATGGAGTGAAACATTAATATATCATTTCCACATTTACAGTTTGAATTATTTATCTCTATTTCATCTGTTTGGAGCCAGATTTACGTTTTTCCGCAATCTTCCTTCACAGGTTCTTAGTTTTTCAGCATCTATCGTTGAAATATTTTGGTTTACGTCGGTTTAATATCTAGGGAGTATCGCGTTTTGGAATTTAGAAGTGGAAAAATGGCTTTTTTTGTGTTGATATGAATGTTTCAAGGTCTTATAGCAAAAACATTTTGACTCATCAAGGTATTAAGGGGTGTCATACCAAGTAAAGAAAATCGCTGCAAGCTGAAAGTGTGTTTATTTTGCCCTGTCATTTTATAAAATGCTGAATATTTGCATTAGCGTCTTTAATGATGAAATTAATTCTATAAAGTAACGATTAATAAGAATAATCATGAAAAAACAAAAATTAAGAATACATTAATTGCTTACAAATGTTAAATGCAACCAATTAGTGTTGTAAAAAATTAACTTAATTATAGTCACGCTGTGTAAACTTAAACTCCAATTCATGTAGTACTGTTCCAGTAACCAGTCAATTATTCATTTACTTATTTTTTTTCATTAAACACCACACACAAACAAATTAAGAAAAAACACTGATATTTCATCGTGATGGATCCACAACTTTCAACACGTTCATCACGGAATCCAAAAAACCCTTAGAATGATTTTTTTCAGGGTTTCGAAGCGGAACTGAACCGAAAACCGAAAACCGGAAAAAACAGTTATTTTGGTCGGAACGAAAACCGGAACTGAACCGAAAAAAATATCGGTTTATTTCGGTTCGATATATCTTTCAGTCATTTTGTTACTGTTACCAACTTATCAATATTTTCTAATTTAACGTCAACTTTATAATTACATATTCGCACTTGTATAAGATTGCAATGGTGGTTTTGGCAGCTCCAGCTACACAAGTTAGGGTTGAAAGAGCGTTTTCAGGTTTGAAATTTATTCTCCGAGACAACAGAAGTAATCTCAGTGAAACCACGTTAGAAGATATATTAATAATTAGAGGCAATTTTCATATGTTAAATAAATAATATATTTTTTACATAATTATTGCAAGGCCAAGTGCACGATGTGAGAGTCAAACGACGAATGTGGGTAATCATGAACCTAGTTGTCAAATGCGATTTTGATAATGGATAACAATGCCAATGCTCGCCGCTCTTATCGTACCTGCTGTTTGTATCAATTCACATAGTGTACCAATTAAAAAAAGAATAAAATCTTCTAAATTTTGATAGAATTACATTTTTTGTTTATGATAGAATTATATTTTTAGTACAAATATGAATATACATAAAATGAAATTATTCATTTGGAACTGAAACGAAAACAGTTATTTTTGGCGGAGCAAAAACCGGAACTGAACCGAAAACCGTTATTTTTGGCGGAGCGAAAACCGGAACTGAACCGATATTAATTTTTTAGTTGAACTGGAACGAAAACCGGAACAAAAAAAATTACGGTTCGAAGCCCTGATTTTTTTTCCATCGGAGTGGGAAGGAGGAAGAAAAATCGCTCTATAGGAAAAACGAAAGTCGGAACACACGAATTTTGTCGAATTTATATATCTGTTCACTCCATCTATCATTTTCTCGTTTCTATCGTTACATTCCCCTTGAAAAACCTAAATAAAGGTTTCATTGTGTTTAAAAGTAAAGAACTGCGCAATCAGGTCGAGGGAGGGAAATGGATTCGAAGTTGGCGATACTAATTAAAGATGACAACGAGATCCTGCAAGGATCTTTATTATTTGAGTTCAGTGATTGCTTCTTTCCTTCTATCGGTCATGGCGGACAGATTTTCAGCGTCTGGTTCATTATGGACTAATTAACAATTTCGTAAAATCCAGGAGACATCTAATCTCGACAGCGCTATAGAAAATCTTAATTAACCCAATCTATCGTTTAAGGTTTGACTTCAAATATGAGTGATCACTTCAGAGATGGGGCTAAAATAGAGGAAACAAAGGAATACACGGGATTTTCCCCCGTTTCCTTATATTTTTATATGTAAGAAAAAATTTGGTGTTAGGATTGAGTTTTCGCAATAAATCCCCGTAGAAGACTTTCTTTATTCAGATTACCGGAAAGAACTGACGTTGTATTTGATTGGCTATGGTACATTCCATTAATTTCCAGTGCTTTAAGTTCTTACATTAGCTCTATAGCTTTTAGTGTAACGCACACACACACACACACTCGCACGCACATATATACATCAAGTTTAAAAATGGGGGTCAAGAATCAAGCGAGTTATAATTAAAAATATTTGGAACTTAACGATAACATAATAAGAGAAAGACACACCCTTGAGCGGAACTATACAGAGTAAACAAGCTGACGTGGAAGTAGACAAAAACTTTTATTTAGGTAAGCGACGCCAAAAACTCACTTCTGAGAGGGAACTTCGGCTGGTAACATCCTCCACACTTGTTGTTCCAAAACGTGATTAAAGGATATCTAAATGGCATAGCTAGGGACAGAAGATTACAATAAAGAAGTTTTATATATGAAATAAAAAGTGTCTTTCATGCCTTAATCACTCTTTCGTGTACATATATGTGTGTGTGAGTGTGTGTCTCTCTGTGTGTGTGTAAACCAGCAATTTAAAATTCCGGTCACATAGATTTTGTAGCCCATATTGTTTTTACCTACCTGCGCTACTGGACAAGAAGAAGCCTAAGAAACTAGCTTATTCAAGAATATGCCGTCGGGTCATTGCATTAAATGAACAGGCAGAATTCGTAGCGTAACTTACACTTTATAGGAGTCAAGTAAACATGCCCTTTCAAAGGCAGAAGACAGAAAGATCATGAAAACACGTGTGGATTACAGGGTTGTACTCCAGAACGAGATGCTAAGACGAATTTCCAAGAGAAGTAGCTTAGATACGCTCTCAACAGTGAAAAGGAACTTAGATCATTGAAAAGTGAACCGGGGACAGCTGGAAGATATGGAGAGGTGGCAGAAAGTTTGCATTTATTGCAGAGAGAGATTTGAGAAATGAGTTGGAATAATTTTAAGTCGCGGACAAGCCTTTAATTAAGATACTTTATGTCTGGGAAAATAAATTTGAAAAAATAAAATGGGATAGAAAAGAATTTTTAAGAGATATTAAACTACTTTTTGTGTGGGTTTCTAACACTACACTACAAAGGGTTTTCGTTTCGTCACGCCTTGAGATGTCCGAGGTGATTAGAAGGTTGGATGCGACTCCGAAATGTCAGACTGTGAGGCGCCAACGAAAGGACCAATCGGAGGCTAGTAGGACGGTGACGAGGGAAGGAAAAGCCAATGGGTAGAGGCGAAAGGTGACGTCAGGCGGCGCGAGTTTTTGCCAGAGAGATATTCTCTACGAGGAAGCGAAGACTGGTCGCGAATTGAGTTTTTTTTTTAGATAATTTCTTCAGTTTTGTTATGGGACTCAAGGAATCCCAGTTGTATCCCTGTACAACGGTATCTGTCGGCCCTTGACTGCAGATTGTTTTTTTAGGTTCGCCTCGAACCTGGGACTTTTAGGTCCGTACCAGTTCACATGGGCCCTGAGATTTCCATTCGAAAAATTTGTAAATAGCTTCTATTTAATCAAGAAGAAAAGTTGTTATTGTTACAAGCTGTACGTCATGTCACAACCACTTCGACACCCACACGCTACCCGAGGATCCAGTGAAGTTACAATATATACACACAGAGAGAGAGCTGGTTCTAGGCTATTAGCCGCCGGCGTGCAAGGTAATTTTTGTTCTACCCTATCACATTCATGCACATTCATGCTACATTCATGCACTGCACACCTACTACCCCCGCCCCTGTATATATATAATGTAAAGTATGTGGATAAACAAGTGTGTAAGTTAGGCAGATATATAGACAATTAAATAGGCACACAGGCAGATATGCATCTATACAATATGAAAAATAAAAATTAAAGAGAAATGAATAAGACTTGTAAAACAAATTATAATATATCGATTAATTTCAATAGTCACTCGAAACTGAAAATATGTTAAGGGCTTATGCATTTTAAGTGCTAATATATATTATTATTAGTGTTGGAGTTGTTTTTTCATCCATTTCCTACATCCATTGTTTGGGATTACCGTCGTCTTGACTGCCGAACGATGGCCGAATGGTCAGGGTGCTGCCCTTCGGAACCGGAGTTCGTGGGTTCGAATCCCACTATGGCATGGATGTTCGAAGCCGTTCGGAATCGGCTTTAAGCTGTAAGTCCCGGTCTTATTAGCCTCCTTGTTGCAAAAAGTAGACCGTAGCTCTCACAAAAAAAAAAATAAAAATAAAAAGTCGTTTTGAGAAGCGACTTATCATGGTTCCACCGGAGTACAATAAACAAAATGTTTTATAGAGTTTTAGTTCATATTTTTTTTATATAATTCCTCTCTTTTCAGGGTTATGTGCCAAAATATTATACTTTCCGCTTCCTTTAATGAATATGAGAAAATTTTGCCCTTAATTTAAAAAATGAAATTTCTATTTTTCAAACAAGGATAAGACATTACAGTTTAATTTTAATATAAATATAAAAATAATGTAAGCATGCAATAACGTTCCAACACGATTACCCATATTTTAATGTAAGAGTGGTGATTGATCAAATTAAGTTTTTCATCTCAAAAGTTTTCTGAAGTTTGTGATGAATTGCCGTAACTCCGATAATTTTGACGTATGGGGTGAACCTTGGAGAAAATAAATTTTCTGGAAAAGAGTATTGTCTGATGACCTTTATACCAGTTTTAATTATGTCATATATATTTATTACAAAAATTGACACCATTTTGAGAAAATTTTTCGGAATTAAATTTTGAAAAATACTATTGCTTTAAACATTGACTCTTTTTATTTATTTATTTATTTATTTATTTTTTTTTTTTTTTTTGAAAAAATTAAGATAGTTGGGGACAAGATTTCTACTTTCTAAAATGTTGTTATTGCTGTTTTGGATAGCGTTGACTTGGTTTCCGTTTGAAGTGTTACGGTCTACTGTTTTGCTACATCATGGCTAATGGGAACGAGACCTACTGCTGAAAGTCGATTCCGAACGGCTACAAACATCATTGTCATGGTGTGATTCAAACCCACGAACTACGGTACTGGAGAGGCAGACCATTCGGTTATCGTTCCACTGGCTGGGATTGAAACACAACTGTGAAATGTTTGCACGCTAAGGTTAATTAGTCCAGAACGGTGGGGAGAGCTAAGGTAATTTATTTGCTAACTGAAGGCTATATTAAGGCTAACTAATAAGACTACTAATTTAACGTGGGACATGTACTGGTAAGGGTTAGTGTTATAACATGGTTTGGGGACTGGTTTTTTACTTTCTAAAATATTGTTACAGCTTTTTCTATTAAGACTACTAATTTAACTCTAACTAATAAGACTACTAATTTAACTTTTCAGGACTAATACCTTCTGCTTAAAGTAAATTCCGATCGGCTATAAATATGCATGCTAGTAACGGGATTCCAAACTACGGGCTGCAGTATCAAAAGGTAGCGCCCTACCAAATCGGCCATTGTTTATCTAATTAGAGCAGAACCTACTTCTAAAAATATATTTTGAATGACTGCAAAAGTACGAATGAGTATATACCAATAGTGTGATTAAAATGAGCAAAAAATGACCCTTTTGGTTAAAATCTTAACACATTATATGCGGAACACGTACTAGTACGTTTTCTGACGATTGATACTTGAGCGCGGGACAAGTACTAGTACTGGTTAGCGTTATAACATGGTTTGGGGACTGGTTTTCTACTTTCTAAAATATTGTTATAGCTGTTTCAGATCGGGTTGACTTTGTTTTCGTTTGAGGTGTTACGGCCTACTGTTTTGCTACATAATGGCTAATGGGACCGAGATCTACTCCTTAAAGTCGATTCCGAACGGCTACGAACATCCATGCCATGGCGTGATTCGAACCCACAAACTACGATACCGGAGAGCCAGATCCTTTGGTCATCGTTTTGCTGGCTGGGTTTGAAACATAACTTCCAAATTTTTGGAACGCTAAGGTTAAATAGTCCAGAATGGTTAGGTGAGCTAAGATAATTTATGTAATACTAGACTCAAGACTCGAGTTGGTTTTACATGGCCCCTGGATTTTTCGGCGGCCGAAAACGGACACCCCGATGGAGGGCTGGCAAGGTTCAACAGGAGGGGGGCGATGGATGCCACCCCCGCGCCCGCCAGCTGCAGAAAAGGACATTTTTTCCCGTGGAGGCGAAAACTTGACCGATGGGGGGGATTCCCCCCGGCCCTCACGAAAAGGAGTAAAAAGGTTGCCCGGTCGGAGCGACGGGGAACGGACATTATTCTTCTGAAAGGAGGAGAGACCGAGAGAGGTGTTTGTCCGCTCGGCACGGTTTATTTTTTGTCCTCGGTCTTATTTGAGCCCTGTTCGAGTATGAACGGAAGTGTATTTATGTTTTATTTTTAAATCTTCTTAATAATAAATGGTTAATCAAGAGTTTTGTCGCTGCTGTGATTAATTGTCGGCCACATAGGCTTTAAACGAACCCAAGATACCTGCCCCAGTAAAAATAGGCGGGCAGGTATAGAACGAGGCGTGCGGACTTAAGAAAGTGCAGCCGGGGACGCGCGAGGCGTTTTTACAATTTATTTACTAACTGAAGGCTAAATTAAAACTAACTAATAAGGTTACTAGTTGAAAGATAACAAGACTAGTACCTACTGCTTAAAGTCAATTCCGATCAGCTATAAATATCCATGCTAGAAACGGGATTACAAACCACGGGCTGCAATATCAAAAGGTAGCGCCCTACCAAATCGACCATTATTTGGCTAACTAGGGCTGAACATACCCCTAAAAGTATAATTTGAATGATTGCAAAAGTACGAATGATTATATACCAATAGTGTGATTAGCAAAGAATGACCTTTCTGGTTCCAATCTTAACACATTGTATGTGGGACACGTACTAGTACGTTTTCTGACGATTGATACTTGAGCGCGGGACACATACTAGTACGGGTTAGTGTTATAACATGGTTTATTTGTAGGTACAAAAATAACTTTATACAGGAAAACGAAGCCGAGTGTTCTTGTCTTTCATTTATTCATAATGTAAAAATGTTTATATGTAGCATAATTCCAAAACAATACGATATTATTAAAAATTTACCCACAAAAAAAATATATTTTTTGTTTACAAAAATCTTATGGTTGTTATTTATATATTTCTATTTATATATTTATATATATATTTCAATATAAAATACGAAAATTTGGTTAAAAAATTAAATAATTTTCAATCTATTAAGATTTAACTTAAAAATTAAATTTACGCGCAAACCCCCGCTTCCGGTACAATTGCGCTGCGATATGTAAACGCACACAATGCGTTAAGAAGAATCAAGTAGACAAAGTTTGACTTACATTTTACCTTAAATTCTTCTATTTTACCTCAATATATAGATATACTAATACAGGTAACTTATTAAAAATTCGAAGTGTATGTTATGTAATTTTAAAAGTGTATCGTCGTTATTTTGAGGTGCATTTCAGTCTCTCACTGAAACTAGATTCTGAAAAGGAGGTGTCGTTCATATATTTCCAAAATAAAATCTTTGAAAAAGGTGGAAAAATAAATTATAACATTTAAAAACTCATTTCTTTCTTATACAATGAAGAAAAAAACCCTTGTGATCACTTATTTGGAAGTTTTGGTGTTTTAAATTACTTTCTCAATGGTTTTCAAATAGTTTGTTTTGCCTTTATACGTACTTTCTCATCTTTGGAGATAATTTCAAAGAGAGACTGAAATACATTGCAATATAACGACGATGTATTTTCTAATTTTCCCAATATACACTTGGACTTTATTTAATAATTTTCTTGCAGTGTTGGCTACGAAATTCTATGATAGAAGCGTAGGTATAATTCAAGCATGCGTAGTAAGAGAGTACTTCTTTTACATACTCCTATTTGGCTGTCGTTTCAATTATTCTTTTCTGCTATGATGAGTGACTCGGAAATGTGGTTAGCATAAGCCGGAGGCTATGACCCCTAAGGTTAGCCTCCGTACCAAAACCAAAGGGACCCAATCCCCGAGGGGGCCACAGCTCTTTTTTTTTTAGCCATTTTTTTAATTGTTAGTTTTTTTCTTAAAGTATTCCTCAGTCATTTTCAGCCTTTTTTTCTTGTGTTTCACGGTCTGTTTAGGTTAGGTTTTTTTCACCCCTGAGGCTATTGCGAGGCCACAGAGGGTTTATTTTTTTTCGAGCTAGTCGAGTCACGGGGGTTCCGCAAGATGGACCAATGTCCCGTCGCAATGACCTTTGAGTGATGTTCCGAGGCCCAGGACTGGGACTGTCGCCTCTAAAAATTTGCTGTTTTCCTCATTTGGTTCTCCGGTTACCCGCCGCCGAGCACTGGCCGAATGGTTAGGGTGCTGGCCTTCGGTACCGGTGTTCGTGGGTGCGAATCCCACTGTGGCATGGATGTTCGTAGCCGTTCAGAATCGGCTTTAAGCAGTAGGTCCCGGTCTCATTAACCCTCGTGTTGCAAAAAAGTAGACCGTTGCACTCCAAAGCAAACTGGTTGCCCACCTTAAGGTGCAACAAGCTAAATTATTTTCTTTTGGCTCCTCTTTCGGTCCTTTTGGTTAGGTCCACCCTCACTAATTCCGGAGTCACAGATGTCCTCTAAGCATCCAGTAGTCCTTCAAATTATCTCAGCACTTCCACTCTATTGCGTTCATTATCAGTTTCGGCTGCGGCGAGACGGGCGCGCTCAGGGTACCTTCATGAATAACCGGCGTTGTGGGGTCATCCATTATTTGCAATCTGACCACCACCACCGGGGGATGCCGACAGGACCTCACGGCCATATATACCAGGTTCGGTGCTCGATTGTCAATTCAATTTTTAAAATTTATATTTACACCACTATATTTCCTTTATAAAACTACATCTTTAATTTTATATTCATTAAGTGTTGATATAAATTTCAGAAATAATAAAGGTTAAATTCGTATAAAAAATTGCAATATTAAAAAAAAATGATTTTATCTTTTCAATATAAGTCATGTTTCCATAAAATTCCACAGTCACTGCCAATGTTTAAATAATAGGTATTCAAAAGTTACAAATCCTCTCCAGCTATTTATAATCCAGGGTTATTTAAAAAAAAAAAAATTCACACGTGGGTGGTCCTCTAACTGCACAAGTTCCCGTAACTTTGGTGAAAAGTGTGAGTTTAAGACTAGAACTGCCGATGTTTAAAACATATTAGTGCATACCTAGTTTTACCGAACACGTCAAATTAACGGATTTTTGATGATGACTTTCATTGTAACTTTTGCCTTAGTTAATGTAAGTAAAAAATATAATTTTCCCCAAACAACATTTAATATAATAATTCATTAATAATTAATAAAAAAAACGGTTTCTATTGCCTGGAATCTACAAAAAATAGTGTTCATAATTTTTTCAGAGATTGGCCTTTTCACTAAGAACTTAAAGTACAACTGATAATGATTGCGTCCTGATTACGTTTACCAGTTAATACGAGCAAAATATATTCTGTTATAATAGCTACCGAACACTTTGGATCATTCAACTCTGAAATTGCCAAAGTCGTCAATTTGACGGGGCTTGGTATATAAAGGTATAGGTCATGGACAGGCAAACGTTTTCGGTCGCGGGCCAAAAATCGAAACAAAATACACTACAGTTCAAACCTTAAGCAACAGGTGGATTTTTTGCCATAACTCCACGAGAAATCACCTGAGAGACATGAAATTCAGAAATGAGGGAGTGTGTTATGTACTTAAAGGATGACGAAAGAATCGGCGCTGGGAAAGAAATGCAACGCATACGGTAGGGAATCAAACAAAAACAAGCTTTATTGAACGCATAGTATTGTGACTCATGATTGTCTATCCAAGAGGGAGAACATCAAACAGAATTTTCAGAAATCTGGCCTAAAATGACAATTTGATTTAATCATATTGCTAAAAATATAATTTGTGGATAGTAATTCAACAAAGCCTTGAATTACTTATTTTTCAGGAGCATTGATTTTTTCTTCTTTTCCCAGAAGTCATCTATCGATATTAGCACTGATGTACTACGAGTTTATTCGTAGCTGCACAAAAACGGCAAGTAAACACAGTAAGAGATAACTCGTAGTTGGCGTCCTAGAAAAGAACTCAAACTACGAGTTATCTCGTAGTTGGCGATCAACGTGTTAAGGACTGTTTTCTTGGGCTGCAAAGACCTTGCTTTAAAAATCTCGGCCATGCTTATCTATGATATATCACAGCGAAGTCTTTCGACGTATTTCACAGCTTCCGTTTCGGAAGAGTGGAGAACTATCTCGTGAAAAATAAATAAATAAATATGAGTAGCCTGGGCAGGAAAGAAAGTCAAGCATAAAGGATTTGTCAGCTGTCATACATTAACCTTGAAAAAGTTACGCGAAACTAACAGTTTCCACTTAAAATCTGTAATTCCCTAAACTTGCGCCGCTGTTCGATCATGTGCGAAGTCAAGGTTTTTATTCCATGCTTTTTTTATCATGATTAAGCCGCGGAAACGAATGGAAATGAAGTATTCTAGATGAATAAGTGGATGATTTATGGTCGCTACTTGTTTTCTTGGCATTTTGCTGATTAATTTTAAATATGTACGTCAAGGACTACTTACTTACATTGAAGTCTACTGTCACCACGTGTGTGATCTGAAATTAGATACAATTCTCCCGATCAGTATAAAAACATTAAGTTTTATTGACTTTACAAGGTGGGAAGGGGGGAGCTCTAGCTCCTTATGCACTTTCCATATGGGTGCCCTTGTTGGTAATGACAATATGCACCCTCCAAAATTAATATCTGGGTACGCCACTGTCTGTAGCAGTAGTCTCTTTCTCTCTTTTTAGTTTTTTTTTTAACTTGACGGATAATTAGACCGAAAATTACTATTTAACCTTTCAGCAGAAGAGTGTATGTCAGAGATATACCATAGTTAAATTAAATTTTTAATTTTTCAGACCAGAAAGGCACAGACACACTTGCGCTTGTATATTCTATTTGGTCACTAAGACTTACGTCCAGTGTTCGTCTAAATGTCGAGGCTTCAACAGGGTTCCGCATATCTGCTATTTGTATTTTACTCTCACGTAGACCTGCAATATAAATTTTAGTATTACGCTTCATAATTATATAACAGCACAAACTGTTTGAATGCAGTATTCCCCTCATGTTTAGTTGGCTTAAACCATTTAGTCCACTGGTACCCATAGAGGTCCCTATGTACCCACAGAGGTCCGTATTACCGACGAGGGATTGATGATTTGATGAAGATTTATAGTGAACACTTAATGGCTTTTAGTCTAATATCATACAGAGATTTCAAGACATTCCTCACTTGATTATCCCCAATTCCATGTTAGTTTAATCCACGAAATTTGATGTATCCATACTGATAAAGAAGCAACCTGCTGAATTTTATCAGATACGAAGAACTGTTGAACAAGTAGACTACAAATTAACTATTTTGGAAAAGGAGCACTCGAATGAATTACTTTTTTTTTACTTGTTAAGGGAGCGGTGGTGCAGAAAAGGTTGGGAACCTCTGATTTAGACAAATCTGAAATTTAACTCGTTACTAGTCGTCATATATGAATTTTCCATAGCGAAAATGAAAACTTTCTTCGTGACAGAAAAAAACTACGGTTGAACGTGACGTGCGATCGACCCAAAACCCTTGTAATAGATCCAGTATGCGCCACTTTCTTTGCTACAATGCCAATGTTCATTTAGCACTTTATCTTTAAATCACCACTACAGACAATACGAAACACACGCCGTTTATTCCGCATGATATAAACTGACAAAAGACAAAATATAGTAATATTACATTATTTATATTACATTAGTAATATTACATTGTTAAAATATTTTCAACATTTCTCCACAGACTGTTTTCAAATGATCAAAATGACTGTTCTCCACAGACTGTTTTCAAATGGGTAGAGCTCTACTCTTCGATACCAGAATTCATGGCATTGAATTCTGTTCGTGGCGTGGACGTTCGTAACCATTCGGAATTAGCTTTAAGAAGTGGGTCTTGGTCTCATTTGCTCTTGTTTACCAAAAACAGTAAACCGTAGCAACTCAAATTAATCAAATAGTTTTATTTTAACCTGGAAATTCAGAGAGAGTGCTGTATTTCGTTTATTTAAATCTCACTATTGTTATGGATATTTAAAACCGTTCTGAATTACCGTCAACATTTTGTGAGGCAGATATAGGTGAAAGTAAAATACAAATAGCAGATATGCGGAGCCCTGTTGAAGCCTCGACATTTAGACGAAAACTGGACGTATGTCTTAATGAGCAGGTAGAATATACAAGCGGAAGTGTATCTGTGCCTTTCTGGTCTAGAAAAATAAAAATTTAATTTAAATGTGGTATATCTCTCATATATACTCTTCTGCTGAAAGGTTAAGTAGTAATTTTCTGTCTAATTATTTGTCAAGAGATTAGACTGACAGAGCGTCTAGACCAGCCGCTCGTATAATTGGAGTACTCGTAAAAAATACAAAATTGAAAAAAAAACTAATTTCTCCTGATGAATTTTGATTATTTTGAATATAAATAAAGGTGTAAATAGGAAATAAAAATGCTAAGTAGTCCATTATGCCAAAGGGACCACACTCGGTCGAAGATAAGCCGAGCATGGTGTCTTGGTGTAAAAAAGAAATGTTGTATGAA
>CM063506.1:53724578-53739578 GCA_032207245.1 Pardosa pseudoannulata | reverse complement strand
TCACAATTTAATCCGATAGAAAATGTTTATTTATTAAAAATACAGAATTTTGCCCTTATTGAGATTATTATAATGCCGCTTGAAACACTTCTTCGCCAAGGTATGTGTGGCTCAGTGGTCGGCGCAGCGGACTTCAGTACGAGAAGTCCCAAGATAGAATCCCCGTTCAGGTGATGATGGAAATTTAATTTAATCTGATTGCGTTTGAGATGACTGTACGTGTGGTGACGTCAAGTATTTTTAAATAATATTTTTCTCTACTTTTTCATCAGAATGGTTCAATTTATAATTTATCTAAAAACATTTTACAATTTTTTGGATTTACAGGTTTAAACTATGTAACTAATAACATATCGGGTTTCAAGAATATTGATTTAAAATAAAATTAATTAATTTTGATAATCTATTGTAGCATAAAATCCTTTTTAGTATTTATATGTAAGGTATGGACTTTATAATTATTATTAGCAAATATAAATATTTTTCCAATTATTTTAACTATGTTTTGTTTTTTTTTTGTTTATAGTTTGCAGTGTCTCTAAAATATGACTGTGTTAGTCAGTAAAGATTTTATAGTAAAACACTTGATTGCAAAAACTATTTTGTGAAATTTGAAAAACTTTAGCACCCAAATCCATACTAGCAAATATATAATGATGAATATTATCTTATGATGAATATTATGATGAATATAATCTTAGATATTGTGAATTCTTGACAGAGAAAAAGCATTTGAAATTTAAACAACTTTGAAAATTGCAACTAGTCACCAGCTGTAAATTTTAAGCGTAACAAAATGCTATTTACAAAAAAGAAAAACGACTTAAAAACGGATTATTTTGTTATTATATTTAAACACATATCTGCAAAAGAGGAGTTTTATACTACATATACGTATTTGTCTTAATTTCAGGAATTATCCCCAGACTCGAAAAGTAAGAGAGACAAGAATGTTTTTAATTAAAATACGAATCAAGATCTTGTGAATAGCTTTTGTTAGTTTTTTATTATTAGGATATAAGATTAATGCAGGACCTTTCTTTTTTCTCAGATGCAAGCTCTAAATCTATTCAGAGGATTTAGATCTTGCATCTGAGAAAATCCCCTATATAATAATAGCCCAAGTTATCTGTCCGTCTGTCCTCGAATTTATGAAGCGGTTGGACCTGGAATGGATAAAGGCATCCATATTGGATTCATAATGAGTCAGGGTTAGCAAAATTCAAAGCTGGTCATTAAAACTTTCGAAATCCACCCCTTCCCTCGTTTTCAAGCATTTAATGTCATTATATCACGCCCTATGTTCCCCACTTAAGAGAAGGCGATTAAGTTTATCACATAATAAATATGTAAAAATAACATTTTATTAGCATTATGACGTCATTCCTTTAACCATCTCATTTAATCATTTCTTATTTTAATTTATTTGAATATCGTCTGCATTATTTTCATACGTTTTATCACTGAACTTAGATATTATGTAAATAATTTTCTTTTATTTTGGATTAAATAACATATTAGGTACATATGTGATAATTTTAAATTGAATCATCGATTATTTTTTGTTGCAACGAAAATTTTACCACCGGTATAAACATATTCTTAAAAGTCTAGGAGTTTCCCAGACTAATAAATATCTAGAGTTTATGTTATGTATCTTTGAAAATTAAGAAGCTTGTTAGTGTTTGTGTGTGTGTTACATAACTGCACGGTTTGACTAAATGAATTCAATGGGATTCTAAACTGCCCTTACAGTATCGGGAGATTTTGGAAGAGTATGAAGGTAAACAAAATATTGAGCATGTACCGGATAATTCAGAGCCAAAAAACAAATCATTTTTTTTACCTGCCTTATGGGGTACTTTACGATTCTGGAAAATTAAAAATTTTACCAATCCCGTCATATGACGGGCTATATGCTAGTGATTATTATAATTTCCCAGTGCCTTCTAATCATTAATAACTTCTAATAATACTTATTTCATATGAAAAGATCAGGTACAGGTAGCTCCATCGATAATTCTGGCTTTTTTTTGGTTATTATAGGGGATTCTTAAGATTTTCACCCTCCATAATATCTGCTTATAAACATAACGCCGTTTAAGAGTTTCGTGCATATGAAAAGATGAAGTACAGGTTGCTCCATTGATAATTGTGGATCTTTTCGGTTATTATAGGGGATTCTTAAGATTTTCACCTTCCATAATATCTACTTATAAAACATAACGCCGTTTAAGAGTTTCGTGCATATGAAAAGATGAAGTACAGGTTGCTCCATTGATAATTCTGGCTCTTTTCGGTTATTATAGGGGATTCTTAAGATTTTCACCTTCCATAATATCTACTTATAAACATAACGCCGTTTAAGAGTTTCGTGCATATGAAAAGATGAAGTACAGGTTGCTCCATTGATAATTCTGGCTCTTTTCGGTTATTATAGGGGATTCTTAAGATTTTCACCTTCCATAATATCTACTTATAAACATAACGCCGTTTAAGAGTTTCGTGCATATGAAAAGATGAAGTACAGGTTGCTCCATTGATAATTGTGGATCTTTTCGGTTATTATAGGGGATTCTTAAGATTTTCACCTTCCATAATATCTACTTATAAACATAACGCCGTTTAAGAGTTTCGTGCATATGAAAAGATGAAGTACAGGTTGCTCCATTGATAATTGTGGATCTTTTCGGTTATTATAGGGATTCTTAAGATTTTCACCTTCCATAATATCTACTTATAAACATAACGCCGTTTAAGAGTTTCGTGCATATGAAAAGATGAAGTACAGGTTGCTCCATTGATAATTCTGGCTCTTTTCGGTTATTATAGGGGATTTTTAAGATTTTCCCCTTCCATAATAGCTACTTATAAACATAACGCCGTTTAAGAATTTCGTGCATTTGAAAATGGAAGGACCAAGAAATATTTCTTACAGTTGTTAAAATTTTAAAATAAATTATGTTGGCCCACTTAGTTTTTACTAAGCCTGGTCTGAATAAAGATTGTTCGTCATTGTTTTATACAGAGGATGACCCAAGTGTGAGAGATCTCTTCTGGAGAATGAGTAGGTATAATTTACTCAAGAGAGAATAATATCGGTATTAAAACTGCGTTAATTTGTTATTCTCGGCAATCTGCTTTGTGTTGGGTGAGTGTGACATACGTTAAGCGTTTATTGTTTACGCTACCATTATTATTATCATCCATTCAGTTTCTGTCCTGACACAAATTAACCCCTTCCCAGTTTTTCCCCAGCTGAACTAGGGAAGGCGAAATGTACTATCCTGACTCATCCCGAGTGTAGCTCGGGCACTGTGAAATTTTACACTGTGCAATCCGTCTTTCCCGAATTATCTCACATGTGTTTTTTATGGTTTCGAATGCTTTTGTTTACTTTTCTGGCTGCTATATTATTTGTTGCTCAAAGAGAGACAACAGAGGGAAGTAGGTAACAAGAGAAACAAGGTTCTACTGTCCAGATTACGATGTTGGACTCTGTGCAATATCGTGTTTCCAATTGTATCATACACGATGAAATTTTGATTAATAATCTCCTAATCATTTATGTAAATGCAAAAGATATAAATAAAATTTAATTTAAGATAAAATCTAGGTATTCTAAGCTTTATATTTATTGTTAAAGATTTCTGAAAGCCAACTATACAGGTAAATTATTCATTCATTTAAATTGATTTTTTTACATTAATTTTTAGGAAATTTTGTATGCGAATGATGCTATTATGCTCAAAAAAGATATGTATGTATGAAATTAAGCATAAAAAATTGACATTTTTTGACCCATAATCCCGAAATAAAATGAACCTGGAAGGGGTTAATGCTATATTTTATGAATATGTGAAATAAATCATTTGCGGTAACATGTAAATGATCCCAGCTATGATTTAATCAAAATGAGACAAAATAAATCCATCTAAGGTACTAATATTGATAGCATTTCATTTCGAAACAGAAATATTTTAAATACTGTAATTTGAGGCTGATAAGCTTCAGCTTATATGTGTATATAAGTTGAAATATAACTTCTTCGGCGTATCTGAAGGAATATTATTTCTCCTTATACCTCCTCATTTTTTCCATTAAATGTCTTCATGTATTTTTGTCACACGATTTATTCGGGAGACGGGGGGGGGGACTCATACTAGCAGCTTTGGTGATTACGTAATTTTGGCGATGATTGACGTCATATGTCGTATTTCAATATTTTTTATATTTTTAGTCTTTATAAAGTATTTTGTAATGTAATGTAACCTAAAATTTTGTAATATGAATTGATCTTTATTCATATTTGTAAAATTTTACGCAATGGTAGCGCATCTGACTCCAGATCAGAAGGTTGCGTGTTCGGATCACTTCCAGGTCACCAATTATATGGCGGACCCTTGCTATGGCTCGACGATGATGAATGTAGTATCCGCAGGGATCACCACATACATATAACCATCCTCAGAAGGGATTTGTATGGTGCAGTTAAAATAACACAACTAACGTCCGACGTACGCATTTATTTAAGATTATATAAACAATAAACAAACATCAGCACCCTTGATACAACCGAGCCTCCGTGCTACTGGCACGCTGACTCTTATGTAGTCAGGCAGCATACAGCTATTTTGCATATTTACAATGGTGTGCTGCCACAAATAAAACTACAATAATAAAATTTTACAAATATGAATAAAGATCAATTCATATTACAAAATGTCAGGATACATTACATTACAAAATACTTTATAAAGACTAAAAATATACAAAACATTGAGATACGACATATGACGTCAATCATCGCCAAAATTGCGTAATCACCACACAGTACAATATCAACCCGATGTAGCGCGCCGTACCACATCAGCCAGTGTGATTCCCATGTAAGTGCACCGGAGCCTTTATTTATGAGATGGTGCGGGGAGGTCGGTAAAATGGTCGCCACTGTATTTTGCTGAGCATTGTGTAGTAGCCTGTTTTGAAAGACTATTGAGAAAAACTGACAATAAAACCAATATATAAATAACTGACAGAAAAGGGATAATCAGTGTCAGGACTGAAATCTGTCCTTTAGACAAAAGTAATAACTAAATAAAGGAGAATTTAAAACTTTGTTGGAAAGCTGATAATCTGGATAACTTTCTTTTTCTCTTTGTCAATTTTCCTGTGCTGTCGGGTACGCCGTCTTATGAAAATTCATTATTTTTAGGTAAATTTTCACTTATATGGCCTATACGCCAGGTCATCCGATGAACTTTCACTATTTTTAGGTCAACTCGGCGCATCCGATGAAGTTCCATTTTTTTAAAGTCAACTATTACGTAAACGTCGTAAACGCCAGGGTGGCTTATCTAACTGAAATTTCGGTAGACACCATGAATTAAATTTCGTTTCTACGACAATTTTTAGCTATACAATACGATGTAATATTCTTCAATTTTTTATTTCACTCTCATAAACAGCAAAATTCATGTAACAAAACGTGAAATAGAACTTTCTCTTACACAATATTGTTGATTATAATAGTTGAAAGATGTTTGTGCCTGCTAGATGTGAAATTCAGACATCATGCAATATGAGAAAATGCAGCTGTAAGCAGCAGGTGCTCGCTTGTTTCAGCGCTTTCGGACTTTATTTTTCGGCTTATTTCTTTAAGGTTTTGATTGCTGAATTTTTAAGCATTCAGCAGACGCACCCAGAAATGCGACGTTAACAAACGAGCTTGATCAATTTGCCTCTCCCATTAAATATTAATTACTTTTTTAATATTGCATCATGTATCAAAGAGTTATATGTGGCTTCCTTCATATTTGAAAGATTTTAAGTTGAAAACTTATCTAATTTTAAGTGTGTATAATTTTAATAACTAAATTATTGATTGAACTTTGATTTTCTAACTCTATTTCACTTTACTCTTATTCGTGTTTTTTCAACGTCAACTTTTTTACTTATGAAAAATGAATACGTTATATCAGTGGTTCCCAAACTTCTTATTTCCACGAACGCCTTCTCTTGAAAGACACCCCGGGCCATTCCATAGAAACATAATGTGTCAGTTATGTCACACCCGTAACAGCATATTTATAATTTTTTAAACATGTAAAGAAGAAGCTCAAATTCTTCATTTTTCGCAAAGTTCTTTCTTAGTGTTATAATTTCTACACAAAAAAAATATATATTTGAAATATTATATTCTTTATAGAAAAGTGATAAAAAGTAGTTCAATGTATCACAGCTGTTTTTATGGAATGGCCGACCTTATAATAAAACTCCAAATAAAAAAAACCTGTATAATTTTTGACAAAGTTAAAATTATAATAAAATTACAATTTTAACTTTGATTTTTGTCAAGAAAAGCTTTACAGTAATATATAATTAAAAAGTTTAGATATTTAAAGAAATATCTGTTGGAACTATAACCTTGTTATTAAGAATATAAAAATATTATATTAAATGTTGCTAATCAGATGTTTAAGCCAGATGAATTGAAATGAAATCCTTTATGTTTCTGTTTATGCTTGTGAAAAATAAAACCCAGATTTTTTTCTAATAATTTGGGAAAGATATTTTTATTAAATCAAAAGAGGGATAAGAGAACGGAATTCAAATAATGCCGTTGTTTTTCTGATGCCACTTTGGTTAAACCAAGCACGATTTAACCATACGTTACTCGTATTAAGGAAAAGGGGTGTGCCTTTCGTTTTAACGAGTACCGTTAGGTTGAAAGTACCACTTATGTTCAAGTGGATCCTCGTAACTTAGAAGCAGGGGCCAAGGAAAAGACCCATATACTTGACCTGAACCCCCAGAGGTATTGATTGAGAACTTGGAGGAGACTGTGACCACAAGCATATTTTACATGCCCCAGTCACCTTTAACGAAACCAGACTCCGAACCCGCAACTCTAAAGTTACGAGAGCTTTGCCTTTGCCGACTGGGCTACATCGGCTTACATATGTTACTGGAAATTGGTATAGGTTCTTTGGTATCTCAATACTTTTGAACAGTCTAATTCAGTGTTTCTCAACCTGTGGTACGGTGGACCTTAGGTGGGCTCGGGTTCCGAACCCGCAACCAATTAAGAGAACGTTGCCTTTACCGACATTGCTGTAGAGCGGCTCATTTAAATAACTGTTCAAATAACGTCTCTGAGTTTCATTCTCTCTGTCGTCCCGACAATGTTGTAGCATATATAGCGACGTAAGGGATGGAAATGGAATAAAATAAGTGAAGGACAGAAAAGTATTTTATTTATTGCTGTTTAATTTAACTTTAATGAAAATCTGACACTATTGTTTTATCATCAACATTGTTCACGCACTGCCAAATAAAAATTTGTTTACCAAGGACTCCTTCAGCGATGACATTTTTGTGATGTATGAGAATACTTTTTTAAAACTCAAATGCGTAGATTTTTGCTTTAAGTGTTATTCATCAACTTGCTCTTGTTCTTGAGCCATTTTGGTCCAAATTTATTACGGAAATTTCTTCGATTCTGTATAGTATATCCACTACAGTGTTCCGTCACCACTTCGTGCTTCATGTTTTGCATCTTCAGTGCTTCGCGGGTTTTTCCAAAATATTCATCAAAAAATAAAAATGAAAAAATACAACCATGTCGACAGCTACATTGCGTAAAGATGTGTTGTTTCATGTTGATGCGCGAGAGAGAAGGATTCCTGGATGTCAAACAAAGATGAGTTGACTCAGAATACTTACCACGAGCTCTCATAAAGACGCGTGATTGGTTTCCGGTGCGACATAGACCAATGAGAGAAAAAACAAAGACAAAAATTACCCATAAACATGTTTCTCTCCAAGGTAAAGTCTTCGGCTCTACCGTCAGCTCCTCCAGCAGAAGAGTCTCCGAGTGAGTCTAAAGCTTCTACGAGTCAAGTGAGAGCCTCTACTCTGCCATCAACACAAGACTCTTCGCCTCTCCCAGACAGCAGTGTTGATTAATGTTTATTACTGTATTATGTTTATTAATGTATATTACTTTTTTGTAATTAACATCTCTTAAATAGCACAGACATGTTTAATTAAATACGAAATACTGTAATTTTTGTTTTAAATGTGTAAAGTAAAATACTGTCTACATATTTAAAACATTCGTGTACCCGCATGCATGAAAATTCAGAGGGGCAAATCCTACTTAGTGGTTTTTCAGCTTTTGCGGAAGGTTCTAGTCCCCATTAACCGCGAAAAACGAAGGATCACTGTATTTCGTCATTTTCTGTGATATATTGAATATCTCCTGTAAATTTTGAAACCTAATTTGCCTAATAGAGTTACGTTACCTATTTGCCTCGGAGAGGGTTTATAGGTTTTTGAAAAAAATGCACGGATTAAGGACATCTGGTCAGTACACAATGTGAATTTTGGTCCTTCTATCAAATGATTGAAATATTTAATGAAACGATTAATCCCGAGAAGTTTACGATCACATGTACTATAAATTTGTTCTGTGAGATTAGATTTCTTAGAATAAAATCCAATAGGCTTCAAACTTCATCAAATTTTTGTATATTTGATCCTACTGTCCAATCCAAGGCGACTGAGTGTAACAAAAGAACAAATTATGAATTTGGGTGAGACAAAACAGCAAGATTTGCTAAATCTTCTTCACATTTTTTAAAATGTGTAATTTCTTCTTCAGTTCAAGTTATATTCTGATTATCTTGCCTATCGAATTTTTATTCAAGATAGCTTGAGCGACATTTTTTAAATACCGACTGTAGAAATTAACCATTTTGATAAAAGTCAACAGTTGATAAACTGATTCAGGAAATTTTAAATTCAGAATAGCTTTAACCCTTGCGGAAAGAGGTTTAAATCTCTAACTTGTAATTAGAAAACCTAAAATCTCCAACTCATTAAATCTAAAAACAGATTTATAAATATTAAAAATCGAAATATAATAATAAAAATAAATATAATCGAAATATATGTAATTAAAATTATATCATCGAAAACTAATTTTAAATGTTTATCGAGTTCTTCTTTAGTGCTTGACTCAATTAAAATATAATCCAAATATAGGTAAACAAAATTCAGTCTTCCAAATACTTTATTAATAAATCTTTGAAAAATAGCGGGTGCTCTGCAAAATCCTGAAACGCATGACATTAAATTTGTACAAAGCGAAAGGGGTTATAACAGCGGTTTTAGACTTTCCATTTTCATTAATAAGGATATAGAAATATGCTTTATGGTAAGTTGAGTTTCTTAAACAAAAACAAACTAAAGTGATAGAACATCCGCCGTATTCACCTGATCTAGCTATGTGTAACTTTTGGTTATTCTTTAATCTAAAAAAGAACTTCCGTGGACGTCGTTTTCATTCAGAAAGATTAATGTGGCTATAAATGCATTTCTTCATCTATTCCAAGAAATGAATGGCTTGACGCATTTAATCTGTGGAAAATTCGTTTACAAAACTGCATTGATGATGAAGGAGATTACTTTGAACACACCTAAAATTTTGTAAGTATAACTTTAAAAACCTAGTTGTATCTCAAAAATTTCAGAGTGACCCTAGTATCAACAATATTTGGGCAATATATAACATGACCATTTCTTTTTTGACTGAAAACAGGACATTGGTTTATTTAGGTCAAATCATAGGTGGTGAATGAAAAAAACAAGACTTTTTTAAAGTTATTTATTCAGAAAAAGTAAGTTGGCTTAAAAGTTACGAAATACAGGTATCCAAAATTTTTAGTTATATATATATATTTATCAGAAGAACAAATTTGTTTTAATATAGATGGTGACGATTTTCAGTAAGAATGAAACCCTTGCCAAGTTTTTTTATATTCACCTAAATTATCAACATCGCCTTTAGAACTGAAATTTGTAACTGGGTTTTCTCAGATGTCCACAACTTGTTCATAATAGAAAATACTCTTTCTACTGGATCATTTGTAGCAGGCAAACATAAAATATTTTCAATTACAATAGAAAAGTTTTTATGCAGAAGATTGTTGGCTCGAAAGTATTTGAATACTTCCAACCAACGGCTTTCCGCGGAAGCATTTAAATTATTCCATTTTTTTTTGCAATGTAATGTAATTAGAAATTAATGAAAATTCAGTATCTTTATTACAGTCAATATATTGCTTTTCAACTAATACATCCATTCTGAAATAAAGGCTGGTACATTTATGATCATGCCACCTGCTATGATTTCGTCTTAAAATGACATTTTTTTAAATGTTTTATTACTTTAAATTTTCTTGTCTTAAAATTTGTAATATAGATCACCACAACATAAATACATCGGTCTGAAAAAGCCATATAAGTATATCTACAGTAAACACTAACACTTTTTTAATGAGAAATCACACATCTTTTATTAAGTATTTTCTCTAGTTCTTTTTAGAAACGGACGATGGTTGAATTAGTAGAGCGCTCCCTTTCAGTACTGAAACCCCGGGTTCGAATCCCGCTACTGATACGAATTTGTAACTTTTTGGAATCGATAGATCTCAACTTAGCAAAACACTGTGATCATCGAACATTTATATTCTTAGTTATATCATATTCTTAGTTATGTTAAAATTAGTAAAATATTTATGTTTAATATGTATTGCTGGGCATCTGAATGTATATATAATACAAAATCACCTAAGATGTTACGAAAAAACTATTTTTTATTTGAAAATTGCTGTATTTTTGTTTATTAAGATTATTTTGTGTCCCTTTTGTGTTGGTTCTACGTTTTACTCCATGCGATATGAGCTGTTTTGGAGGTCAGCGGGGGTTGGACCGCGCTGACCTCCTCATTTTCTCGCGGTTTCTGAAAACGGGCCAATTTTGCGTCCCATAGTCCATTTCGGGGACACCGGGACTCGTAATTGTAAAAAGGGACAGTCCCGTTCAAAACGGGACGTCTGGTCACGTTAGCAATATACCAACTCAGGTGACTATTGGTGTAAAAACTAATTTAACAATGTAGTAAATTTTTAACTTCCTATGCATATCGTCACTCTTAGCAGAGGTAAGATATTAAACCAATTGAATACTACGTAATGTTCCATAAATATTAATTATTTTTAATGCCTACAGTTAAAAAAGTCACCGAACTCATAAGAAATACTGTCCATTAAAGTCATTTTTTTTCACTGTTATATCGTCCCCATTTTCTTATGTTCGTGGAGGCTATTCTTGTAATTCACTCCTTAAGAAAATGCTACCTATCCTGTTTCTATTTGAGAACGTTATCTCTTTAGGCACATGGAGAATCTATTGAATGAGGAATCGACTTCTTAACACCGTTTGAACCTTTTGACATTCATTCTGCTGATTCGATCTTATCACGAACGGCTAAAATGCAGACGAAGATCAGGAACGTTCGGAATTATTTTGAAATAGAAAGTCGTGATTGAGGAAGGAAAGAGAGAGCTGGTTTTAAAAATGCATTCTGCTTTTAAGGCACCCGAACGTGATGGAATCATGTAAAGTTATGAAGAATGCTGGAACGTTGACGTACTGTAGGTGAGGTCAAAGATTCCCTCCTCTAAAGAATGTGTGTGCCGTTTATATATGAAGCAGCGTTAAGACGAGGGTGGGCTTTCAAAAACAATCTATTTGGTTATTATTCAATCTGCTGGAAAATGTTAACATGCCATTAGCTATAAATGAACGAAAATTGTTAAAATTTCAGTGTAAAATAATATTTATAGGACATAATACCTTTCGAACTAAAAAGTCGTGATTTAAACGGCCTTCTTTTGATTTAGTATAAAATAAAAAGTTCAGCTTTGTTTAGAATAATTGTTTCTTATATCATTAACACATTGTATGCGGGACACTTACTAGTACGCTTTCTGACGATTGATACTTGAGCGTGGTGCACGTACTTGTACGGGTTAGTGTAACAACATTATTTGTGGGTCGAAAAATAGCGGTATGTACAGGAAAACGAAGCCGAATATTCTTGTCTACTATATAGATTCTGGAAACATTTAGACAAATAAAAACTAGTTTTTACACACACACACACACACACACACACACATATATATATATATATATATATATATATATATATATATATATATATATATATATATATATATATATATATGACTACTAAACACTATATAGTCCTGAGTACAACTTCATATCGTTATTTAAATCTCATCACACACAACTTTCTTCAATGGCGTCTCACATTGGCGCCCAACTTCTAACAAAGGCAAGCTTAGCTGCCTTGGGGAAGCTACAGGTCTGACCGTGGAATGTGCATGCTGCTCTCTGCCCAGATCACTGCACGTGAGATGTATTTATGTGGCTAACTCCTCACGCCGCGTAACTCTCAGTAAAAGAATCCCTAATTAAAATCTCTTAAAATTAATCTACATTTTAAATCCTGACACACACATATATATATATATATATATATATATATATATATATATATATATATATATATTTGTTTATATATTTCAATATAAAATACTAAAAGTTGGTTAAAAAATTAAATAATTTTCGATCTATTGAGATTTAACTGAATAACTACATTGACTTGCCAAACTCCGCTCCCGGTACAATTCCGCTGCGAAATGTACCCGCACACAATGTGTTAATAAGTTTTCAACTTTATAAAAAAAATTAGTTTTGTTCCATGAGGTAATGCATTTAAAAAGCACAAAATATACACAGTAAATAAAAAAAAATGGAAAACCCCTCACTCGTAAAATAATTTTAGAAATTTGTAAATCAGAAACTAATTTTTAATTAAAAAAATTAATCATCGTTTTTATTCTGTGAACCACATTTATTATACCAGAAATATATTTTGATCTATAGTACAATAAAGGCTATTTATTATATATTCACTTTCCTCGCAGTTTTTAATTTTTTTTTATTTAAAAATATCAGTTACTTCTCAAATTTTGGGTTAAAGAATAAAACAGATATTTTAATTACACATGATGTAAAAAATTATTTTATAATGTGCTTATTTAATAAACTATCTTGCAGTTAAGGGGATTCATTTTATTTTCATTTGGTGTTTATTTTATATTATGTTAAGAAATACTGTCATCTCTAGCTAGAGTGTTACTAAAGAATTTGTGAAAAAAAAAGTCAATCTAAAAGAAACAGAACTTTTTGTTTTGTGATGAATGAGAGAATGGCTTATAACGAGGATTTTAAACCTAAAAGAGGTAGGGGAGAGTGGGGCACCTTGGGACATAGCCCACCTTGGGACACCTTTATTTTCAGGCTTTAATTTGCAGCCAGGAATTAGTGCTCATGTGTATTGATATATGGCCTTCCTCTTCACTTCTCAAAGAATTTTGATGAAAATAGTTCTTATAGGTAAGGAACAATTTCATTTTCTTTGTTTTGAATAACCCAAAATTACATCAATGTGCATTTTAAAAAGTTTTTTTTTTTTTTGAAAAAAATTAAAATATTTTAAAAAAAAGTATATTGTTATGAAAGGAAATTCATTTATTATTGATTCTATGCTAATAAATAAATTGTATTGTTAAGCCTAACTGTATGGTAGTTACCAAAATATACTATGTAAAATGGGGCAGGTTGGGACACACATAGATGGGGTACCTTGGGACATTTTAAAAAGTGTAAACAAATATCAATTCAAGCAAAATAATTAATATTTTGGTGCCTAATTTTTAATTGATTTAACATGTCAAAATATTAATTTATTAATCTTTTTTTTTTTCAGAAAAGAATGATGAGAACAAGAAAAACAAACAAAGTATTCTGCTGTAAATACTAATATGCTTGAATCAACTGCAAATATAACATTTGTTAAAAAATGTATCAACTTGAACAATTTTCAGCTATTTCTATTTTATAACAGTTAATAAAAATAATTTAAACAGTATTTTGTATTTGTTGTTTAGTGTCCCAACCTACTCCATACAGTGGGGCAGGATGGGACATTGGAAAGGTATTTTATTTCTTTTATTACTCTTTAACTAAATGAGATATTAAGTAGATTTAATGTTTATAAGAAGCAGATATGATGACAATATATGCATGCATACTTATTTTTTTCTATTAGCTTTAAAAAAAATCATAAAAATGTTTAACTGAAAAGTGTCCCAAGGTGCCCCGGTCTCCTCTACTATGCCCCTTAAACTTTATTTTTTATTAATAGCTAAAAATAATCTTTATCAAAAATGTTCTATGCACATACATTTTACGCATATTAACTTTTTTATTTGTAGGAATATTTTCAGAATTTAGAATAGAACATCGTTGTTATCATAAGGTTTATTGGAAATTATTAAGAAAAAATATTACTAGCAAGAGTATTAAATTATAAAAAAAAGTATAAATATACACTTAGTTGTGAGCTTTACAGCAATTGTTTCACCATGAAACGTCCAATAGACTAAAAACTACTAATAAAATTGATTGCGGTAATCTACTGAACAATCTTAAAACCCTGTTGGTCTTAAAATCAGAAAACATTACAGTCTATATCCGTTCTTTCGTTATTACAAATGAAACTAATTTATATTACTCATATTTTATTATCAAACCACTAGCATATAGCCCGTCATATGACGGGATCAGTAAAATTTTTAATTTTCCAAAATTGTAAAGTACCTTATGAGGCAGGTAAAAAAAATGGTTTGTTTTTTGGCTGAGAATTATCTTGCAACCAAAAATAATCGATGATTAAATTTAAAATTATCACATATGTACCTAATCTATTATTTAAGCCAAACATAAAAGAAAATTATTTACGTAATATCTAAGATCAATGATAAAACGTATGAAAATAAGGCAGAATTTAAAATAAGAAACGATTCAATGAGATGGTTAAATGAATGACGTCATAATGCTAGAAAAATGTTATTTTTACCTATTTATTATGGGATAAGTTGATAAATTTAATCGCCTGCTCTTAACCGGGGAAAATAGGAGTTGAAATAATGGCATTAAAAGTTCGAAAAGCCGAATGATGGCCGAATGGTTATCGTGCTGGCCTTCGGAACCGGAGTT
>CM063506.1:53707078-53719578 GCA_032207245.1 Pardosa pseudoannulata | reverse complement strand
AATA
Organism: Pardosa pseudoannulata; assembly: GCA_032207245.1. Lineage (NCBI taxonomy): Eukaryota > Metazoa > Arthropoda > Arachnida > Araneae > Lycosidae > Pardosa > Pardosa pseudoannulata. The sequence goes on along the minus strand of CM063506.1, from coordinate 53,719,574 downwards.
TATGAAGAGTCATATCAGGATTCCACCAACAAAGACTGTTATTGCTAATTATTTCCCTTTCTTTGTTGCCTCTGAATGACACGCTAGAAAAAAATATTAATTATCCTGCAAAACATATGAAACCAAACATCAAAGCAGTTAAAAGAACTGAATTCACAGAGAATAAAAAACTCCCTTAAAAGCAGTTTTGAATGTCGGACGATTTTTCATACGAAATCTTGTTTACTGGAATGATAAGGTGACAGAGTACAAAAACTGCATGGAAGTGGAGGCTTCCTTCACAAAAGAGTTTTAATCTCTTGCTTTTGTGTCTCAGTGGTCTCATTCTTTCACAATCACTAAAGGAAAATGCGGCAAAAAAGCATAACGGCCTTACGCAAGCAAATAATGTTGCTCATTAAGGAAATGGGGAGTAATTAGAAATGAGGTTTTTGTCTTTTTTTACCGCCAGGGAATTCATAAAAAACTAAAGGAAAACACCCAACTTTTGCCTTTGGTTGTCTAGTAAATAAAAATTCTTTACAAACTTATTATAACAAAACCTATTTTTGTAAAGCTGTTGTTTGGTCATTATGTCTTACCTGAATCAAAAGAGGCATATAAACTCCTCTACTTGACTACCTTAAATAAACAAAGAAATCATTTTTTGCCCTACATCCTGACTTCTAACATTTATAGCCTTTACATACAGTTTGAAAAAATTTAAATTCTTTGCAGGATGTATTTACCTGTCATCAGCATGTTCCTTCCTTTGACCTCCCTTTAATAATTTATTTTTTATTTTGTCTTTTTTTCAAATATTCAGAGTATTTAAAGATTAAGATAGTTCAAAACTATTGTAGTGGTTTAATACAGCTTAAAATGCTATGGTAAAATGTTTGCTGCACGTGGACTCATTGCACCCGCCCGACCTTCTGCATAAATACTGAAAGAAGGCTGAATATGCAAAACTTTAGCTTTTGGTAATAAAATACGCATTTTCGAATCCCATTATTGGTATGGATCTCCGTAGTAATCCAGAATCTACTTTAAAAATAAATCTCGGTCTAATTAGCCCTCTTGTAGCAAAAGCATTACCACAGCCCAGGTAGCACAAAAATATCGGCTAATATCAAATACACCTTCCTAACTGATATCTCTGATTAACATCTTTTTAATACTTAACATTGTTCACCAAGTAGTAATTTTGCCATTCAAACTAATTCATTCACTTCTTGAATTAAGGCTTTTTTCTATTTGTTTAGAAGCTTGACAGTTAAAATTTGTATTACCTGTCATTTTCAAACAGAACAAAACTCTACGACAGGTCAAGTCTATTTTACTTGTCTCACTGCTTTTCGAAGAATCGCAAATTAGTCTTAGTACTTGTTGTGTGGCCTCGTATAGAATGGAAAAAATATAGACTCGATCCACTTTCATTTAAAATCAATTGGTGTATTGTACGTTGCACATAACACATGAGATACCATTGGATGTTAGAAAATTAAGTATATTTCTACGAATATCGATAAGTATCGTTGAATATCTCGAATTTTAATAATGCATTATGTCGGTCAACATCGGTATCTCTCCAAAATTTGATGTTCGACACTCAGCGATATTCAAAATGTTGGCCAACACTACGGGCGCAGTTTGTCCCTAGAGGATTTAGCGCCATTAAACTTCAATCAACCAATCAACCAACATTTCTACGACATTTGCTGATATATTTGTGCTACATGGGAGTACTTTCAGCCAAACAACCAACTAGCTTAATTAGACTTTATAAAAAACTAAAGGAAAACACCCAACTTTTGCCTTCGACTGTCTAGTAAATAATAATAGTTTTACAAACTTATTATAACAAAATCTATTTTTGTAAAGCTGATGTTTGGTCATTGTGTCTTACCTGAATCTAAAGAGGCATATATAGTCCTCTATGTTATGCTATCTGAAATAAACAAAGAAAACATTTTTATATTGCATAATAAGTTTTAACACTTATAACTTTTTACATACAATTTGAAAAAATTTCAATTCTTTGCAGGATGTATTTACCTTTCATCAGCACGTTCCTTCCTTTGACCTCCCTTTTATAATTTATTTGCTATTTCGTCTTTTTTTTCAAATATTCGGAGTATGTAATGATTAAGATAGTTCAAAATTATTACAGTGGTTTAGTACAGCTTAAAACGCTGTAGTAAAATTTTTGCTGCCAGTGGACTGATTGCACCCGGCCGGCCTGTAGCATAAATATTGAAAGAGGGCTGAAAATGCGAAGCCCAGTGGCGTTGGGGTAGTGCTTCAAGCTCCTACGACACAGATCCGAGGTTCGATCCCCTGACTGGCAAGGTTGACTCAGCCTTTCATCCCTTCGGTGGTTGGGCAAACTGAGGATGAAGTATGCTTGTGAATTAAACACTGGGGGTTCCACGTAAAGTTGACTACCTAACCGGAACATATGCTTCGCACCTCAGGGCACTTGGTCTTGGAAACGGAGATTGGCACTGCAGGCCCTGGTCCCCTAGGGGCTGTTGCGCCGAGGAGTTTAGTTTAAAGTTTGGCTAAATATGCAAAGCTTTAGCTTTTGGTAACAAAATACGCATTTTAGAATTCCATTGCTGGTATGGATGTTCATAGTAATCCAGAAACTACTTTAATTCTCGGTCTAATTAGCCTTCGTGTAGCAAAAAAATTACCATAGCCCAGGTAGCACAAAAATATCGGCTAATATTAAATACATCTCTCCTAAATGATATCTCTGGATAACATTTTTTTAAATATTTAGTATTGTTCATCCCTTAGTAAATTTTCCATACAAACTAATTCATTCACTTCTTAAATTAAGGCTTTTTCTATTTGTTTAGAAACTTTACGGCTAAAATTTGCATTACCTGGCATTTTTAATCAGAACAAAAATGTACGACAGACCAATTCTAATTTAATTGTCTTACAGCTTACCGAATAATCACAATAATTGCAATTAGTCACAGTACTTGTTGTGTTGCCTCGTATGGAATTGAAAAAAATATAGACTAGATCCAATCCCGTTCCAATGAACTAATGTATGTTGTACATGATATAGTGAGATATCATTGGATGTCAGAAAATTATATTTATTTTTACGAATATGAATAAGTATCGTTGAATATTATTGAAATAATATTATTTTCATGACATTGTCAACAACTGTAAGAAAAACATTAAAAAATAAAGGAATGTTTCTTAAAGCTGGCATATTAACTAAATTTTTTGTTAGAATGATATTTCTCTTATAAGCAATACAAAACACTTTAAAATGATTCCTTTAAATTCGGATTTTAATTTTGCATTATGTCTGTCAACATCGGCATCTCTGCAAAATTTGATGCTCGACACTCAGCGATATTCAAAATGTCGGCCAACATTTGCATGACTTTTGCTGATATATTTGTGCTACCTGGGAGTGCTTCCAACCAAACAATCAACTAGCCTAGTTAGACCTCGTGTTGCAAAACATTAACCGTAGTAATCGAAACCAAATACAATTTTCAAAGGTATTTAATAATGATACAAATATCCATACCGTAAATTTCAAACAAATACCGGTACAGAAGAATAACGGCATTATCCGTAAATTTAACCATATAATGAGATATACCTATTTTAGCAGTTTATCCTGCTTTATTGTATATAGCTTTGTGCTTCGTGCTTTAATATAGTACGTGTATCATCGCATAGTAGCAAGTTCTGTCTTCAACAGAATAAATTGGGAGTTGTGTCCTAGTTGTTCAGATGTCATCTAGACAGTGTCGGTTATTTACTGAATAGCATGAGTTACTATTATGAGTCATAAATATTAAATAAATAGAAATATTCAGGCATCTCTGACTTGTGTAGCAAAATTAATATGAGAAATTTTTCTGTCTTACAACTTTGGCATTTTACCTAGGGCCTGATTTACAGCGGGGCATTCGGGCCACTGGTCCCGGATGCTAGGGGGCTCCAAATTTAAAAAAAATATACATTTATTGTTTAGTTCAACTCAGAGTTTGTGCATACTGCCTGAAAACATGAAACCTCTTTTGTTGATGACAAACTGGAGCGTGTATGTTGTTGATGGGCTTCTAGAGTCAGTAAATTAAATTTATTCCATAATTTTAAGCCAAAAGTAAGTTTTTTATTTGATTAAAATACTTTGAAGCAATGTTACCATTTTAAATGTGTATATTATTCAAAAGATTGAAAAACCAACCATATCACTGACACCAATTTACAAATTCATCTTTTCCGAGAGGGAAAAAATCTTAACTACTTTTTTCCCTCTTGAAGTGGTTAACAAATCGAGAAAATATATTTATCCAAAAGCATCTGATATCTATTTTTTTCTCTTTTTAAGATTTAAGAATGAATAGAAAGTTTTAAAATTGGTAATTTAAGAATAGTATTTAATTTTTGGAATATTGTAAAACAAAGTCTCACATGATAGTTTACATAAAATGGTAATTTTTATTAATTTAAACCAGTGCTTTTTCTTTTAAAAAATGTTACAGGCACTGAGTTTGACTCAAGAATATCACAGTTTTATCGTTAAAGTCAGACACTGTACTTAGATTGCACAGATATCTGTAATACGTTTGAAGTACTAAAATTTAACATCACATGACAGTTTACATAAAATGGTAATTTTTATTATTTTAAACCAGTACTTTTTCCTTTAAAAAATGATACAAGTACTTTGAGTTAGACACAAGAATATCACAGTTTTATCGATAAAGTCAGACACTGTACTTAGATTGCACAGACATCTGTAATACGTTTGAAGTACTGAAATTTAACATCACATGATAGTTTACATAAAATGGTAATTTTTATTATTTTAAACCAGTACTTTTTCCTTTAAAAAATGTTACAGGTACTCTGAGTTTGACTCAAGAATATCACAGTTTTATCGTTAAAGTCAGACACTGTACTTAGATTGCACAGACATCAGTAATACGTTTGAAGTACTAAAATTAAAAAAAATATTTCATATCATTAGATAGACAAAATGTTTAGGTTATGTGTACCTGTCAGGAGTATTTAAACTGATATAATAGCTTATAAAATAAAATCGCTCTCGAGTTCGAAAAAGGTAAGATGTATGGGGGTCCTCATATGAGGCTTTGGACCGGGGCCCCCAAGGGTATAAACCGGGCCTTGATTTTACTCCATAATTTCATTTCAACCCAACACTTAAATGTGTCACAATTTAACATTCGAGAACTAAGCTGAAAAATTCATATGACAAATGCCCATCTTGATATGACAAATACTGTTGTTACATCAAGATTGACATGACATGCAATCTGTAGCTATTAAGTGAAATGAAATTATTCCATTGAGGCCCCTGGTCCTCGTGATTGGCTCGCCCAAGTGGCATTTGCAACAACTACAACGCACAAGGTAAGCCTTATGTTAAATACCCGTGGAGTATTTGTAGAGAACGCTTTCCAATGGGGGGTAAGAGAACCAAGTGTTATTTTCCCTGTTGTGGGAGAGAATAGCCACCTGAGCAATAGGAATAAGATCATGTCTAACGTCTACACTTATTATATACCATGGGTGGCCAAACTTTTGGGAAGTCTACTCCACATTTAAAAAATCGAAGGCGGTCTACCAATAGCAGAGAGAAATTAACGTAACGTACCTGTTTATATATTTATTTTCGGTAACAAGAAAAAATGGTAAATTATCTAATTTTTCTAAAAAAACTTAATATTAATATTTACAAAATAAAAATTTACTGATGACAATAATCAAAGTATTCATATATCAAAAACTGACCATCCTATTCACTTCGTTTAGTTAAAATTTGGCACTCTATATCTGCGACAAGTTTATCATATTGTGGCTGTCACGAGCTTATTGCAATGCATAAACTCGAAATTAAATGTTCATCTGTTAACAAACCATTACGAACCACGGTTGCTACTACAAAGCTCCAAAAAGCTTGGAAGCTTAAAGCAGGGCTTCGAACCGTAATTTTTTTTGTTCCGGTTTTCGTTCCGGTTCAACTAAAAAATTAATATCGGTTCAGTTCCGGTTTTCGCTCCGCCAAAAATAACGGTTTTCGGTTCAGTTCCGGTTTTTGCTCCGCCAAAAATAACTGTTTTCGTTTCAGTTCCAAATGAATAATTTCATTTTATGTATATTCTTATTTGTACTAAAAATATAATTCTATCATAAACAAAAAATGTAATTCTATCAAAATTTAGAAGATTTTATTCTTTTTTTAATTAATACACTATGTGAATTGATACAAACAGCAGGTACGATAAGAGCGGCGAGCACTGGCATTGTTATCCATTATCAAAATCGCATTTGACAACTAGGTTCATGATTACCCACATTCGTCGTTTGACTCTCACATCGTGCACTTGGCCTTGCAATAATTATGTAAAAAATATATTATTTATTTAACATATGAAAATTGCCTCTAATTATTAATATATCTTCTAACGTGGTTTCACTAAGATTACTTCTGTTGTCTCGGAGAATAAATTTCAAACCTGAAAACGCTCTTTCAACACTAACTTGTGTAGCTGGAGCTGCCAAAACCACCATTGCAATCTTTATACAAGTGCAGATATGTAATTATAAAGTTGACGTTAAATTAGAAAATATTGATAAGTTGGTAACAGTAACAAAATGACTGAAAGATATATCGAACCGAAATAAACCGATATTTTTTTTCGGTTCAGTTCCGGTTTTCGTTCCGACCAAAATAACGGTTTTTTCCGGTTTTCGGTTCAGTTCCGGTTCGGAGCCCTGGCTTAAAGTCGTCAAAAATCTCCAGCGACTTCAGACATCACCCGAAAAGTCGCCAAGTTTGGCGACAAAACCGGTGGTGTGTATAGTACATCGATTCAGTACCATATAATGATTATATGGTACTGATTAGATTATATTATAATCTAAGCATCCCACTTTGTCAAGTTGTTTCTATTTAATTCTCCACTGTAAAACAACAAATTCGTTGTATTATTTTGCACAGTTTGTTTTAGGTTTTAAAGCGTAAACTGTAGTAAATTTTTATTTTAAATAATTCATTAATTCTATGTCATAAGTCATAAATTAAATTGTTAATATTCGAGGTCATTATCAGGATGGTCGCGCGGACTACGTAAAATGTCTTTGCGGTCGACGTCTTGGCCACCCCTGTTATATACAGTTCATTACAGTTTATACTGTTGACTTTTTAAAATAAACTATCTTCGAAATCTAATGACAGGGGAATTTATCCACCTTAAACTTATTTTGAATACTTAACCTGTTATCAAAGAAAAATACAGCACAAATATATTAAAATTTTGAGTAATACCAATTAATAAACTGATAAATTTGTTTACTTATTTCACCTATAACTCATATTCTTATCTGATCCTCCGGGTGTATTCTTCTGCATATTTTATCTCTCTGAATCACAGCATAAGAAACGCTCAAAAATCTTCGTATAGCTCCAATTAATGCATCAGCGAGAAATTTCGACATTGATATAGAACAGCTTTGTTTTCTTCGCAGCTAGAGGCTGTTCGAAAGTAGAGTTTGTCTGTCAAAGCAAATAATCTAAATACCGCTGTCAGATTATTATAGAAAGGATGCCAGATTGACAGACGGGACATCGCTTCTTCAAAAAGAAAAAAAGACAGAAAAAACAGCCAACACACCGGTTGTGCCAGGTGCATAACATTCATCCCACTCTTAGCAGAGCTTTTACGGGCAGAAACATATTGTTTGAGTGGCATCAGTTTCCTGGTGGATAAATGAACGCTCAAAATAAAAGAAATGGAAGCTTCGGATTGTATGCCGTCAAAGCATAACATGCAATGAACTACCCTTCTTTAAACTGCAGTGGAAACGTCTGGCTGTAGTAGCCATTAAATTTCCCTTCCAGTCTATGAAGCATGCCAAGGGTGGCCAAACTTTCTTACAGGCGTACTTACCTTCATGACCTTCATGAAATGGGTTAACAGGATTTTAAGGACGGTATATTTTACTAATCCTGAGATTTCTATCAATGAACATGAAATTATGCTCAGGGGTAACAGGGAAATGGATCAACATGATTCTATGCGCCTAGTCTGTTAATCCTACGATTTCTATCAGTGAGCATGTGAGCAAAAAGCGTGAGCCTCGTTACTGGTAACGAGGAAATGGATCAACAGAATTGTATGGGCCTAACCTGTTAATCCTGAGATTTCAAAGAGCATAAAACTATGCTATACCGTTTAAGGTATGAAAAACTAAAAGGAATGAAAGGATATATAAATATGGATTTGTGTGGTCAAGACACAAGTACTTACTTACAAATTGGCGTTTTTTACTGCCTTTTTAAGTGATTATAAATGTTAGTGAGGTTGCTTAGAATTTACTTACAAAATAGAATAACTTTTTACTTTAAAACACTAATTAAGCCATTTCTACATGTGATTAACTCTACAGTACCTACAAATAATTATTTCCCAGAAATAATCTTAAAATTTAAAATAATTCAAGAAATTACGAAAATAAAAATAAAATTGCCTTAGAGATGAAAAATTGAAAAATTTTGTTGTAAAATTGGATGCAGACTTTTACAAGAAAAATTACAAAGTAAAGAATTTTAGAAATATAATTTTATTTTGAAGACACTTTACAATCCTTAGTTTCAGTAAGTCTTTCAAAATATGTTTAACATGAATTTAAACTGATCTTCAAACATAATTCTAAGTAAAAATCTATAATTTGAATAATCTATGATAACAGCAATTTTAATTTTGAATTTTCAGCATTTTATTATTTGTTATGAATAATCTTCTCTGAAATAATCCCTGCAATTTATCAAGAATCATATAAACTCCACAGTGGTGAATCAAACATAACTGACACAAGACAATATTTGTGCCGCTCCCCACGAACACATGGGGTAAACCATTTTTGCCCTTTCTAAGACGGGCGTCTGGGGCATGATAGATTCCCTGCTTCCCTTTCTCTACGCCACTGTGCCACTGTACTCATATGATAATCTTCTTTTGTACATACACAATCATGGTCCAAAGAACTAATGCAATAATGACCGTTCATATGGATGGTCAGAATGCAATACCTAAAATACAGCGCATGTACAATCCAATTTACAAATCAAAGCATTTCGACGTTCTAAAATTTAAAAAAAATTCTTTGATAGCACTTTTTCTCTTCCCTTCTAATAATTTTTCATCAGTCAAGATAGTTTCATTAATCAAATACAAGCGAAAACACGATCCGCAGATATTTGATACCTACAGTCCACAGATACAACCAGGCACTCAGAGTAGCCAATTGGCTACTCTGAGTGCTATTGGATTTCTCAGCTATTGGATGAGCTTGCAAACAGATCAGTTTAATTTGGCGCGTGGACATGGAGCGGTCAACATATTCACGCATAGCTCCGCATCGATTAATGAAAATGGCGCATCTTGCTTTCCTTAAGAACGATGAGTTATTAAAACTTATTATTATAAAAGAAGACTCTTTTCCATTCGCCTTAACTCTGCACCACGACTTGTCATATATATATATATATATATATATATATATATATATATATATATATATATATATATATATATATATATATATATATATATATATATATATATATATATATATATATATATATATATATATATATATATATATATATATATATATATATATATATATATGTAGATAGATAGATATATAGCGAGATAAAAAGATGTAAAAATATATACATTAATGTTACTGAAGTTTATAAGAATATATATATAAAAAGTAATTTTTGTGTAGTTTTCAGATGTGCTACACTGTGTATAAAGCATCTCGAAAAACCGTACTATCAGAAATAGAAATTCAAAAAAAAAATTCTTAACACTTAACCCTTTAATGGACAGTGGTTTCGTAGCAAAACCACCTATTAAACATCTTTTTTTTTTAAACTTTACTTTTTGGATTACTTTACTTTATCTTTTTATAATTATTTACGGCTCCAATCTCATACATCTATGATATGTGGAAGCCAATGATGATAAAGAGCTTTTGCAATTTAAAAAAAAACTTTTTGGATGAGCTTTCGATTTTATATATATATATATATATATATATATATATATATATATATATATATATATATATATATATATATATATATATATATATATATATATATATATATATATATATATATATATATATATATATACATTTTATACATATTAAAAATACATTATATATTTTATATATTTTACATATTTTATACTTTTTATATACATATTATACATTTTATACATATTATATTTTTGATATTTTAAATATATAACAGATGATAGTTCTACGTTTAACTTATTTATTTCTTTTTCTATTGAAATATATGTATTTAAACTTTCTGTACTTGAGAATTCAGATTCAATTTATCTTACTTATGACCTCAAATAAAAGTATCAGTACAAACAACACTTTTAAGTTTTTAAGCTATTTATTTACTATGCCTGTTTAAGGATTATCATTTATTGTTCTTCCAGTATAGTTAAACTTTTAAAAAAGCATAATGTTCAAGCTGTACAAGGGTAGGGGTTAGTCACTTAAACCACTTCTCAAACCCTAACTTGGTATCCTCTAAGGCAATCCCTTCTAAGGAATGTAAAAAAAAAATTATATATTTTATATATCCAAGGCTTATAGATAACATTTATAAACAAATTACATTAAATTCCCATAAATTTATTTTGGTGACCTTTAAAGGGTTAAGCATACATTTTTAGTCTGTGAGAACAACATTCTAAAAAGAATTACTATACGCAAAATCTAATTCGGTAGGCGGAAAGACCTCCATTCATGTGAATCCAAACGCGAAAACATTACCACGTGCTGATAATTCATAACTAAATACCATCCCGATATGTAACGCTGATAGATGCCAGTTTCGTTGTTTTTCTCTTCCCACGAATTCCAGAACTGATTCATTGCAACATGTAGGAACACTATAGTTACAGATACTGATTAGTCATTAAAGCATGAAATCGCGAATTTGGGAGTTGGATAAATTAGTTCCGACAAAGCTGAAAATATCTGATAAATGTATTCATATTTTGCAATTTTCGTTACTAGATGAAGTAATATTGCAACGTAGTTTCGATTTAAAAGCACTGTTGTTATTTGTTAATCGTTACTTTTATAGGTTGTTTTGCCGGGATTATTTTTTTTTACTTCCTTATACAATTCTCCTTCTATTATACAATTCAGTTATATCTATGCATGTATCTGTATATCATTTTAAACACTCTATCTATTTATATACATACATATATGTAAAACTATTATATATATCATATATATATATATATATATATATATATATATATATATGTGTGTGTGTGTGTGTGTGTGTGTGTGTGTAAGGAAAATTCTCAGGGGGTTTCAAAACTTAAATCAAGGGTAAAAATTCCAGCGTCATTTTCCATTCCCCTTTTTAACCCCTAACCTAAATTGACCACTGGGGCTACAGGTTACGCCCTCAGAGAAGGGACCTGTCCAATTATAAACCTACATGGCCCTAGCGGACAATTTAGGAAATTTCCAAATAAAAAGGAGATACACGCTAGCGGAGACAGATTTTGCTAGAGATATTTTCCCACAGATGTTGACCCAGGTGTTACGTGTCTTGTACATAGAACTTCATGCTAGCTGACCCTTCAGTTTGTCCTGTCCCTATGATGAAGTGGAAACCCGTCCTTCAACGTTATCTTAATAAAGGTCTTTAGCTGAAACGGTATCATTTTTATGGCCATGACTGCAAACCCCCATCTAGAAGTCAGTCTCATTACATATATATATATATATATATATATATATATATATATATATATATATATATATATATATATATATATATCCTCGAGCGGAACTATACAGAGATAAAAAATTGACGTGGAAGTATATATGGGAATTTTGTCTAGGTAGCAACACCAAAAAAGTCAGTTCTGAGCGGGAACTCGGGCTGATAATATCCTCTACACTTATCGTGGCGAAATATAAGTACTAAGGATATCTAAATGGCATAGCCATGGACAGAAGGATTACAATAAAGAATATATATATATATATATATATATATATATATATATATATATATATATATATATATATATATATGTATATGTATATATATATATATAATATATATGTGTATTACATATATATGTGTGTGTCAAGTCTAAAAAAGGAGTAGTTGGAAATTATGTAAGTTAAAAACGATTTTAAAAAGAGAACTCTTTTATAATAATAAAATAAATGAAAAAGACCCACGCTCGCGTAAGCTTTCAAAATAATCCGGTCAGGCGGAGGCATTTCTCAGCTATTTGATGAGCTTGCAAACAGATAAGTTTAATTTGGCGCGTGGACATGGAGCGGGCAACACCTTCACGCATAGCTCCGCTTCGATTAATGAAAATGGCGCATGTTGCTTTCCTTAAGAACGATGAGTTAATAAAACTTATTA
>CM063506.1:53637078-53697078 GCA_032207245.1 Pardosa pseudoannulata | reverse complement strand
GGAGTTTTTGAACAGTTTCAGAATTTTCCTTGATAATTGCCACCTCACACTTGGTTTGGTTTGGTTTGGAGTGCTACGGTCTACTTTTTGCAACACGAAGGCTAATGAGACCGGGACCTACAGCTTAAAGACGATTCCGAACGGCTACGAACATCATGCCACTGTGGGACTCGAACCCACAATCTCCGGTACCGAAGGCCAGCACCCTAACCAATCGGCCATCGGTCGGCGGACCGCACACTTTGTCACCTAGTGAGAATTACGGAGCAGATACTGACAATCAAGCAAATTCGAAAATATATTTTCTTACTTGATGACAAGGTCTAAAGCGATAAAGGTTTCTTTGAAAAAATAGAATGCTCTAAGAGCCAATTATAAATATGATTACCCACCTACCTGTTAGAAACAAGGATAAAATGAAGGACAAAATCCTTATTTAGAAAGCCTTCCCACTTTGCCGATCCAGTTATAATCTACATTTTACAATTGTTCGTGCGGTATATTTCAGAGATGTTTACATGGGAGACACACATACCAGGAAATCAGCTATCAACTAAAATCTGTTAACTAAAATTTAAAAAAGCTGCTACGAAAAGTTGAATGTTTTCTTTATGTATCCAAAAAAGCATGACTTTGTGTTTTAAATATTGAAGATGAAAAAAATTTTGAATATCCTATTCCTAAAATTATTTAGGCTTTATCATTCATACACATAGACGATCATAGTTCTAAAGATTCACTGCGGAGAATGCATCTTTATAAAATTAAAAAAAATAATGTAAGAATAATATAATTCATGTTTTACCAACGGAAATGTATGTAAGAAATATATGTAAGGAAAACCACAATCGGATATAGATTATTCAATTGTTGCTGCTATTACGTTGAACATTCAAATAGCCGAAGTGAATATATGGCCAAAAGGCACCTGCAACATTTTCTTAGATCTGCAATTAATAGCAAATACAATTTACGATCTCCACTTCACTCCTAATCTAAGCTAATTATTACATTCTATCGTTCGCATCCTCAGGCACTGCATCTGACTAATTAAAATTTTAAGGATGCCTATTCACTATGTAGACAATCGCCTCCTTTTTCTCTCCCGGAATATGCCCCTGATCTGACATCTAATTTCAAGAATGTAGATTGGTACTATTAACACATTGGTACTTGTTGCGAACACCCCTTGGGCGGAAATAATGAACTATGTTGAAGCCATTATCGAAATTCCACTGTTTTCAGTTTGTATTCAGTTTTGGGGCAACGCTGTAAATTGTTATTCTTTTTAGTATTCGGAGTTTTGGTTCGCTTCGGCGAATGTTGCTAGTTTTTAGAAAGTAAATAAATATGTTATTATAGTTTTAAAATATCCCTGTGAGATTATTTTGACTTCCTATTTACTTTTTTGACAGCCGTTAAGCATCGGATAGATGCACCAGAGCCCAATTAATATTTAGCTTTATAAATGTGTTACGAGATACAACAGTACTATTTAAAACTCAGAGTATTAAAGCTTTATAGTGGCGACATCTGTTACTAAAATTTGGAAAATACAGAAAAGTGTATTTGTCGTATCTTTTTTTATAAAATAACTGTAATATTAATTTAAACCAAGAGCAATTTAGAAAAGTAAAAGTAGCTTTACTAATTTATAATAATAGTTACAAAATAAAGAGTTTAAAATCTAATATAACATATATTCCAGCCAAAATTAATCTAAAATCCCAGAAAAAAAATGAATTGTTAAATAAGTAAATAAAAATCAAGTGAACAATCATTTTAGGAATTTGCTTTCTCAATAAGTATAATAATTATATACAAAATGTATATTCTCGTAGTCTATTTAACTTACATGTGAACTTTCAAATTAACTTAGGAAGTGCATGGTGCTGCCATCTTTACAAGAATATCCCAACGAAACCTCGTTCCATGTAAAACACCACTGCTATCAGATCAGCATTTTGAAGCTATTATTTCTGTCCTATCTCAAATACAACAACGAAAGTTAATTTAGTTAATTAATTAAATTATTTGCATCAACTATAAACTTCATATATACTTTAAAGTTTAAAACGATTTTTGCCAGATTCCTTAATTTTTAACATTGGTCTATTCGTTGTTGGAGACATTTAGACTACAAGTAATGTCTAAAATATAAAATTGTAAAATGTATTATAAAATTCAGTAATATATATATATATATATATAATATATAAATATATATATATATATTATATATATATATATATATATATATTATATATATATATATATATATATATATATATATATATATATATATATATATATATACATATATATATATACATACATATATATATACATATATATATATACATATATAAACATATATATATATATATATATATTATACATACATAATATATATATACATAATAAATATACATACATACATACTATATATATATACATACATACATACATACATGATACATACATTATATATATACATATATATATTATACATGTATAAAAACATATATATATACATATATATACATATATAAATATATAATATATATATATATAATATATATATATATACATACATAACAAACATATATATATATAATATATATATACATACGTATACATATATTTATATATATATTTAAATATATATATATATATATATACATACATATATATATACATATATATACATACATACATATATATATATGTGTGTGTGTGTGTGTGTTTGTGTAATCTAGGAATTATAAAACTGCTTGACAAGGAGAAACCTAATCAGCTAGCAGTAACGATGCAGTCGGCCCACATTGAAGAGAACAACACAAGTCTAATTCAAACTTTATTATAGAGCTGCTAAAAAAAGACATCTTTACTACTCAACGACAGACAAGAAAAAGACACAAAATTCAATTTGGTAGAATAGAGGTGTACCCAAGACATATAGAAATTTCCCAAAGGACAAGTAATTTAGTCAGTGAATTTAAGTGTTAAGATCAGAAGAATAGCTGAGCCATTTGCCGATGACAGCTAGAAAAGCGTTGAGTGGACAGAAAATTTACATCTATTGGACAGAAAGCTTTGGGAAATATATTGAAAGAATTTTAAGTCGAGGGCATTCCTTTGGTTAAGACATTTAGAGGATGGGAAAAAGATTTTAAGGAATTAGAGTGGAAGAGAGGAGTTTTTTTAAGGAAATATTAAAGTGAAATACTTTTGATATATTACATATAATAATTACATATAATAATATTATATGTAATAATTTAGATATATACATACACACACATATATATTATATATATATATATATATATATATATACATGCATATGTATGTATGCGTATACACATATACATATACATAATACATATACATACATACATACATATATATATATATATACATATACATATATATGTATATAAGTATGTATGTATGTATTTATATATATATATATATATATATACATGTATTACACATAGATATTTATATACATATATCATTTGCAATTTTTTAAAATCTTGGGCATTCTTCGTCAGTGCACTTAATAAAACAGCCAAGTATTGGTTTTAGCTTCCAATTTAATTTACAGATATTAAGATTTTGAACTGGCAATTTTTTTTTCTCAATATAAAAAAAATCATGTCTATATTACTCAGAGTCAGTGTAGCTTTCTGTAAAAGTAATTTAAGAATTGGTTCATTACTTCCAGAAATAACCACTTACAAGAATAAATTGAGATTTTATATAAAATCTAGGTAGAGTCGTTGTCCACACAAACATAGAGCTTATAGTCATCTAATAGAAATCAAAATCCATCTATGATATCCAGGACCTGCATTAGAAATCTATAAGGTTAAAAGTAGTCATGTCTACTTTTAAGATCTACTGAAAACTGATACTTTAGTAGTACATTATTTCCACAAGTATCCAATATTATTTGTTCAGTGCAAGATGATAAAGCAGCCAATCAGATCTTTTTCTTAAGACTTGATTAAAAATGTTGAGATTTCGAACTGGAAACTTATTTGTTATCTAAATAAAACAGATCTTATATTAGTTGTGGATAGGGGAGCTTTCTATTAGTGAAATAAATTTTAGAATCTGTTCCCAATTTCCAGAAATTAACAATTACATAGAATAAGTTTAGATTTTTACAAAAGCCTAATATAATATATCACTCTCTTTTTTTAAACATCTACAGAGCACTAACAATTATGTAGTACTCTATTTTCACGTATATCCAATACCATTTAGTCAGTAAATGTTCATAAGCGATCAGGTTTGCTTCGAACTAGATTTTCAACTATTGAGATTTTGCACTGGAAATTTATTTTTTATCTAAAGGAAATATAGCCTGCCTATTACTCGGGAATAGCGTAGTTTTTATTAATAAAATAATTTTTAGAATCGAGTCAGTATTTTAGAAATTATGACCTTCTTATGAATAATATAAATTTTTTATAAAAGCCAGATACAGTGTGTCACTAACTGTTTTTTAAAATCTACTGATGACTTACATTATTAACATTTCGAAGTGGAAAGTATTTTTCTGTCTAAAGAAAATAGTGCCTGTTAATTACTCTGTAATATTGTATCGTTCATTAATAAAATAATTTTTAGAATCGGTTTAGTAATACTAGAAATTAACACAATGAATAAATTCAAATTTTTTTATAAAAGCCACATGTATTGTCTCGCTGACTATTTTTAAGATCTATTGCTGACTAATATTTTCACGTTTAACCAATACCATTTGGTCAGTCCATGTTCATATAACGGTCAGGTAACGATTTTAGCTTCCAACTAGATTTGCAATTATTGATATTTCGCATTGGAAATTTATTTTTTTGTCTAAAGAAAATATAGCCTACCTATTGCTTGGGAATAGATTATTTTTCTATTAGTAAACTACAGCAGAATCGAGTCAATATATTTAGAAATTACGACATTATAAATAAAGTAAAACTGTCTTAAAAGCCAAGAGTATAGTGTCACTAACTATTTTTAAAATCGAATGATGACTTAGATTTTTGTAGTACATTACATTCACGTATATCCAATACCATTTGGGCCGAACGATGGCCGAAAGGTTAGAGTGCTGGCCTTCGGAACCAGAGTTCGTGGGTTCGAATCCCACTATGGCATGGATGTCGTAGCCGTTCGGAATCGGCTTTAAGCAGTAGGTCCCGGTCTCATTAGCCCTCGTGTTGCTAAAAGTAGACCGTAGCGCTCCCAAACCAAAAACCAAACCAAACCAATACCATTTGGTCGATGAACATTGATGAAAAAGCCTAGTAGCAGTTTTTTCTTTTTCTTTCGACTTGTTTTACCATTATTCACATTTCAAACTGAAAAGTTATTTTCTGTCGAAAGAAAATAGTGCCTGTTCATTACTCGGTTATATTGTATCTTTCATTAATAAAATAATTTTTAGAATCGGTTCAGTAGTACTAGATATTAACACAAAGAATAAATTCAGATTTTTATAAAAGCCAGATGTATTGTGTCGCTGACTATATTTAAGATCTACTGATGACTAATACCATTTGGCCGGTTCACGTTGATGAAAAAGTCTCGCAGCAGTTTTTTCTTTCGAATTGGTTTACCATTATTCACATTTCGAACTGAAAAGTTATTTTCAGTCTAAAGAAAATTGTATCTGTGCATTGCTCGGGAATATTGTATCTATTGTTTCTTTCATTAATAAAATAATTTTTAGAATCGGTTCAGTAGTACTAGAAATTAACACAATGAATAAATTCATATTTTTATAAAAGCCAGATGTATTGTGTCGCTGACTATCTTTAAGAGCTACTGACGACTAATATTTCTGTAGATCATTATTTTTATGTTTAACCAATATCATTCGTTCAATTCATGTCCATATAACGGTCAAGTAGTGATTTTTACTTCCAACTAGATTTGCAACTATTGATATTTTGAATTGGAAATTTATTTTTTTGTCTAAAGAAAATATAGCCTACCTATTATTTGAGAATAGTGTAGTTTTCTATTAGTAAACCACAATAGAATCCAGTCAGCATGTTTAGAAATTACGCCCTTTTTATAAAGTAAAAGTTTTATAAAAGCCAGGTATATTGTGTGACTAACTATTTTTAAAATCTACTGATGACTTACATTTTTGTAGCACATTACATTCATTTATATCCAATAAAATTTGGTTGGTGCACGTTGGTGAAAAAGCCTAGTAGCAGTTTTTTCTTTTTCTTTCGAATGGATTTATCATTATTCACATTTCAAACAGAAAAGGTATTTTCTGTTTGAAGAAAATAGTGCCTGTGCATCACTTGGGAATATTGTATCTATCATTAATAATATAATTTTTAGAATCGATTCATCGTACTAGAAATTAACATAATGAATAAATTCAGATTTTTTTAAAAGCCAGATGTATTGTGTCGCTGACTATATTTAAGATCTACTGATGACTAATACCATTTGGCCGGTTCACGTTGATGAAAAAGTCTCGCAGCAGTTTTTTCTTTCGAATTGGTTTACCATTATTCACATTTCGAACTGAAAAGTTATTTTCAGTCTAAAGAAAATTGTATCTGTGCATTGCTCGGGAATATTGTATCTATTGTTTCTTTCATTAATAAAATAATTTTTAGAATCGGTTCAGTAGTACTAGAAATTAACACAATGAATAAATTCATATTTTTATAAAAGCCAGATGTATTGTGTCGCTGACTATCTTTAAGAGCTACTGACGACTAATATTTCTGTAGATCATTATTTTCATGTTTAACCAATACCATTCGTTCAATTCATGTCCATATAACGGTCAAGTAGTGATTTTTACTTCCAACTAGATTTGCAACTATTGATATTTAAAACTGGAAATTTATTTTTTTGTCTAGAGAAAATATAGCCTACCTATTACTTGGGAATAGTGTAGTTTTTTATTAGTAAACCACAATAGAATCCAGTCAGCTTGTTTAGAAATTACGCCGTTTTTATAAAGTAAAACTTTTATAAAAGCCAGGTATATTGTGTGACTAACTGTTTTTAAAATCTACTGATGACTTACATTTTTGTAGCACATTATATTCATTTATATCCAATAAAATTTGGTTGGTGCACGTTGATGAAACAGCCTAGTAGCAGTTTTTTTTTTCGAATTGATTTATCATTCCCACTTCGTACTGAAAAGAATTTTTCTGTCTAAAGAAAATATTGCATCTTTCATTAATAAAATAATTTTTAAATCGATTCAGTATTACTAGAAATTAACACAATGAATAAATTCAGCTTCTTATAAAAAGCCACATGTATTGTGTCGCTGACTATTTTTAAGATCTACTGATGACTAATAAATTATTTTCACGTTTAACCAATACCATTTGGTCAGTTCATGTCCATATAACGGTCAGGTAGTAATTTTTGCTTCCAACTAAATTTGCAATTATTGATATTTCGCACTGGAGATTTATTATTTTGTCTAAAGTAAATATAGCCTACATATACTTGGGAATAGTGTAGTTTTCTATTTGTAAACTACAGTAGAATCCAGTCAGTATGTTTAGAAATTACGATCTTATAAATAATGTAAAACGTTCATAAAAGCCAGGTATATTGTGTCACTAATTATTTTTAAAATCTACTGATGACTTACATTTTTGTAGCACATTACATTCACGTATATCCAATACCATTTGGTCGGTACACGTTGATGAAACAGCCTGGTAGTAGTTTTTTCTTTCGATTTGATTTACCATTCTTCACATTTCGGACTGAAAACTTATTTTCTGCCTAAAGAATATAATGCCTATGCATTAATCGGGAATATTGTATCTTTCGTTAATAAAATAATTTTTATATTCGGTTCAGTAGTACTAGAAATTCACACAATGAATAAATTCAGATTTTTATAAAAGCCAGATGTATTGTATCGCTAACTATTTTTAAGACCTACTGACGAATAATATTTCTGTAGAACATTATTATCACGCTTAGCCAATACCATTTGGGGAGTTCATGTCCATAGAACGGTCAGGTAGTGATTTTTGCTTCCAACTAGATTTGCAATTATTGATATTTCGCATTAGAAATTTATTTTTTTGTCTAAAGAAAATATAGCCTACCTATTACTTGGGAATAATGTAGTTTTCTATAAGTAAACTTAAAGACTATAAGTAATGATTGTACTGTATTATTCTACTGTAAGATTACGTAAGATACTACTGTTCTTCACTATTACCATTAATTCACAATTACCATTATTTCACTATTCACTAAAATCGAAAATTCAAATTTTCGGTCGATTTTAGCCAATTTGAAAGTGTTCTATCGCCTTAAAGCTGTTTTCATACTTTTTTGAAATTTTTAACATGATTCATTAATAAAAATTTATATAAGAATCTTAAATTATGTTTAATGTAAAGATATACTAATATCAAGTATATCTAAGGAAGAAATTGTGTTTTGAATGTAAGATATTTTGTGATATCTTTCACTCAAGGCTCTATCTAAATTTTGCATGCTAAATACAGAAGATATAAAAATGCAAAAAATTAACCCGTTGTAAAATTACTTTATCAAATAATGAGTATTATACTGTGATCACGGTTAATGTTATCAATCGCTTATTGTTATCGAAATCACTTAATCCCGATTTTTCAACTCCTCTTTTTAGCCCACTCTCCTGTTTCTAATCATGGATCTTGTTGGTGCTTCAACCACATTTGGCGAAATTGGCGTGCTTGCAGCTTGCGTGCGTGGCGTGCTTGCAGCGTGGCGTTTGAAATCTGGCGGGGGGATCGTAACTCAACAAATTGATACATAAACAAAAACAACATTTTGAGGAAAAATTTTACAAAAATTGAATATTTAAAATCTAATTGAATTAACAAAGAAAACACAAAGGAAACACATAACATTCATACTAAATAGACTGAAACATTCACTTAATCACAAATTAATTTTCAATTGATTTTCATCACAAATTTGTGATTTAGTGTAAATTGTAAAATTAATTTAAAATAAGAGGATGGTAGGCGGGATCTCATCCAGTAAAAAACTCTTTGACTTAAAATAAACTGTATTTTGAGTGGAGGAGGTTGAAGAGGAGTTGTAAAATTGAAAAATTTTTTCAAATCTCTTATCACTATTCATTTGTATGTAAAAAAAATATCGTTTAATGTAATCATTACATCGGTTAATGGGATCAGTTTTCGAAACTCATTTTAACTGGCAAAGGAATATTAACAATCTATACAGAAGGAACCCATTCTTTTCTTTCCCTCCGTTGTTGTTTGAATATCCATGAATTCATCTCTTCAACCTAGGGATATGGGGAATGAACAAAGGAGTGGGGTATTACACGTTACTGGAATTTTTTAGACATAGGAACACTCTGCTGATGGTCAGTGGATTTCAGATAAGCAGAAGGCAACACATGCTTATCGGAACTGAGAAGGAGCGTATTTACATTTTATGCCTTACTCGTTTACATGCAGCTTGTCGATATGGAAGCCAGAAAGCGAGATGATTTAGCATTAAAACAAAGGATCGAAATTTTAAATCGTTATGACAGGTTGATTATGATTACGAACAATTTATCAATGAGCTTCTTAGAAAAAATTGTAGACGGTCAACAATTGATGAAATTTTTTAATTATGTATACAATTCTTATGTGATAATATAAATTGATTAAATATAAGGTGTTTTTTTAATTTTGTTTTGAAATTTAGTACGTGTGAATTAAAGGGGGGATCGCTTTATGTGATCGTTACATCGGTTAATGTTATCAGTTTTCGAAACTCATTTTAACTGGCAAAGGAATATTCCCAATGTATTCAGAAGGAACCCAATCTTTACTTTTCCTTCGCTGTTGTTTGAATTTCCGGGAATTTTACCTCTTCCAACCTAGGTAAATGGGAGATGAACGAAGGAGTGGGGTGTTACACGTTCCTGGAATTTTTCAGAAATACGCACACCCTGCTGGTGGTCAGTGGTTGTCAGATAAGCAGAAGGCAACACATTCTTATTGGAACTGAAAAGGAGCGTATTGACATTTTATGCCTTGCTCGCTTACATGCAGCTTGTCGATATGGATGCCAGAATGCGAAATGATTTAACGTTAAAACAAAGGATTGAAATTTTAAATAGTTATGACAGGTTGATTATGATTACGAACAATTTATCAATGAGCTTCTTAGAAAATATTGTAGACAGTCAACAATTGATGAAATCTTTTAATTATGTATACAATTCTTATGTATGTGATAATATAAATTGCTTAAATATAAGGTGTTTTTTTTTCATTTTGTTTTGAAATTTAGTACGTGTGAATTAAAGGGGGGATCACTTTATGTGATCGTTACATCGGTTAATGTTATCAGTTTTCGAAACTCATTTTAACTGGCAAAGGAATATTCCCAATGTATTCAGAAGGAACCCAATCTTTACTTTCCCTTTCTGCTGTTTGATTTACTTCCTTCCAACCTAGGTTAAATGGTATACTTCCTGATTTTTCAGAAATACGCATGCTTGGCACTCTGATTTAACACCCTTCAATTTATTTTTACCGTTTCTTTTTTTATTCCTGATTTTTTTTTTGCTACTTGTCTATTCTCTTTCATTTAACTTTTATTC
This sequence comes from Pardosa pseudoannulata, assembly GCA_032207245.1. Taxonomy (NCBI): domain Eukaryota; kingdom Metazoa; phylum Arthropoda; class Arachnida; order Araneae; family Lycosidae; genus Pardosa; species Pardosa pseudoannulata. Next base: position 53,686,439 of record CM063506.1, on the reverse strand, counting down.
ATTTTTTTTTTTTTTATTTACAATTTTTTGTTTTTTCATTTGTTTTCTTTTTTTTTTTTTTTTTTTATTTTTTATTTTTTTTTTTTCATTTTGTTTTCTTTTTTGTACTTACTTTATTTTTCGTTACATCGGTTATGTTTATCAGTTTTCCTCATTTTAATTTATTATTATTCCTATTCAGTTTTACTTTCCCTCATTTTGTTTATTTTTCTTCACCTATCTTCTCACTCTTTTTTCAATTTATATAGCTTTTTTTGCAACGCACACACCTTACTTTTCTTCATTCTACCCTTTCGCTCTGCTTTTCTTTACCTCTCTTTTTTCGTTTTGAAATTTTTATTATGTTTTTTTATTTTTTTTTTTTTTTTATCAACTTTTTGTTTTTTTTTTTCTTTTTTCTTATTTTTTATTTTTTTTTTTTTTTTTTTTTTTTTTTTTTTTTTTTTTTTTTTATGATTTTATCATGTTATTCTAAAACTTTCAATTTATCCCTCTTAAGAATTTCCCTTATTCCTCCTTTCTTTTTTCCGTTTTTACCTCTTCCAACCCAGAACTGTTTCACGTCCTCCTTCAAACTGCTGCTGTTGGAATTTCAAATTTTTCCTCCCAACCTGGTAAAGAAGAAGGAGTTTGACATTGATTACGAAATTGTAAGTACATTTTCATTTTAGATTAACGCCACAGATAGATTCATTGGGAATAAACAAATTGGTAAAAAAGTCATTCGGCGTCGGTTTTTGTAGTCTTATATTCTATTCTCATTCATATAAGAAACGGATTTAAAGCGTAACCAATTCGTATCTGTAACTCAGTTCACAGTTTATTCTCTATGTGTGTGAGTGTTGTAAAATAAAAGGTGAGTGTGATTTTCTCATAACAGCTGTGTTTGGATACAGTCATGAGAATTTTTTAAACAAGGTAAGCAGTTTACCTTTACATTTAAAAATTTCATTCATAAATCTATAATCAAGAAAAACATTAACTAAAATATCCAGTTTCTTTTCTCATAATTGAACATGATTGGAACTGAGAAGGAGCGTATTGACATTTTATGCCTTGCTCGCTTACATGCAGCTTTTCGATATGGAAGCCAGAAAGCGAAATGATTTAACATTAAAACAAAAGATCGAAATTTTAAATTATTATGACAAGTTGATGGAACTAATGAGTCAGATTGAAAATCTCTTGATATTGAGCCATCTCCTACAAGTGCTGCAATGAGAAATGCATTGAAAGTGTTGAAACGTGGGGTACAACACCACTCCGATGACTTTAAATAAGAGATTTGAAAAAAATTTTCAATTTTACAACTCCTCTTCAACCTCCACTCAAAATACAGTTTCTTTTAAGTCAAAGAGTTTTTTGCTGGATGAGATCCCGCCTACCCTCCCTCATCCCTTTGGACTAACTTTCTCTTGGTATTTTCCAATTTTTTTTGTGAATTTATTTCTATTAACAATTAAATTTCGTTATTATCGATGTTATTTTCATTTCTCATTCGTTCCATTTCCTCTTTCGCTGCAAGATTACATGGTCTTGTACCAACTAATTCAATTGAGGAGTTGTAAAATTGAAAATTTTTTTTTCAAATCTCTTATTTTAAATTAATTTTACAATTTACACTAAATCACAAATTTGTGATGAAAATCACACTCAGTTTATTTAATTTGTGATTAAGTGAATGTTTCAGTCTATTTAGTATGAATGTTATGTGTTTCCTTTGTGTTTTCTTTGTTAATTCAATTAGATTTTAAATATTCAATTTTTGTAAAATTTTTCCTCAAAATGTTGTTTTTGTTTATGTATCAATTTGTTGAGTTACGATCCCCTCGCCAGATTTCAAACGCCACGCTGCAAGCACGCCAATTTCGCCAAATGTGGTTGAAGCACCAACAAGATCCTGGATTAGAAACAGGAGAGTGGGCTAAGAAGAGGAGTTGAAAAACATTATGATTACGAACAATTTATCAATGAACTTCTTGAAAATAACTCTAAACAGTCAACAATTGATCAATTTTTTAAATTATGCATACAATTCTTATTTTTTAAAGGGTAATATATAGTACATAAATATAAGTTCTTTTTTTTCATTTTATTTTTAAATTTAGTACGTGTGAATTAAAGGGGAGGAGGTAAATTTGTCTAATTTTGTATATCGTTTATTGTTATCAATCGGTTATTGTTATCGAAATCACGGTGTCCCAAACTGATCACATTAAGTGGAGTCCACTGTATATCTTTATACACTAGACATGTACGCAGGGAACATAAACACCATATGAAAACGATTTACGAAGATTTTTTAGAATAAAGTGTCGAGATAATGTTGATTTCTGTTCAATTTTTTTTCTTGCAATAGTTCTGTAATACCTTAAGTCATTGGGATATTCAGTAGACAGCCTTGAAACATCCAGACATCAAGAATACAGAGTTCGGACTTTTCCTGATTCTAGACCATCTGAAAGTTATTTTTTTTATGTAAAAAAGTGTAGTATTAGTACTGTAGCATCACGCTACTGGAAAACTTCTAATATGTATTTGTTTGTGTATTAGGGCTTGCTCTGACGTCCGTCGAATGTGTTCTTTGCTATCTGGGGGGTCCTCATGCCTCCATTCTTTCCTCACTAACATCTCATCTAGAAAAAGACAGAGATAGGGGCGTGGGGGATTGCGAGTGACGTCAAGAGGGCCAAGCGTCCTTTGGTGTGAGAGAAGGCGCTGAGAGTTTTTGTCCGGCGGGCGAGGATGAATGAGCCGTGCCGATAATGTAAATGATGTAAATATTTGTATATACCAGAATAAATTCTTCTTTCATCTCCACCTCGCTTGTGTTCGATGTGTCATCCTCATGAGGCCTTTGAAGAACCCTGCTCGACCATAACGCTACCAAGTTCCCTATTTTAGAGCTGTGACGTTACAGTACCCTCTAGTTCAAATGTATTGTGACTTTTTAGATTAAAATGATTTCTGTATTATCAATCCATTCTTTAAAATGAAGCTTTGAGATCTCTTTAATGGAAGTTGTAAGTTAATACCAATACCGCAATTTCGCACGTATAGTCTGCCCCATCGTAAAGTCCTCGGGCTCGAATTTTTCTTTAAAAAATTCCATAAATATTCAGATAGTCAGCACCACTAGATAATCCGAGGGCTATACGTTCAAATATATGTATTTTAATATGACAATATTAAATCACTTTAAGAATAACAACCTAAGTACAGTAGAGTGCCGAAAAGTCTGGATCAGACTCAATTAATTCCACTTTTAAAATTTGAAATCATTTCTTCTGCCATAGACTCGCAGACGAATTTTAACGGAAGAAAATGAGCGGCCTACACATCTTTGTTCTAGAACCCAGCTATATAAATTGTCTTCTAATGCAGGCCATTGTATTTTTCCATGACGACTAGATCGATTTCTTCTTATATATTTAACGTTTCCTTTTGATTGCGCCAATTCCTTACTGCTTTCTCGTCGACCTCAAAGTTGACATTCTGAATTACTTTCAGCTTGAAGTCAACAGTAAAACTGTGACGATATTTTAAAGACATAATGAATGACCAATATATACTGCAAATCTAAACTTTGAAAACAAAACACGCTGTTGCGAGTAATCCTAGAGGTGAAATGACCTTCGACCCTCAACCTTCGATCTTAATACCATCCACTCAATCTTGCCAATCGGTAAATAGTGACTGTCGATATTTTCCCGTACTCCAGGACGCAATTTAAGATTGTGCTACTTGATACTGCTGATTCGTTGTGCTTTATGGGTTGTATATTTTTTTCATGGTTTATTACAAATACGATATGATGTTTGCTTGGTGAATTACTTTCAGCTTGAAATCAGCAGTAAAACTGCGACGATGTTTTAAAGCTATTATGAACGACTAATATTACCACAAATCTAAACTTTGAAAACAAAACACTCTGTTGCGAGTGATTCTAGTGGTAAAATAACCTTCGATCTTAAAACCCTCCACTCTGTGTTGTCAATCGGAGCTGTAAATAGTGACTATCGATATTTTCCCGTACTCCAGGACACAATTTAAGATTGCGCTACTTGCTACTACTGATTCGTTCTGCTTCTTTATGTGTTGTATTTTTTTTTCATGGTTTATTACCACTACGATATGATGTTTTCTTGGTATCCTGTAAGTCGTGCTTTTGTTTACATTTGATCATCGGCGTTCATCTGACGTACTTTTTCCTCCCTTCTTCCGATTTTGATGATTCGAGCAATGAACAGCCAGCAGATAGTCAGCTGCTGAAAAAATGTGCTTTTTAAACACAGTCCGATGACTAAACGTGTGAAATTACGGTACTTTAAATTACCTTGCGGACCGTGATATAACATATAAAGGTTTTTTTCAAAATTATCTTTATTAATTACTTTGTGTTTTTCATTATAATTCATCTTTAAGATTCATTTTATGGTTTTTTAAGATTTGAAACAGTCATAACTCGTTTCCCAACTTTTGTATAATTTTATTAAGCACTTAAAGAGTTATAGCTTGTAAAAAAAGATTCTTTCAGCATGCACCAAAACTACTATTAGAAGATATTACGAGATTTAGTTTTTAAGATCTGTGAACGTCTACTTTTAGATTGGAAAATAGTAGATGCCTTTACGATTAGTGAAAGCCCATCAGGGTTAAGGGGTTTTACAATTCTTAAAGACGAGATTGGAGGACAAATTTTATATATTTTGGCTTCTTATATCTCCTAAGTTATAAAATGAATGCACACAATTTTTTATTAAATATTTTATTAAAAGAATCCCTCATTTTAAAAAATGTTATCGAATATGCAGCAATTAATCAGACATTAATGAAATTAACAAAAATTACATATTACTTTTTAAAGTTAAAAATTTAGAACACACACTTTCACAATTGTAGCTATATTTTGAATTGGGAATGTAAAACATCACATAAGATTATTTTTTAAAATACCAATGTCAGCTTGAAACTAAAACATAATTATTTTATATTTAGATTATATTAAAAAATAGATATTTAATACGATAAGTAAAATATCAGATTTTAAAGATCTAGATATAGTACAATGTATAAGGATTCAGAGAATTAAATGGGCAGGACACCTGTGCAGAATGGATGAAGATCGTGTAACAAAAAAAGATTTCCTCTACTAGACCATTTGGCATCCGAAAAAGAGGGAGACTTAGGTGACTCGACTTCTTGGAATCGGACTTGAGACTTTTAAAAAATACTAACTGGATGTCCATGGTCAGGGACAGAAGAGCCTGGAATTCGATTCTGAGAAAGGCAAGGTCCCATCCTGGGCTGTCTGGCCATTGATGATGAAGAAGAAGAAAGTATCAGATTTTTAACAACCATTTTCGGAAGGAGGTATGAAAATTGTTCTTTGGAATTGTTTAAATTTCGGTTCGCATTGAACCAATTAATGATCTTGCGTATTGAAAAAAAATTCATAACAATACATTTAATAGTCCAAGAGTAAGCGTGAGCGCAAGGATGAAAAATCATGTCTTAAGAAGGGCTTTAAGAGTAGGTTCTCTATGTATTTTCTACGAATCAGCTGATATATTTTAGTGTACAACTCATTAACTTACAGGATATTTTAAGGAGTTTTTTTAATTGTACAAAAGTAACCATGTATTCATATATACAGTGGACTCCGCTTAATCCGCAGTTAATTTTATCAATCGCTTATTGTTATCGAAATCACTTGGTCCCGATTTTCTCTATTCATTTGTATGTTAAAATTATCGCTTTATGTGATCGTTTTATCGGTTAATGTTATCAGTTTTCGAACCTCATTTTACCTGGCATAGGAATATTCACAATGTATTCAAAAGAAAACCATTCTTTTCGTTTGAATTTCTGAGAGTCTTTTTCCAATTGTATTTACTCTGATTCTTTTTTTTTTCATATGAATTTTTGATCAATTTCTCAGGTATCCCTTCTTCTTATCTGAATAAACGCCCATTTCTTCAACTTTTTTCATCTCTTTCTTTATTTAAAAATTTTTTTGGCTCCATTTTTTCTCTCGATCCTTTTTTTGAGTCCTTTGTTACTTTTTCTATTTTCTACATCACTTTTTTTTTTTTATTTTATTCTTAAATTTTTTTTTTTTTTTTATTTTTTTTTACGCTTTTCTCTTTTCTCATTATCTTATCTTTTATCTTCTCTACTTTTTTTTTTTCATTACATCGTTTGTTTTTTCTTTTATCTTTTCTAAGGGTATTTTAAGCTATTGTTTTTTTCTTCTTTTTCTCCTCTTTTCACTTTTGTTTTTGAGTTTTTCTTGCGCCTCGAAATTCTAAAAAGAAGAATGACTAAAGGAGTGAGAAATTACCCGTTCCTAGAATTTTTCAGATATACACATACCCTGTTGATGGTCAATGGTTGTCAGATAAACAGGAGGCATCACATTCTTTTCTGATCTGAGAAGGAGCGTTTTCAATTTTAATGCCTTGCTCGCTTGCAGCTTGTCGATTTGGAATCCAGAAAGCGAAAGGATTTAATGTTAAAACAAAAGAAATTTTGTTATATGTTGCAACAAAAACTTTTTTTTCCATTTGAGCAGCTAAACGTTTTGCTTTTTGTTTTATAAGAGGTCCGTTTACTGGCCCATCACGCTCTCGAACATTTTCAAACTAAAGTCTTGGAGCCTTTTGAACTTGCTCATCCTTACTAGCTCTATTACATTTGCACTCCGTATTTTAATTTTCTTTATCTCTTCTAGTAAGTTCATCACGATTTTTCTAAATTTTGCAAAATAGAGGCTGAGAAATGTTTAACTGCTCTGTAGCATTGCACTAACTCACTTCTGGTAACCTGTCATAACAAGATTTTGTTGCAACAAATGGTTGTTTCCTGCAATAGAAGACAAGCGAAAATTTTGTTTGCAAGAGAATTCAAGGAATTTTAGTACGTGTGAATTATAAGGAGGGGGGGTAAATTTATCTAATTCTGCATATCGTTTATTGTTATCAATCGTTTATTGTTATCAATCACTTATTGTTATCAAAATCACGGTGTCCAAAACTGTGTCACGGTGTCCTATTTTCTGAAAAAAATAAATATTTCGGAAATTTAAGAAAAGTGGAACATTTACCACTTAAAACTAAAATACTAAATACTTGCCAATCAAAGGCAATTACTTGATATTTAAATATAGTACTATCAAACATTTTCTCTCTCATTTTTAAAGAGTGTATGTGTGTGTAGATCAACGATTTCCAAATGGCAGTCCACTAAAGCTTTTCGAATAAAACAGGTAAAATATTTCATAGATCTATAGTGTGTTTTTTTTTTCAGGAAATTTATTAAAAATCAGTACAGAACTCGACTTACAGGTTCAAACACCAAAACAAATATGACGCTGTAATTCTTGACTGATTGTCATCGAAGTTCTATTGTTTGGGGTATAATACCTTTTTGCTTATTTTTAATTTCACATTTTTATGCAATTGTAAATAATTAGTTTTAAGAGAGATGTAGCTATTTTGCCTAATACTTTAAAAAGACTATTTTTCTGTTTTTATTTTGTATTTTCTCGTGTTCAGTCTTAAAGTATACAAATAATTATGTACCCCTGAAATGTATTTTATAATACAAGGGTTTTAAGATGTTTTAAACAATGAAAATAACTAAATCTTTGTTTCAATTTAACTATGCATATATGCATATTACTTCATACTGGTACCTCTATCCTACTCTCAGAACATTATAAATATTGGTCAATTATGTTCAACCCACAGTCGTACATAATGCCAACAATGGACTGTATATCCCTTACAATTTTGAAACCCCTGTTAGTAAAATCTTCACTTATTTTGCACCACAGTAGATCGCAACAACTTAATTGCATCCATAAAAATATTTATTTATCTGATTCATAATTCTTAAAAAATGGGAACACAGAATAGGTTAGGTTTGGTTTGCTACGGTCTACTTTTTGCAACACGAGGGCTAATGAGACCGGGACCTACAGCTTAAAGCCGATTCCGAACGGTTACGAACATTCATGCCACTGTGGGATTCCAACCCACGGTACTGAAGGCCAGCAACCTAACCAATCGGTCATTGTTCGGCACTAAACAACAGAATAGGAAGTATTTGTTGTAGTATATTTCAATATTTTAAATCTTCATTATAACAGTGAGTTTTCAACTACCCATAAAACAAAAATTTTTGTAACTTTAAGAATTAGTTTTTACAAATTTTTAATAACGCTCTACCTTTGGAAAATTTAGTTTTGTCATTTCAGATAGGATACATTTTTAAATAACGTGGAAAATGTACAGCAAATAAAAAGTTTTAAGTTCACTTACCTAGCACTAAGAAAATAAATTTGTATGCGAAAATTAAATAAAGTATCTGTTTTATTCTGTAAATTCAAAAAATGTTAAAAGTATTTGGCATTTTCAGTTTTAAAAACTAAAAACTGTTAACAATTTTAAAAATTTAAATCAAATTAATTTTTATTATACTATAAAATAAAATATATTGATAACATTAATATGACTGAAGGTTACTTAAAAAGGCAATAATTAGCTTCTATTTAATATAAAAATATAGTATCTAATTTACAAATTTCAAAACTCATTTTGCAGGTAAGTGGATTTCTACTTTTCTCACTTCGTGTTTATGCTCTATTTTTATAAAAAATACATTGCTTCATGCAGCTAAACTAAATAATTTATATAAAAGTAGAAGTTTAATAAAGATCTTAGAAAAATTCTGTTCTAAACAAAGTGGAATCTTTTATTTTTTATTGAATCAAAAACAGGTTATTGAGAAAATTTAAGACGAAAGGTATTTAATTCCCGTAAATCCACTTATTGTCTACAGCAGTAAATTTATAATGAAAAAATCTTTTTGATGATTTACTAATTAAAAAACTATTACTTGCATCATTGACAAATTTATTTTTTAAAAAAATATTTATTATATATTAAATATACGAAGTGTTCGCAGGTAAACTAAATAAAAAAACTCATTATTGGAATAATTTCATAATATGCAGTTTTAATATATGATGCATGTTTAATTTTTTTATATATATAAAACACGGAATATGAACACCCATAGTTGAATTTCAGTTCACAAATATCAGATTTGAAAATTTTAGAAACTATACAATAAATTTAAAAAATCTTTATGACTCGTATTAAAAATCAGTTCATTGCGATGAAAAAAAGACCATTTTGTTACAAAAGTGCAAATTTTACAACGTTACTCTTCTTTGTAAGATTTGAAGGAATAATAAGTGCTGACGAAAAGAATTGCGCTTTTCAAAAGACCCAAAACCTGAAAACAAAATAGAAAAAATAATCAGTATTTTGATATATTTAAGTTTTTTAACAATACATGACAATCCAACAAGCCGATCCAACTCACATTCCACACACCACATGTGAACCACAACAAGTTTTTGTGATTATCTATCATTGAGCCAATACGGTGTCTAGTTTATTGCAGATCTCATGCATATTTTATAAATCCATTTGTTTTTCATATAAGTGTAGATGGATCATCAACTTGGGAAATAATGCTTTTAAAACAGCAGGTCTGGAGAATTGGGGTTATTATAAATGAAAGTGGCATTGCTTTAATACATGAGTTTGGAAAATCTTTCCAGAATAAAAATATCCATTCACATCTAAAGAAAGCCACTATCTGTCAAACCAGGGTTTCGAACCGGAACTGAACCGAAAAAAGAAAACCGGAAAAAACCGTTATTTTGGTCGGAACGAAAACCGGAACTGAACCGAAAAAAATATCGGTTTATTTCGGTTCGATATATCTTTCAGTCATTTTGTTACTGTTACCAACTTATCAATATTTTCTAATTTAACGTCAACTTTATAATTACATATCCGCACTTTTATAAGATTGAAATGGTGGTTTTGGCAGCTCCAGTGTTGAAAGAGCGTTTTCAGGTTTGAAATTTATTCTCCGAGACAACAGAAATAATCTCAGTGAAACCACGTTAGAAGATATATTAATAATTAGAGGCAATTTTCATATGTTAAATAAATAATATATTTTTTACATAATTATTGCAAGGCCAAGTGCACGATGTGAGAGTCAAACGACGAATGTGGGTAATCATGAACCTAGTTGTCAAATGCGATTTTGATAATGGATAACAATGCCAATGCTCGCCGCTCTTATCGTACCTGCTGTTTGTATCAATTCACCTAGTGTACCAATTAAAAAAAGAATAAAATCTTCTAAATTTTGATAGAATTACATTTTTTGTTTATGATAGAATTATATTTTTGTACAAATAAGAATATACATAAAATGAAATTATTCATTTGGAACTGAAACGAAAACAGTTATTTTTGGCGGAGCGAACCGGAACTGAACCGAAAACCGAAAAACCGGAAAACCGTTATTTTTGCGGAACGAAAACCGGAACAAAAAAAAATTACGGTTCGAAGCCCTGTGTCAAACTATAAATGTATCACGATAAATTTTGTAAAATTAAAATATCGTTCACAGTTGACTAATTGTCATCTTAGGTGAGAATTAGTGCTTCTGGGGACGGCTTAAAAATATTTTGCTACAAATTTCAAATGTTTGACCAAAGGTCTTAGCTAAAAATATTACATTCAACGATACATTTTTATTATATTTTAACTTTATCAATAAAGTTTTAGCACAGATATTTTGTAAAATTCTTACTTTTAATTATTATATATTTTTCTGTGTATTTTATACAGCACATTTTATACAGAATTGTGTACTACTTTAATCAATTTAAAAAGGAATTTATTTATTTAATATTGCACAAACATAGTAATGCTGTGTGGCTTTTTATAAGGTATATAAAACTGAAATACGGTTTTTTTTATCCTTATATGTGCTCACTACAGGTATATATTTTGACATCGAGATAATTAGTATCACTTGTAGAGCCATTTAAAGCTGATGATAAAATTTTGTATCAAGGTTTAACTTGGCTAAGTATTATTCATCTATTTTATGATTTTTTTTACGAATTTGCTAATGATTTTAAAGTATTACAAAGTTATAAATAAATTAGGAAACACTGGATCAAATAAAAACACTATTGTATTATTGTCAATTTCAAAACCATTTTATAATGTTTATTAAATCAATGTAAAACTATGCTACTAAGTTAATGATGTTGTGCGGCTCTTATAACATATATAAAACTGAAAGACAGTTTCTTCTAACCTCATACGTGTGCCTTACTGGTATATATTTTGATATCGAATTAATTAGCATTGGTTACAGAGCCATTTAAAGCTGATGATAAAATTTTGTATCAAGGTTTAACTTGGCTAAGTATTATTCATCTATTTTATGATTTTTTTTACGAATTTGCTAATGATTTTAAAGTATTACAAAGTTATAAATAAATTAGGAAACACTGGATCAAATAAAAACACTATTGTATTATTGTCAATTTCAAAACCATTTTATAATGTTTATTAAATCAATGTAAAACTATGCTACTAAGTTAATGATGTTGTGCGGCTCTTATAACATATATAAAACTGAAAGACAGTTTCTTCTAACCTCATACGTGTGCCTTACTGGTATATATTTTGATATCGAATTAATTAGCATTGGTTACAGAGCCATTTAAGGCTGAAGATAAAATTTTCTATTAATTTTTAACTCGGCTAAGTATTATTTAACTACTTTATGATTTTTTAAAAGAATTTTGATAATGATTTTAAAGCATTACGAAGTTATAAATAAATTATGAAATACTGGATCAAATAAAAACATTATTGTATTATGGACGATTTAAAAACCATTTTATAATTTTATTAAATCATGTAAAAATATGCTACTATGCTAGTGATGTTGTGTGGCTCTTTATAAGAGATATAAAACTAAAATGCAATTTCTTTTGACCTCATATGTGCTCACTACTGGTCTATATTTTGACATCGAGTTAGTTAGCACCGTTTACAGAGCCATTTAAGGCTGCATATAAAATTTTTATCAATGTTTAACTTAGCTAAGTATTATTTAGCTACTTTATGATTTTTTAAAAGAATTTTGATAATGATTTTAAAGCATTACGAAGTTATAAATAAATTATGAAATACTGGATCAAATAAAAACATTATTGTATTATGGACGATTTAAAAACCATTTTATAATTTTATTAAATCAATGTAAAAATATGCTACTATGCTAGTGATGTTGTGTGGCTCTTTATAAGAGATATAAAACTAAAATACAATTTCTTTTGACTTCATATGTGCTCACTACTGGTCTATATTTGACATCGAGTTAGTTAGCACCGTTTACAGAGCCATTTAAGGCTGCATATAAAATTTTTATCAATGTTTAACTTAGCTAAGTATTATTTAGCTATTTTATTATTTTTTTACGAATTTTACTAATGATTTTAAAGCACTGCGAAGTTATAAATAATTTAGGAAACACTGGATAAAAAGAAAAGGATTATTGTATTATGGAAGATTTCAAATAAATAAAAGCATTTTATTAAATCAATGTAAGACTATGTTACTAATCTTAACAGAACAAATGAAATAATGTTTAAAAAATTATGAATTTTTCCCTTCCTGTAAACATAATTTTTATTCTTATATCAAGTACCGGAAATTACATGGTTTTAATAGTCATATTATTTCACGTAAAGCTACTCGAAATATCACACGCTTAGGCCATTTTACAATTATGTATCATTCTGTTTCATAGGGTGGGGACTATATGGAAAAACTTCACTGTACCTATTATGGAAATTAAACAAATTCATTCAAACTTCTTTATGGAAATTTATGGAAAAGTATTATTATATATGTCACTGTACTTTATGGAAAAAAGTATTATTATTATAGTATTATTATATATGTCAAATACTTACCGAAAGAGCTATCGCCTCTTCTGACATATACTCTTCGGAGTCATCTTTCAGAGCTATAATCAGCAAAGCCAGTCCCATCAAAAAGAAGAAAAGAAAACCTACCATGTGATACAAAAATTCCTGAAAAATAATCGAGACTTTAAAATCGCTAAAATATTTATTAATATATGTACAGTAGAAATGTAATTATTATTCACCCTTACAAAAAATATCTTAAATATACACAAAAATATATAATTTACATTCAAACTTCTTTATCAACCCAAACCCAACCTCGAAACCGACGCCGAGTCCAGAGGCGACATCCCTATGTGCAAATGATAAGTTGATTCCAGTTGTATTCCTTAGGTATTTAATTGTATAAAATTATTAAATCAAGACATATTTCTCCAGGTGTGTTTTATTAATGAGTTTTAATTTCTTCTTTCTCAAACACTCGGCTAACGTAACATTATTTTTACATTTTTGGTGCCTTGACCAGGATTATGAGATCGCAAATCATGGCGTCCCTTTGGCCTTTTTCTCGTGTCTAAAAAATGTCTATCGCACAAGAAGCCAGCAGCGTTCACTCTCTTCATTCCTCTGGTAACAGCCTTGTCCTCTAAAAAAATCCGACTGAGAAAAAACAGGGGTCCACTCCAGAACGGTGGGGTCACAATCCCCCCAAACCAACTGACCCTTCTATTGGCTGGGAGAAGACCGAAGTTTCTTTCTAGTTTAGACCGGTCCTGGTCTGTTTGTCTTCGGCGATGGCTGACGGGAAGAGGTAAAACAAGCGTTCAAGCACCGAATGTAACTTATTGTTACAGTAGTTTTGCTCTTGATGCAAAAAGTCTGACCACCCGTGTTATGCAGCACCAAATCAGAATAGCATAATTTCATAGCTTTAAAAGCTTTTAAAATAACTTTACAATTAATATTTAAAGCTTTTAAAAAAGCTTTAAATATTAAGCTTAAAGCTTTTTTTATATGTAAAGCTTTTTAAAATAACCTTACAATTATTTTATTTAATTTTATTCATATTTAAAGTTTTTTCATGCAAGAAAAAATATTTGGTGTACCAAACTTGGCACACGTGCCACAATATTGCCCTCTTGATCTAACATTTCTTATGAAAGACTTTTTATAGCAGGGATGATCATGCCTAGTCATCATTTGCTGCCATAAAAATTAAGATTGTTTCACTGTAACACTAAAAATCATCGTTTGCGCTCAATTAAATAATGATAAAAAATTAAGGCTACTTACATTTAGTAATAGGTATTGTGTGATGCATTATGAAAGAAAAAAATATGTTACGGTCTGCATTTATCTATTGGTCCAAATTTGTGTTTTAACTGTGCCTGAGGGCCGACTTACTTAGCTAATTAAAGTCAAGGAGAAGCACATATCCATGCCTTAGAATAATAGTCCTCTGTTGTTTATTTACTTATTTAAATTTTATATGCTTCTGAGCAGGAGTCGCTTTCATTTTTTACGGTTACTCAGTTTGTTTACAGTTACGAGTATCTTTTGGAATGCGTTCATGACTCACCGTTTAATGGAACCGATTGCTGCTAATGAAGTTAGTCTTGAGGCGGAAGAGTAAAGTTTAGCTCTAATTTAGTTGTTTGGATCGTGTAATCGAGGCAAAAAATTATATCCTGGAATTTCTTTGTGTCAAGCTTTTATAATAATATCTCAGTTTATTCATAAATTACACTTATTTAGACGAAACTGTTATACAAAAATTAACACTTTGACGGGCAGTAGGGACAAATGAAGTTCAAAAATTAACACTGTTTTTTTTTGTAATTTTTAGATTATTAGAAGTATAGTTTTACTCTTTCTGATTAAATAAACTTAATTTTGATTAATTCAGCACCTTTAATTAAGTTGTGGCTATAACCGTCATGGCGCAAGCGGACTCTAGACATTAAGTAATGGGACAATGGCGGCTATAACAGCAAAAATTTAAAAACAAAAAATGACGGGTTTAATGACTCAAATAAGCAGTTTTTTGTTTGCAACAAAGTATTTTTGGGTGTTTCACAAGAAATGTTAGTTCATAATAAAAAAAAATAAAATAAATAAATAAATTCAAGAGAAAACACGATCGCACTACTCAATTCACAACCACGTGCATACTGAAGCAAGTCGTGTAACAGAAGAAACTTGAAATTCAATCTAAAAATTTGTTTCCAAAATATGACACTATGCTTCTACTTGTACGCCGGTAAATGCGCATTCGTGCCGCTATAGCTGTAGTGTCTAAAAACGACCGTTTCGTTTTCGACGGCTACTGCCATCATTCCACATAGTGACCTTCGTTTTGACGGCTATAGACGCAAGTGTCAACCAACGTATTAAAATGCTTTAAGTAAATAGCTTTTCAGAACCACACGATTAAAAAAATCCTATTTGGAAAAATCATTAGTCAAATTTACAAGCGATAGTTACACTCTGAAAGTACAGAATTTGAAGAAGTTATAAAATGTTAATAATAAATTGAATAGCTAAAAACGTTGGTTTTTTTAATACAAAGATTTATCTTATACTAGCTATGCCCCGCCACGCTAGTAAGGTTTTTGTAATTTTTAGAATATTAGAAATATAGTTTTACTCTTTCTGCTTAAATAAACTTAATTTTGATTTATTCAGCACCTTTAATTAGGTTGCGGCTATAACCGTCATGGCCCCAGCGGACTCTAGACACTAAGTAATGGGACGATGGCGGCTATAACAGCAAAAATTTAAAAACGTAATTAACAGGTTTAATGAGTCAAATAAGCAATTTTTTGTGTGCAAGAAAGTATTTTTGGAAGTTTTACTGAAAATGTTAGTTCATAATCGAACAAAAATAAATAAATCACAAAAACATTTATTATAATTTTATAATTATTGCATATTATTTTCGGTATGCTATGTTTTAAAGCATGGTGCAGGACACAGTGTAGGTTTTGACATGCAATTCTTGCAGCAATATGACCATTTCGTTTTGGACGGCTTTTACCATCATTCCACATAGTGAACTTCACTTTGAAGGCTATAGACGCAAGTGTCCGTCAACATGTTAAAAATTACGTAAAAGAAGTTTGTCATGTAATTTTTTGTGTGCAACAAAGTATTTTTGGAAGTTTTACTGAAAATGTTAGTTCATAATCGAACAAAAATAAATAAATCACAAAAACATTTATTATAATTTTATAATTATTGCATATTATTTTCGGTATGCTATGTTTTAAAGCATGGTGCAGGACACAGTGTAGGTTTTGACATGCAATACTTGCATTAATACGACAGTTTCGTTTTGGACGGCTATTAACGTCATGCCACATGGTGAGCTTCGCTTTCACGGCTATAGACGCAAGTGTCCGTCAACAAGTTAAAAATTACTTAAAAGAAATTTGTCATGCAATTTTTTGTGTGCAACAAAGTATTTTTGGGAGTTTTACACGAAATGTTAGTTCGTAATCAAACAAAAATAAATAAATGACAAAAATATTTATTATAATTTTATAATTATTTCACATTATTTTCCGTGTGCTGTGCTTCAAAGTATGGTGAAGGACACAGTACAGGTTTTGGCATTTAAAAATTGCAGCAATATGACCGTTTCGTATTGGACGGCTATTGCCATCATGCTACAGAGTGAACTTCGCTTTGAAGGCTATTGACGCAAGTGTTCGTCAACATGTTAAAAATTGAGTAAAGAAAATTGGTCATGCAACATACTGTAAATTGAAGAGAATAGCAATTTTTTTTCACTCAATTACTGTTACGCATTAGGGCGAGTAAAACCGAGTAGCCTAATATAATTTGTTAATACAACTGTCTGAAGTTTCGCAATTTTAGGCAAAATTCTGTGATGAATATGATGTTATAACAAAAGTTAGAAAATACTTAAATAGGTGATGTCACATACTGTAAAGAGATGAATAAATCAATTTTTTCATTAATGCATTCAGCTTAGAAATTAAACTGATTAACTGGGAACTGTGCCACATTAAGACGAATATACCTGAGTAGCAAAATATGTCTTGTTAATAGGGGGATCACTCTAAAATTCTTGAGATATGGATAAAAAGGATATGAGATAAACTTACCAAAACTCCAGACCAAACGCAATACGGTTCCAGATAATTCTCAGGGATTTTTAAATCTACGATAAAAGACTTTTAAACGATAAAAGACTTTTAGACACTATCAGGTCGTAAATAGTCTTGAGGAATTGTGAAGTTTAGATATTTTCTTATTAAATGATGTCACAATTCGCTAGGTCCATCTAGTTGAGATATGGAAGATAAATATCTTCGTCGGTGAAATAGTCTCCTATTGCTTATTCACAACAGTTGATCATGACTGTAACTCCTTTCCGAGTCGTACACTTGTTTGTAAATTTGTAATGACATCCCTCCTTCTTAATCAACTTTTAATCAACCAAGCAAGTTCTGTCATTCCGACTAGAACGTGAAAGGGTTATGACTTTTAGACACTATCAGGTCGTAAATAGTCTTGAAGAAGTGTGAAGTTTAGATATTTTCTTATTAAATGATGTCGCAATTTGCTAGGTCCATCAAATGAAATGAGAACGCATCCAGTTGAGATTACGAAGATAAATATCTTCGTTGGTAAAATAGTCTCCCATTGCTTAGTCACAACAGCTGACCATGACTGTAATCCCATCCCCAGTCGTACACCTGATTATAAATTTATAATGATATCCTTTCTTAATAAACTTTCCCCAAGCAAGTTCTATCATTCCGACTAGCACGTGGCTTTTAAACACTATCAGGTCGTAAATAGTCTTTACGCAGTATGAAGTTTAGATATTTTCTTATTAAATGATGTTGCAATTCACTAGGTCCATCAAATGAAAGAGAACGCATCCAGCTGAGATTAGGAAGATAAAAATCTTCGTCGGTGAAATAGTCTCCTATTGCTTATTCACAAGAGCTGGCCATGATTCAACCCCTTTCCCAGTCGTACACTTGTTTATAAATCTGTAATGACATCTCTCCTTCTTAATAAACTTTCTCCAAGCAAGTTTTATCATTCCGTCAAGCATGTGAAAAGTTTATGACTTTTAAACACTACAGGTCGTAAATAGTCTTGAGGCAGTATAAAGTTGACATGAAAGAAGTTGTAAACCAGTTCTAGGATCAAAAATCAGAGGGATTAGTTTTTAATTCCTCATGATGAGTAACGGCAAAACCTGAAACAGTTCATCCAATAAGAAAATGTAAAATAACAATAGTGGCAATTGGCTATTGCACTGAGATATTGCAAAACCATAAGCACCAATATTATGAGGAGATAAGTTTGTTAGATTTTATAGAGTTCCCTAGTCAACGATTAGTTGGCACTATTAACATTCGTTAAAGATTAAATGAACTCCTCGTAAAAAGAATTTACCTCTTTCTCTGTACTGACTTCTACACATCTCGGTTTACATCGAAGAAGAACAGAGGATATTATTATATGTATATATATAGCTATGCATATATATGCAGGGTGTTAGAAATGTAAGTAGTTCTGAAAATATTAAACAGCATACTTACAAATATTGTCTTCGGAAGTGTATTGGCAGTTACTGGTGAAATGAGCATGGATATCAAGATGAGAGAAGTCGAGGATAGATAGGTGAAGATGCCCAAGAAGAGGATAGTTGTAGCTTCCCTAACACCCTCTGTCAGTTTGGGGAGGAAACTTATAAATAAACCCAAGAATATCAGTCCAATGATCTGAAACAGTAAAAATGCACATTAAAATAAAAGTGAGTGATACAAAAATAAAAGGGATATATTAACCCACTGAACACGCGTCGACGGGAGTTCGACAGCGAATTCCTGTTCGAAAACGGACCTGTAACCCCTTCTCGTTCGCACTCGTATAACTCGTATCCCACAATTTGTTTGAGGGAAAAAAATATTGCAAAGCGATAATAAATGAAAGAAACTAATTTTGCGTAACGGAACTCCTTTACCTTGCAGGGAAAATAATTTAAAAGTAGCCTGACAACTTTTAAACCGGCAACTCTAGTATGGTACGGTAAGTTCCGTCTGGAATTTACGAAAGGGGTGACTGTTTTGAAATTGAAAAAAAGGTGGGGAGGGTGGCCGGTGGATGGGTTAAGCATGCATTAATTTTTACTTAATTTCATTACTTAAAATTTGTATTTAAAATCATTGGATATTAAAAAAAGTCTTTTGTGTTATTTCAATGTATGCAATTGGTATTAACTCTTTCATGTTTCATGGGAAGATTACTTCCCATCTACCTATATGGTATAACGAAATACACCAGTTTAAAGCTAATAGACGTTTTATTTATCAAGGTAAAGAAAAAAGACTGATCTACTAGTTTCCAAGCAAAGAAGTTTCCGGATGATGTGCACTTAGTTATTGTCGGAAACCATATGCCAAACTTGGTTTTCAATAATAGAAGATGTATGAAATGTACCCAAAAAGTCTAAGTAAAGAAGACCAACTGGATGTGTGCACGATGAGATGCACTGTTATGCACTGCAACTTGATTCTCATCTTTCCATGGCAAATAATCGCCATTAAATTGAATTTTCTCTATGAAATTAAATAGCCCTGAATTCTGAGGGAAGAATACTTTCCACGCCTAAAATTTAGATGTAAACATAAATTCTTCAAAATAAAATATATTCCCTTACGTGTTATTGTTTAATTGATAATAAAACATAAAATTTGGGAAGAATTTAAAAAAGAAACAGAAGGCTCACGAAAGGATTAACTGAATAAGTCTGTACCAGTAGTTTTCAAAGTGGTTCATAAGCACACTCAGTGGTCTGTGTTACCGATGGAGATACGTGGTAAATAAAAAGCGTAGGCAACATCTTGGGTTCATGGAGTGTTAAATATGAAATAAAATACTACGACCAATTTTCATTTGTAATATAAATTTGTAATGTAAAATAAATATCAATTGGTATCATTAAGTTGGTAATCATATATCAATATTTACTTATTTGTTAGTATTTAAAGTCTCTTTTTTATTACCTTTGACGCAGATTTTCAAACATTCTTTACTTCTTTATCCCTAATTGGGGGTTGGATCCTTTTGCTAGTACATTAACAGACTCGGAGGAATTCATACTAATACAGAACTAATTTACTGAATTATTTACAAATGGAGCTGTTTGAACAAGGATGCTACTGAATCTGATTACTAAAACATACCAATTTAATATACTGCGTTATATTTTGGTGTACAGAAGCTGCTAAATATTTTCAAGCATTAATTTTGTGTAAAACATGGATTTAGCACAGTTGTGTTCCTCATCACGAGACCAGAAATAATTGCTCGCAGAGACTTGCAAACGTTATTCACATTGAATTGTACATTCTAATATTAGCCTATCAGGTTCATCCATATCCTTAGTAATATCGAAAACTTTTTTTTATAGTTTAATGCACAATGTAATAATATAAAAAAATATTACTTTAAACATTATAATGTTTTATTTAAATATACATTACTAATATGGGGACAAGGATCCTACTAAATGACAGATTTTCGCCAACAATATGAAATGGTTTTTTCTTCTGAAAAAAACTGAATTACGCATACTCATTACGAAAAGACATTTTTCGAATAATGTAATTATTTTAATGCACTAAAATCTTTTTTCTTGTCATATATCCTTAAATATTTAAAAATAATATTTTTCAGTTTAACGATTTTTGTATTGATTTTGAAATTCTCCAGTTGTTTTACTTTTATGTTTTTCTTATTCAAACTGTTGGAGGTTGTTTATGAATACGAACTGGGTATGATTTTAAAAATCGCAAATTATTTTCTCGAATTACAGAGAATTTAATACCTTAAAATGACGGAGACAGTTGCTAAAATAATGTATATTTTTTAATAATTGTTGTATATAAATAGTGCATGATAATCGATTACATGACATATTAATGTACATAAAAATCGATTTTATGAATACGAACTGGGTATGATTTTAAAAATCGCAAATTATTTTCTCGAATTACAGAGAATTTAATACCTTAAAATGACGGAGACAGTTGCTAAAATAATGTATATTTTTTAATAATTGTTGTATATAAATAGTACATGATAATCGATTACATGACGTATTAATGTACATAAAAATTGATTTTCAATTTTATTTCTATGAAAATTCTAAGGATAAAATGAAAAAAATAAAAGCAGTTGGTTAGTATGTTGTGCATTAGAAGCATTTCAAAAAAATATTATTAAATTACTTAATTATTCTTGAACAGTATCGTATTTTAATCAAAAATTCTTTTCCATTGATTTTTGCATGTCATATGTTTTATGTAAAAACATAATACAGTTTCTTTATTAAAAATGTCGTTACAAATCAAAAAATTTAAAAATTTAAATGCACCAACCTGTGTCCTCTTAATAAATCAAAGTTAGAATTGTAATATTGTTATTATGTAGTTGTATAAAGTTATTTATCTTGGAGGTTTTACATAATGAAAATAATATTTTTACAATATAAAACCCAAGGTAATAATTTCAATAGATATTATTTAAATACGAACAATTTTTAATATTTTATTTTTATGTGACCATTAAAAACAAAGTTAGAATTGAAATATTGTTATTACGTAATAGTCTACATTTATTTCCCTTCGGTGTTCATGGTAAGCTATTTGCTCTAAGAAGGGGTCAAATGATTGTAAAGTTTTGGAAAAACTGGTTTATTTGATTTCTATATTATCTGCATGTCTTATGAAAACTTAAAAAGTTTTCTTATATCAAATTTTGGTAAATATTTAAAGATTTTTAATGCTTTAACTGTCTTAATATAACTGTCTTGTTAAAATACGTTTGGGGCTTAGCAATTGTGTTTTATCCTAAAATTATTTCTTTTTTATAAAGAATAAAACAAAACCGTGTAGACTCAATTAGAAAAATAATAAAAATTATTTATTCTGAAATTTTTGTGTAAATTGAACAAAAAGTAAATAATATATTTGATATGATGGGAATACATAAAAAAAATCTTTTTTTTATGTCTGATAAATGTCACAACTCTCCTTAAACCTTTGATAGTTGGAATAACTGATAGACTATTTCAGAGTATATAAAAATAATATATTTTTTTTCTACATCAAATGAGATGAAATTTTATTTTCCTTTTTTAAGTCTCTATATTCAAGCATTTTCTCATAGAGAGACATAATGCAATTAAAAATAGAAAAAT
Source organism: Pardosa pseudoannulata (assembly GCA_032207245.1). Lineage (NCBI taxonomy): Eukaryota > Metazoa > Arthropoda > Arachnida > Araneae > Lycosidae > Pardosa > Pardosa pseudoannulata. The sequence continues at coordinate 53,664,360 of CM063506.1, read as the reverse complement.
AATAAAATGCTTGCACATTATTTTAAGAATAATGTTTGCATTAAAAAGGTGTTATTGCATTGACTTTTCAGGACTAAAAAATGTAAGATTAACAAAATTACCTAAGGAATTAACTAAGGAAAAATAACACAAAAAAGTTTAGAAGCTAAAATGAAAAGTAAAAATTGTCATACACAGTACCACGTCGATTATCCGAGCTAATTTGGCCGTCGGATAACGGAAATTTCAGTTAAGAGAAATTATGTATATTTTTTAACGAAATATTTTTAAATATACGTACTAATTTAAATAATGAAAGCTGCATTTTCAAAAATGACACAAATCTCAAGAAAATATTTTATTATTTAAATTTAATGTACACTTGTTTGTTAAATGTACGTTATTGTTAGAAGAAGTCTGTTACCTTTCATTAGCCTAAATTAGTTTCTAAGACTAATTCCTTTTTTAAGAAATCGATTTTTTTAATTACCTCTATATTTATGTAATTTTTTCCTCAGCACTATACTTTAATAGATATGAAACTTTTACTAACTGCAGGTAATTCTTAAGTTAAAATATACACGTACCTAATGTATTAGCCTAAATTAGTTTCTAAGGCTAATTCCCTTTTTTAAGAAACTAATTATTTTAAATTTCCTCTATATTTATGTAATTTTCCTTTACAATTATACTTTCATAAATATGAAACTTTTATTAACTTCAGTTAATTCCTAAGTTAAAATATACACGTACCTAATGTATTAGCCTAAATTAGTTTCTAAGACTAATTTTCTCTTTAAGAAATCAAATTATTTTAAATTACCTCTATCTAACTCTTACCTAAATATCTATAAAATTACCTCTATCTTAATTAAGGAAAAATAACGCAGAAAAGTTTGGAAGCTAAAAGGAAAAGTAAAAACTGTCATACACAGTAGCACGTCGATTATTCGAGGTAATTGGGCCCTCGAATATCGGAAATTTTGGTTAATAGAAATTGTGTATATTTTTTGGTCAAATATTTCTAAATATGCGTACTAATTTATGTAATAAAAGCTGTATTTTTAAAAAGAACATAAATTGCAAGAAAATATTTTATTATTTAAATTTAATATACACTATGTTGTTAAATAGACATTATTATTGGGAAAAGTCTGTTACCTTTCGTTACGGAAGTCCAGAATTTTTATCAGTGGCTGCCAATTTTGGGGTAACAGAAAATCTACCGGCGTAGCATTACTTCTTTCCTTCAAATATTTTAAATCTTTGTTATATCAGACTTTAATTCTAAACTTAAAATATACACTTATCTAGTGAATTAGCCTAAATTAGGTTGTAACTCTAATTCCTTTTTTAAAGAAATCAAATCATTAAAATTTACCTTTATATTTATGTAGTTTTTTCCTCAGAATTATACTTTAATAGATATGAAACTTTTACGAACTACAGTTATTCCTTAAGTTAAAAATATACATGTACCTAACGTATTAGCCTAAATATAGTTTCTAAGGCTAATTCCATCTTTTTAGAAGTCGAATTATTTTAAATTACTTCTCTATTTATGTAATTTTTCCTCAGAACTATACTTTCATAGATATAAAACTTTTATGAACTACGGTTAATTCTTAAGTTAAAATATACACGTACCTAACTTATTAGCCTAAATTAGTTTCTAAAGTTATTTTTCTTTTTCAAGAAATGAGTTATTTTAAATTACCTCTATATTTATGTAGTTTTTCTTTAGAACTATACTTTTATAGATATGAAACTTTTATGAACTACAATTAATTCTTAACTTAAAATATACAAGTACCTAATGTATTAGCCTAAATTAGTTTATAGGGCTAATTCCCTTTTTTAAAAAGTGAATTATTTTAAATTAACTCTATATTTATGTAATTTTTCTTTAGAACAATACTTTCATAGATATCAAACTTTTATGAACTGTAGTTAATTCATAATTTAAAATATACATGTAACTAGCGTGTTATTCGAAATTTGTTTCTGAGGCAAATTTACTTTTTTAAGAAACTGAATTATTTCTAATTACCTCTATGTAATTTTTCTTTAAAACTATACTTTCAAAGACATGAAACTTTTATGAACTGCAGTTAATTCTCAAGTTAAAATATACACGTACCTAGCGTATTAGCCTAAATTATTTTCTAGGGCTAATTCCTTCTTTTAAGTAATTGAATTATTTCAGTTTATCACTATATTTATATAATTCTTTTCTTAGGAGTATATTTTAATGTATATGAAGCTTTTACGAAAATATTGATCTGCATATTTTATAACACAATGTATATTATATAACTGTTACATATATTATTAGATATTTAATAAAAAATTGTCTCGGTTAACAGAAACTTTGGTTATCCGAAGCTCGGATAACCGAGATTCCACTGAATTTAGAAATTTTCGTGCAATATCACAAGTCATACAACATGTCTCGTTAAAATTAGAAGTAATTTTTTTTAATCATTATAGCTTGGTTATCATTAAAAAAATAATAACTCTACTTACTACTTGAACCAATTTCAAAAATCCAGGTAGAGTTTTCAGAACTCTCATATTGCAGGTAAATGACGACATGGCGGCTGGATGACCAATTTGATGCACCTGAGTAAGTTATTGGATTGGTAGCTTGACTCTTACAGTTCCGTCTGGATCTCAAATATAAGAAAACACACTCAACAAGATTTAAAGCGTGCACAGGGAAACTGTCCTCCACTTTGTCAATTCGGCGTTAAAAGCAAAAGTAAGTGGGTAATTGAGAACAATTGTCTTAACAGTGCGATTGTTCTTTTACTCTATGCGTTATTAAGTAATAAGCGAGGGTTATGATGTCATTAAAGGATGCTTCTTTAAATGGCTCCTCAAGGATGTATGTCATACAGGGAATTTGAAAATTTTTACGGAAGATAAGCATACGTCCAGTAATGCACATCTCCTTTGCATCTAGCAAATAATAACAGCTGCAGGAATAAAATATTTGGATCGCTTTTCAAGATTAAGTAGTACGTTTTTTTTTAACTAGAGAATTTTATCCTTGCTTTGAAACATCTGCTTTTAGAAGGTTTTAACCCTTTGCACTCGAGACCGTTTCCGAGAGTACTTACCAGCAATTCGAAGCGTTTCGGAGCGATTTTGGTGAATTTCTTACCTCTAACTTAAAATGATTTTCCACATAAAGAAACACATAAAACTTTTATATTTTAATATTTAATGTATCTTTACATCTTTATGAAGATAATATCTTAAACATTAGTGTAACAATAAGTTACATTCGGTTCAGGTCCCGTGGGTATACGACGGGGACATGCCGGGGCAGGACCAGTTTGAATGCAGAGAGACTTCGGACTTCTCCCAGCCAATAGAGGTGTCCATTCGTTTGGGGAATTTTGATCCCCCCCACGCCGTTTTGGAGTGGACTCTTTTTTTGTCTCCGCGGATAGCCGAAAATATTTTGGAGCGGACAAGGTTGTTAGGCAGAAGAATGAGAGGTGAAAGGCTGGCATCCACGTTTTGGTGGAAGAACCCTTGGTGGAAGAAATTTTAGCCATTTTTCTTAGGATCCAGGCCGACTCGAGAGCAATCTTCGATCTACAAATGATAAGTTGATTCAACTATTTGTATACCTTAGGCATTTATCTAATTGTATAAAATCATTTAATCGAGACCTATTTTTCATGTGTTTTTTAATGAGTTTTAATTTCTTTCTCAAACACTAAGCCAACGTAACATTATTATTTTTACAATTAGTCTTTGTAATTTATGACATTTGATGTAACAGCTGCCTAGATGCATGCCCGGCTTGTCGGGACGAGAGCCGAACGATGGCTGATTGGTTAGGGTGCTGGCCTTCGGGAACCGGAGTTCGTGGGTTCGAGTCCCACTGTGGCATGGATGTTCGTAGCCGTTCGGAATCGGCTTTAAGCTGTAAGTCCCGGTCTCATTAGCCCTCGTGTTGCAAAAAGTAGACCGTAGCACTCCAAACCAAACCAAACCTTGTCGGGACAAGTTTCACAATAGTATGTCGTTTGATTGTCAGTTGATTGGTTGCGTCGTATGCTGGAAAGAGTTCAGACAGGCGTAATATAAAAAAAATGTCGTTTGATAAATTTTGCCGAGCTTATTTCTTTGAGAGCAGACTTTGAAATCCTCTGCTTGGTCCCTGCTTATAAGTTACGAGGAACCACTTTGTTTTTCTTGTGTTGTTTTAGTGTGTAATGTTGGTCACCTATATGGTGCTCACATATTAAAATGGCCAACAAATATCTGAGGCTTGGTAGTGGAGCAGAGAAAGTGTAAATAATAACAATAATTTATGAAATTTTTATTGTGCATACAAATAATAATAATTAATGAAATAACAATATTAATAGTAATAATTAATAAAAGAGTAATAAATAATGAAATAATAATAATAAAAATAGTAATAATTAAATAATAATAGTTAAGGAAATTTATATGGTGCTTCCATAATAAAATGGCCAACAAATAATTGCGGCTTGGTAGTGGAGCAGAGAAAGTGTAAATAATAACAATAATTTATGAAATTTTTATGGTGCATACAAATAATGATAATTAATGAAATAACAATATTAATAGTAATAATTAATAAAATAATAATAATTAATGAAATAATAATAATAAAAATAGTAATAATTAATTAAATAATAATAGTTAAGGAAATTTATATGGTGCTTCCTAATAAAATGGCCAACAAATAATTGCGGCGTGGTAGTGGAGCAGAGAAAGTGTAAATAATAACAATAATTTATGAGATTTTTATGGTGCATACAAATAATAATAATTAATGAAATAACAATAATAATAGTAATAATTAATAAAATAATAATAAATAATGAAATAATAATAATGAAAATAGTAATAATTAATTAAATAATAATAGTTAAGGAAATTTATATGGTGCTTCCATAATAAAATGGCCAACAAATAATTGCGACTTGGTAGTGGAGCAGAGAAAGTGTAAATAATAACAATAATTTATGAAATTTATAAGGTGCATGCAAATAATAATAATAATTAATGAAATAACAACAATAATAGTAATAATTAGTAAAATAGTAATAATTAAGGAAATATATATGGTCCTCCCATAATAAAATGGCTAACAAATATCTGCGGCTTGGTAGTAATGCAGAGAAAGTGTAAATAATAGCAATAATTTAGGAAATTTATACGGTACATACAAATAATAATAATAATTACTATAAAAATAATAATTAATGAAATAATAATAATAGTAATAATAAAGGAAATTTATATGGTGCTCCCATAATGAAATGGGCAACAAATATCTGTAGCTTGGTAATAGCGCAGAGGAAGTGGAAATAATAATAATTAAAGAAATTTGAAACATATTCTAGGTAAATGGAAGATGTTATAGAACTAAAATCAATAAATGAAAATAAGAATCACTTTAGGTTGTTTGGTCGTTTGGAGCGCTACGGTCTATTTTTTTGTTCGACGATGTTTAATGGTATCGGGACCCACTACTTAAAAATTTATAGAACTAAAATCAATAAATGAAAATAAGAACCACTTTAAGTTGTTTGGTCGTTTGGAGCGCTACGGTCTATTTTTTTTGTTTGTTTGTTTTTCGATGTTTAATGGCATCGGCATAAAATATATAATACTTTTCTAATAGTCTTTTAATAATTACCTTTGACATATTGAACTACTTCAATGTTTTGATGTATATTTTTCTAAATGGGGAATAGGCTTCTCCGAAAATACCTTATTGTTCTAACCCCTTTGAGAAGGCTAGATATAAAAGTCCCTAGAATATCTAAGCCTCAAAGAGATAGATGTCCCTATACAGTCACTAAATACAGTCCTAGGGTAGATGGTACTGGAGAACGATTTTATGCTAATAAAGAGTAAATAACATTTATTTTATGTTAATATTTTAAGAGAATATATAATAATTTTCTTTAATTGTATTTGCATAAAGTACCTTTGACATATTGATCTACTTTAAAATTTTTTATGTATTTTTCTCCATGTGGGATAAGTTATATGGGATATGGAATGGATAGGGCAAAACCTAACAATTCTAAAAGTTCCGCGACTCGACAGAGTTAGACATTCGACGAATGTCTCTCGACGAAATAGACTCTCGACGAAACTATTAGAACTCGCGGCACTGTTGGAACTTTATGACCAAAAGGTCATAAAGATTCAATGGTCTAAATAGGATGCATTAAAGAGAAAAGTCATAACTAGTCGCGTTTCCTTATCAGTTGAAGGCGTTTGAATTAAGAAGGATCTTAATTAGATGCAATCGTGAATTAGATCATGTCTATAAAACGCAATTAAGTATCTAGTCTGCCTCTCATTAGGCTTGTAATTTTTCATTTAATTGTTACGTTAGCATTAATTTTGTCGTATTTCATTTACAGCAGACTATATCTGACAATAATTTTTTCTTAAAGTATGGTCACGCTCATTAGAAATCGCAAGTTTTTCTTTTTCTTTGTTTATTTTTATTGTAGTAAATTTTGTGCATGAAATTATAATGTTAGAAGACTTTTTCTTATTTCATAACAGCAAACCAGAACTGGAATTCGGTGTTCCACATAACCTTCTAGTAAGTTTTTGGTTTGGAGCGCTACGGTCTACTATTTTGCACAAGAAGGCAAATGAGACCGGGACCTACTGCTTAAAGCGGATTCCGGTCGACTACGAATATCCATGCCTGCAGTGGGATTTGAAACAGTGAATTTTGGTTCCGAAGAGCAACGTTCTAATTTTCGGCCATCGTTTGGCTAACCTCCTAGTAAAACATTGATTACAAAATTATCCAACCAAAAATTTTCAATTTAGAGGTTTTATGTTGGGATACATACTTGTAACAAAAAGTTACAATAACCACAATGTTCAAAAATAACCCGGGTTCGTATCCTGGTCACGGCACCAAAAATGTAAAAATAATGTTACGTTGATTTAGTGTTCAAGAAAGAAGAAATTAATACTTATTAAATAACACACCTTGACAAATATGTCTTGATTAAATTATTTTTATAATTAAATGTCTAAGGAATACAACTGGAATACAACTTATCATTTTTAGATATCGAATACACGTCGAGTACACGTCAAATACACATCGGGCGTAAAACAAATAGAGTCTATATTTTTTTTTCCCGTATAGCTTCAAAAAATGTCTATACCGCAAGCATCGGATACCAGCAGCGTTCACCTTCTTCTCTCCTCTGGTAACAACCTTCCTCCAAAAACATCAGACTGTCCCCGGAGAAAAAACAGGGGGGAACTCAAGAACGGAGGGGTCAGTATACCGCCAAACATATAGGCCCTTCTATTGTTTGGGAGAAATCTGAAGTTTCTTTTTAGTTCAAACCGGTCCTGTTCTGTATGTCTTTGACGATGGCTTCTTTGAAGAAGTAAAAAAACCTGAATCAAATCTAACTTATTGTTACAATACTTTAACAGTGTCTTTTGATTTAAACAGGAAAATACTCCTCAACTTATACAACAGAGCAAAAAATAACTTCTTGTACTATCCATATTTTTCTCCAAGGACACTGGTTCATGGGTGATATCTGAAGTAGTAGTTTATTCCAAGCATTTAAAATCGAAGCCGAATCCCATTCTTGATTGGTGAGAGACTGCTTCAAAGAATGCATCATGAAACCTTTAAAATATTATGGGTGCAAGGAAAATTAAAATAAGGTTCATTAAGAATTAAAGGAAAATATATACAGCCCTAGATAGCATTAAATTACATAAATTATGAAAAGAAAGTGAAAGTCCAACATGATTTCTTTTTGCCGAACGATGACATGATTATTGTGCTAATCTTCGGTACCGGAGTTTGTGGGTTCGAATACCACAGAGGCATGGATGTTCGTAGCCATTCAGAATATTCTTTAAACAGTAGACCCCGGTCACATTAACCTTTGTATTACAAAATAATGGACTGTAGAGCTCCAAATCATTCCAAATTAATATGGTTTGTATTGGCTGCTCCAACTAGGACCAACTACTTTAAAACTTGTTCAGAGATTTTGGCTGTCCCCGGGTGTCCACGGCAGTTCATAATACGCAGTGCAGCACAATAACAGTGCAAAATATTACAAATAAATACATTCAAATACATTATATACAAATATATTACATACAACACAAAGAAATACTACATTAAATAAAAGGAAATTTCATAGCATAATAACATGAGAATTATATACAGTGCGGTACAGTGGAAGTTTTATATACAAGGATTGGGAACGTTTTGGACTCAGCATTGTTACGGCGTCTGCAGGTTCACCGAATTTTCCGCTAGTCAACCAAACGTAAGAGTTTACGTAAGTTAGTTGAAAAAGTTTTGTTATAGTTTAGCTGATCAGACCAGGCGCCCTCCAGACCTAGTCTGGGGCCTAGTCTCCAGACCTAGTCTTTAATATGGTTTGTATAGTTATTTAAACAAAAATGATTTAATTAAGTTGGTAAAAACATTGAAATCATAATGGTAGGGTTGTGAGTTCAAAGGTTGAGCCAGCTAAATATCTGCCGTGTTTATTAATGGCAGCTGGCGCATGTAAAAATGGTTCGTGGTAGCAATGTTCTTTTGTTCTCTTGTTCGTGGTATCAATGTCCTTTAATCTCTTTTGTTTGATTCCTTCTAAATTATAATGAACCACATTGAGGAAGCAATGTTAATCATGTCTATAGCATTCCTCAAATTACACGTGTTCTTTGGGTAGTGCTAAATGAATAAAATTACATATAAATAAAATATTTGCACCTGTAATTTGTATAGGAATTTTTGAAAGCTGAGAGTTTGTTCTTTACTAAATTACTACAAAATTACAATTTTAATATGCTCTTAAATTTAAAAACAAATAGTCAGTTATTTGTGATAATACTCTTTGTGCAAAACTATTCGCCCTAATAATTAACACTAAACATACCAACACTTAATACATACCTATTTCTACCATAGCCGGTCAAATGACCGGACTTTATTTTTTCTGATTATGAATGTATGAAATAGGAAAATTGGAAGGAAATAGACAAATAAACTTTATTATAATTAAACAAAATTGTATATTGTCAATTTTTATGTATTGCAAACACAAAGAATAAGAATTTTTAATTCATTTCCCATCGCATTTTTTACATAAACCTTATGGGTCATTTGACCCGTTATATGGTATGTTTAGTGTTAATCTACACTATGATTTTTGGAAATAGTTGCTTTCATATTTTATCACATAATAAGTACTAAAGCAATCTGCATGATAAGTTTTTAAAATTTTGAGTTTTTTACCTTTTTATTAGTTTGAAAACAATTAACATTTTAAACTATATTATTTTCGAAAGTAGTTTCTCTGCTGCAATTTTCGTATGATAAGGCGTATTGAAATAATTAAGTCCAGCTTTACATGATTAAAGCGACCTGCCAATTAACTATTATTTAACTCTTCGTATTATTGTGAAATATCATTTCGACAGCAAAGCTTAAAAAACTATTTTATTTATTAGTGATATCCTGTAGTACTGCAATCAATACATTTTCCTGATAGAGTCACTATTAAATGGCAATATTAGTAGAAATGTTTATAGTCCCCGGACAACTCCCACGACAGATGACAGACGCCTCCTACATTTTGTTTACATTTTTAGGGAGAGACTGAACCGCCGAGAGAGAAGAAGGAAGTACGCTAGGGATTGACACCTGATGTACTTTCACGAGACTCCTTAGTAATTTCGCTGTTTAGGAATCCTTGTTAATTTTTATTATTTTTGTGCTTCTTTAGTGTGTGTGTGTTGGTAAATAAATGTTTGTCCTTATAAAGACTAAAGTCAATTTCGATACCAACTTACACCAGAAAACCCAGACCATCCGCCATTAACCCTCCGAGTGGAACACACCGATTAAAAAAAGTCTCCAAAAATACGCTAAAGGTTTATTGTGTCAATGTCCAAAGCTTTCTATGATTTTTTACTTCACTCTTTGTTGACTAGAATGGAATACGGGAAACCCACCCTCGTTATTGTCCATTTACTTCCGATTATAAATAGATATATAAATAGATATTATAAATTGTTACTTTTTAATACACATAAAGCTCGTCAAGTCTCGGAGATCATCCCATAAGAAATAATGGATTCTAAAAGTACAAATAAAAATATTCTTTGAGAGAATTATTTATATCATCACGTATATTGAAGTTATAAGATATTTAAGTGGTGAAATTAGAGATACAACTGTTACCGCAAACGAAATACTTCGAAATAGAGATTTACAAAGCCATGAAATGCTATTAGCGTCTTTGTGTTTCAAGGAGTAGGGGTGCATCCCTCAATAAATGTCAGTCAAAGAGGGATGCAGTTTTTAAACAATTGACCTGATCCTCGTACCTCAAATACTGGCAGAAATGTACATTTCATCCATTTTCGGAACATTTTTGGAGGTCGAAAATTGTACGTGACAACCGCTTTGAAGACATCATCGGTTTCACGGAATTGTACGTGCGAACCGCTTAGAGGGTTAAGATGACATATACCCTCCCGTAGCGCACTTTTCGGATTTGGCGAGATTATTGTATACTTATTTATTTCTGTTTTATGTTGCTTGCGAAACTTGTTAGGTTTAAATTTTGGTAACTATTTTTTCCTTCTGTTTTAGTCACAATCAAAAATAAACATCTTTTTCCAAAATTGTTTGTTTTCCAACAAACAGAAGAATCATATTAATACTAAAGAATTAAGTGCAAATACATTCAAGATCAACTAGACATTCGACAGGTAAGGCTCATAATAAATTTATTCGTAAGTTCAAAAATTTACAGTAAATTGCAAATAATGTTCATGGATCTAAGGGAAGCTTTATGACAGGGGGGTTTAACTTTTTGATTAACAATTTAACTCTCCGTATTACTGTGTTTGCATATATGAAACGTACACAAAAGGTAATGATATTTCGACAGCAAGCTTAAAAAACTTTTTTATTTATTACTGGTATCCTGTAGTACTGCTACGATATTGTTAGAGATGTATTATATGCCACCCTTGGCGTGCTTTTCGGATTTCACACATTTCTTCTGAATTTGATGAGACTATTGTATGTTTTTTTTTTCTTTCTGTTGGTTGCTAAAATTGTTAGGTTTTGATTTTAGTAACTCTTATTTTTCTTTTTGTTTAGTCCCAATCACAAATAAACATTTTCCCTCAAATTGTTTTTTTTCCGGCAGATAGAAGAATCATATTATTAATAAAGAATTAAGTACAAATACATTCAAGATCAACTAGACATTCGACAGGTAAGGCTCATAATAAATTTATTCGTAAGTTCAAAAATTTACAGTAAATTGCAAATAATGTTCATGGATCTAAGGGAAGCTTTAAGACAGGGGGGTTTAACTTTTTGATTAACAATTTAACTCTCCGTATTACTGTGTTTGCATATATGAAACGTACACAAAAGGTAATGATATTTCGACAGCAAGCTTAAAAAACTTTTTTATTTATTACTGGTATCCTGTAGTACTGCTACGATATTGTTAGAGATGTATTATATGCCACCCTTGGCGTGCTTTTCGGATTTCACACATTTCTTCTGAATTTGATGAGACTATTGTATGTTTTTTTTTCTTTCTGTTGGTTGCTAAAATTGTTAGGTTTTGATTTTAGTAACTCTTATTTTTCTTTTTGGTTAGTCCCAATCACAAATAAACATTTTCCCTCAAATTGTTTTTTTTCCGGCAGATAGAAGAATCATATTATTAATAAAGAATTAAGTACAAATACATTCAAGATCAACTAGACATTCTGCAGGTAAGGCTCATTCGTAAATTCAAAAATTTACAGTAAATTGCAAATAATGTTATTTCATGGATCTAAGGGAGGCTTTATGGCAGGAAGGTTTAAATCTTTAATTAACTATTTAATTCTCCGTATTACTGTGTTTGCATATGTGAAACGTACACAAAAGGTAATGACATTTCGACAGCAAGCTTAAAAAATCTATTTTATTCATTACTGGTATCCTGTAGTACTGCTACGATATTGTTAGACATGCATTGTTAGAGATGTATTGTTAGATATGTATTATATGCCTACCCCGTTGGCGTACTTTTTGGATTTCTCACCTTTTTTCTCAATTTGGCTAGATTATTGTATGTTTACTTTTTTTATGTTGTGGCTAAACTTGTTTAGATTTTGGTAACTATTTTTTTCCTTTTGTTTTAGTCACAATCAAAAATAAAATTTTTTCCCCAAATTGTTTGTTTTTCAGCAAATAGAAGAATCATATTAATAATAAAGAATTAAGTACAAATACATTGAAGATCAACTAGACATTCTACAGATAAGGCTCATAATAAATTTATAACTAAGTTCAAAAATTTACAGTAAATTGCAAATAATGTTATTTCATGGATCTAAGGGAGGCTTTATGACAGGAAGGTTTAAATCTTTAATTAACTATTTAATTCTCTGTATTACTGTGTTTGCATATGTGAAACGTACACAAAAAGTAATGACATTTCGACAGTAAGCTTAAAAAATCTATTTTATTCATTACTGGTATCCTGTAGTAATGCTATCAACACATCGTCGTAGAGTTACTGTCAAATGGCGATATTGTTAGAGATGTATTACATGCCCCCCCCCCCCATTGGCGCACTTTTCGGATTTCACACCTTTTTTCTGAATTTGCCGAGATTATTATGCGTTTACTTTTTTCTTTATTTTTTCTGCGAAACTTGTTAGGCTTTAGATCAAAAATAAATATCAAAATAAATATTTTTCTACCAAATTGTTTGTTTTCCTGCAAATAGAATAATCATATTAATATTAAAGAATTTAAGTACAAATACAGTAAAGATCAACCAGATTTATTGAGGGAACTGGATCGCCGGACTGTATGGTGGCTAGCGTATTGTGCTTCGATTTCCGAGTAAAGCTAGGATGCATTTCTGTGTTGTCAAATCACAGGGAGTTGTGCTAACTGCTTATATGGTGCTCCCGTGCTAAAATATTCAACGTAGTCTTCTGCATTGTAGAGGCCAATACTACTAAAAAAATAACTGCCCCGTTCTGGAAAAAATTCATTATGCAAAGATTTTTTGTGCAAATTAGTTTACAATATTTATTTTAAAAATCATTTTTGTAGCAAATACAATTATTTTGGCAATAAATTTTCATTTAATATTTTAAATTCTCTTAATTATTTTTACATTCTCGGTATAGAGGATGCTAACATTTATGGAAATATTCTTTTAACCAGGGAAATTAAGGTACAAAGAGTTCACCTGAAGCTAGTTAATAACTGGTTAACTCAAAACTTAAGAATTAAAAAAGGTAAAGTAAATAAAAATACGTATATGATATGATTAAAAGACGTAGAAGGTTTAAAATATTTTTATTAGATACAAAAAACTGTTTCAAGAGACAAAAACATTAGTATAAAATATAAAACTCAGTATAAACATTCAACCACGTTAACATTTAAAAAGAGACGTTTAGTTCTCAGAAAAGTCTATTTGCTGGATACGTTTTCACCAGCTTGAAACAAAAAAACAGTTATTGAAATGACGTTTTTTTATAGCTTACTGATATAAGGAAAATAACATAATTAGAAGCAGTTTCGTTTTTGAACACCAAAGCTGAAACTAAAACGTGGGAATAATTTTCACTTTTGGTCATTACGAATGAAAGAACGACGGCAGTCAAGAGAATTGTAACCCCATTGGCACAAAGCTTTAACACATAGCTTTGGCACAAAGAATTCCGCTTTCGGCAGTTAAATTTCTATGGAGATTTGAATGCCTGGAAAGACAAAAAGGCGCTGAAAAGGTACAGTGTGCCGTTCATGAGTCCCATAATCTACAAGAAGAAAAAAAAATTGTAAGTTAAATTATATAAATATGAAACTATGTTTAAATAAATTAATAAATATTGCGAAAAAACTAAAATGAAATAAAGCATTTTGTCCAACTGTTATATATTATTTATATACATTATATATTATTAATATATATATATATATATTTATATATATTATACATTATATATATATTATATATATTTAACACACAGCAGCACATTGAAGACTATATTTTACAACATGTAATCTACTTAATTTTTTTTCGGTGAAATATGAATATGATCTGACATTGGTAAATCTCAACGAACATTGATTCGAATAGCAATAATTTATTTTTTTGAAGGTAAGATTTTGGCGATTCTTTAATTAAAAGCAAGAAATCTGAGAAAAAAAAATTAATGTAACTGTATCTGGCTTGATTTCTAGATTTTCAGAATCTGTGTAATGTACAGCAAATGCATTGGTTTTATTAGCTATTTTATTAATATTCTTTAAATCAATAAGTGTATTATAAGTATATTCCTTAAATCTTTTCAATAAATAGTTAAGAAATTTAATATAAGCTTTTCATTTACTATTATATATTTAAACTATGCTATCTCCATAAAATGCGTTCAATAGACCAATTAACTTTTAACTTTGGATACTGTGGAATAATTCTGATATTTATAGAGCCAGGAACAAAAAAAAAAAAAAAAAAAACGAGAATCACTTCGATATACTATTAACGGAACTTCAAGTCTTACTTACACCAACAACTGTCTCGTTGATAGTCCCTGCGAGATAACTGTCTGATATCACGATGAGAAATATCATACTAGCTATTAAGTAGAACAAACACGAAAACACATTGTTCAGGAATCCCTGAAAAAAAAATAATAATAATAAATCATAGAATTAACTTGATATTTTTGTAACTAAACTGCCTTTTATTAAAGTTATTATAAAAATATGTTTAAAGGATTCTAAACTGGGGCTTTTACACAAAAAATCTTGATATGGACAATTACAACGATGATTACAAATGTTTATCTGCATCAGGGGTAGGCAACTTATGGTCTGCGTAAATATACGGTGAATCTCGCTAATCCTTTAAGTAAACCACTGAAGTAAACTGCTGGTTTATTTTAGCGTTGGAACAGCCTTTTTGTTAGATTATTTTAAGGATTTCCCAATACCTCCAATGATCAATTCTTAGTGGACTTCTTATACAAATTTTCCTTCTATATAAAAACAGAATTTATGGAATCTTCTTCAACTCTACGATCTGTCACAAATTAAGGCTGTTTTTATCAGTTAATATCCCTCTCAACAGTATCAATCCACTAGGAGTGGAGGAGGGGAACTTTCCTCGTTTTTGTGCATCCTCAACCTTTGAAAAAGTCACTAATTTAGTTGGATTTAAGTCATTGTATCTAAAAAGGTAACTTATCTATCTAATATGGTTAGCCTTTATAACCCACGCAATATAATTCACGCAATCAGATTACTCCAAAAAACTTTAATTCCAATGCAGAGGACACTTGCTTTTATAGCAATCACCGCTACCAAGCCACATATATTTGTTGGTTATTTTATTATTAGAGCAACATATAGGTGGCCAACATTATTCCCTGGGATGACACAAATCACGAAAGTTGGTACTCGTAATTTAGAAACAGAGATTAAGAAAAAGACCCCCAGGCTTGGCCTGACACTCCTAGGAGATATCGTTTGGGAACTTGGAGGACATTGCAACCTTGAACCTATTTTTATGTTCCGCAACCACCATTAATGAATACGGCCTATCACCTTTAGCAACTCTCCGATTAAGAGTTCGATGCATTTGTAAACTGAGCATCTCTAACGTAAAGTAAAACTAAAGTAACTCTAAAGTAAAATCAATGAAAACTGTGATATTTTAAAATTGTTCTATTAAATTTCTATTAAAAGTATTTTAATGGCACATAAAAGAAAAAAGAAAGGAAATCTAGCTTAACGATCAGTAAAACTTTATAATAAAAATATTTTTTTTTACTTGCGGAAGTTTTGAAACGAGATTAACTTTTGCAGCAGTTAAAATGGTAGGATGCCACTTAATAGAATATCAATATAAAAACATAAGTTAATAATGTGGACAAAGAGTCTTGTTAACTCATTAGACAAACGCATTATTATTAATCGAGATATTAGGTTGTTATTTCCAGTGTGAGCTCTGTTTTCGTTTTTTAAGTTTTTTATTCAGTTCAACAATATAAGAAAGGAATGAGAGAGAAATCCAGGTACAATTTTCTAACTTCTAAAGAGCGTACATTGCGCCATATGTTGAAATATAAAATAATTAGTTTATAGATAGGAAGATACAACAGGCATCGTTTTTGTGACCGGAGGTGAGTTCGCTGTTCAAGATGACCAAAGATCCGTCGTGTTCATCAATGACGATTTGGTCATGTAAAATAGGTTTGTGTTCTCCAATGTACTCCAAGTTTTAACAATATCTCTAGAGGTGCCGTCTAGGGCTTCTAAATCACGAGAATAGAGCAGGGATGGGGTGATGTTATCAGCATCCGGGGATTCCTTAAGCTACACGTGCTCTCCAGGTGGTGCTAAATGAGTAACACCTTCATAACCATTTTTTACATAAAGACAGCTGTCTATATTGTGAAAAAAAGCAATACTGACCGAAGGTACTATATTTTATTGTAGTGATACAAAGTAATATCTCATAACATGAGATTTTATCTGAAATGAAATTAAAATTAGATTTCATTGGAAATATATATATATATATATGAATTCCTGCAAGCAAATAATTGTTTTCAAAATAAAATCCCACGAACGAATATTTTTTATTAAGTAGAACCTCGATTAACCGAAACTCTCCGTTAACCAAAGTCAGTTACTTCTTAACTCTTTGTTTTCACTTTGTACTATCATCCAAAATTTTCTCGTTACAAGCATGCATTTTTAAAGATTTTTCCCAAATCCCTTTTGTAATTTTTCAAATGGCGCAAAGAAAAATGCTACAGACATTGTGAAAGATGGTGTTACTGAGTTTTCAAGCGTTTTTAGTACAATGAAAGGTTGTAGGGATGGAGAAATCACAGATTGGTTGAATTGTGACATGGAAGATGCAGGCTTCCAGTTGCTCAAGTCCGAAATTCTCCAAATCAAGAAGATGATGATGAAAATGAGAATGATTTCGGAGTAAATAAGATCAGTAACAATGACGCTTTTGAGTGTTCCTCAAAAAGCCTTTTTTCGTTGGAACAATAGGAACAGTGTGGTTCCTCTAAACTTATGCGTTTAAGAAAACTTCGGTATAGAGTTGCACGGCAAAGGATGGCCAATTTATACTAGATAAAGCTTCCATTTAAGCCATCATAAGTTTTTGTGTTAGAAATAAATTTATTTTCATTTATAATTTTAATTTATTTAACAGTTAAAATAACAGTTAAATGACGGTGCTACATATTAAACTAGATGATTATTGATGAATTCTCGATTATCTGAAAATTTCGATTATTCGAAGTAGGTTCGGTTCCAATTACTTCGGATAATCGAGGTTCTACTGTATATATCACTAAGAATGTGAATGATATTTACATTTTCGATATTTACAACACATAATACATGTTTTAATTCGGATCATAGTAACGAATACAATTAACAAAAAATATTTATGGCGGTGGACCATATAAATGTTCGTGACAGAGATAAAGATTATAAGTAATACTCACATAAGCCATCTTTGGAATCGTGTTTGTCGCCCTCGGTGACATCATACAAGATACCAGTAAGAGAAAAGTGGAAAACGCACTCGACAGGAAGCATAGCAAGAGAATAGTACCAATTAAAGGTGCTACTATATTAGCAGTCGACAAATCACCTCTAAAGTACATACTAAGGCATGATATTGCTATTAGCTGAAAGATTAAAAAATATAATTCAGGTTATATTTCAAATATAAAAATAAATTTTCAGTATATTTTTTACTACACTATCCCAACTCAAGTGGGCAGAAAAGAATGTTTAACGGGAGATATCAAGTTGAGCAGCGTAAAAATCGCAATATTTGCAAAGCAAAAAATTCTGCAGTCAAAAAAATCAAAAAGCAAGAATTTTTTCTGGTATTTTGAAAAAAGAATTTAAATATATACGTATAAAACAATAATTTACTTAAAGATAAAAACAAAACTCTCTTTTAAGAAATGTAAAAAAAGAGCCGCTGTAGCTCAGTTGACAAAGGCAGTGATCTCGTAACTGAAAAGTTGCGGGTTCGGGGCTGAAGCCGGCCTAAGATCCGTCGTGTTCGCTAAAGGTGACTGGGGCAAGTAAAATACGTTCGTGATCACAACGTCCTTTAACCTCTCAAACGATACCTCTGGGGATCTTCTCCTTAGTCTCTGCATCTAAATAACGATGACCTAGTGCGGGTAATGTTATTCCCGTTCGTAGCATACAGTAAGCTACACGTGCTCTCTGGTGATGATAAATGGGTAACAGTTTCTCCCATTTGTTAAGGCATTAGGAAAGTGTTTGCATCGCCTGCTGCGTTTGAAAAAAAAAGTTGTAAAAAATCTATTCTTTTCTATCCAAGGTTTTGAAAGTTCTATTGCAGGCATATTTTTTATGTTTTGTAAAACTGCGTGTAATGCCACACTTTACGTTGAATCTCAAATTAGGAAATTATTCGAATTCATTAACATAACTACTAATTTACCTTTGCTAATTTTACAAAAAATATTACATTTAGCTTTCCAATACATAATTTTCTACAACAAGCATCATTTTAAAGGGAGATTTAGCATAGATTAATACAAATAAATTAGTAATCTGGAAAATCTGATGATTCTGTGATTTTAAATAAGAGTACATGGGCTATGATGAAAAAGATACAATTTTAAGAAAATGGACTATAAAATTAATTTTTAAATATAAAGTTCACAATATATTACTAAAATCACAAAGAATGAGTACTTCATAAAAATATCATTGTGTATAAACAGACCCTCCTTTAGTTTATAGAGCCTCAAAAATTGCTCTTTTTGCTCTTCCTTTGATTGTACAAGTTAGAGGACCTGTTTATGCATTGTCTATCTACTTTTTGTCAGACTCAGAAGCATACAATTGGCTATTTTACCTATTTGTAAGACAACTTCTATCATCATATTAATATGTCGACACTGTTCTTTAAGAAAACATATTACAGCTTCATAAACAACATACTTAAACGATTCTATTCCCCTAATCATATGACTTGGGACAAAATTTGCATTTGAGAGAATTTGATCTTTTATTTGTGTTTTGATTATCACCTTTGTACTGATGTACTTCCCCACGATGGTCAGCACGTGCATACACAGCTGTGGACCAAATTTTCAAGAAGAATTTAGGTGCAACTGTTGACTTCCAGTTTAAGTGGGGTCCCCTGCGAAAGAGTTATATCTCACGGAGTGGCACAAGTGTAACGGTCAAACCCAGGCAGGAATGTAGCCATGAGATATGGGGGGAAGGTGCTAAGCAATAATATCAACTTTCACCAAAGGGGCCGGTTTAATAAGCCCACTTGTACACCCGAAGAGGGTGCAGATGTGGAAAAATTTAACCAACAAGTGATCGGAACAGAGATAAAAAGAGGCGTTAAACTAAGGTGTAAAGTTATGAAAGAAAAATTGGAAAAGGACTCGATGTCAGGCTTCAAGAGTTGCTTGACATCCAGATCCTGTGAGCAAGCCGGGAAGACCGGGCCAGCAATCTATTCCCGAGCCCGCATGCGTATGATCGGCACGCCAGCATAGACGTCCAGTAAAATAACGGCCGCTACTCCAGTACCGACGTCCAGCCTGTTGACGGCCCCAACCTGCTTCCCTGTAATTACTGGAAATAAACTTAATAATATTCATAATTATTACCTGGGTCATATAATCTTTTGATAAGGAATACTATTTCAAGAGTATTGATGAATAGCAAAAACCAAATAACTACAGGTCATGTTAAAAACTAACCTAGTGATGTATTAATTTGTAAATATTGTACATAATAAATGTTTTAGTTTAAATATTAGGTATTTTCCTTTAATTCCATAGCGTATATTTTACTGTGTTTCCCCTTTAAGAACGAACACTTCTGTTTTTGTTGTAAGTACATTACAACAACCCTATAAGCATTTTTTAATAATTATTGCATATTTAAACCTAAGTTTACCTTTTAGACAATTACAGCTGTGTTAAGCGTGTTCAGAAACTTTTACTTTATGGCCACGATACCAAGAATGACTTCCTTGTGGATAAAAACCGTGTTGTCGTTCTGTGTAGTTTAAATTTTTCTGATGCGAAAATTGTCCTCACAGATTTTTGCATTTGTACACTTTAACTGGCAAATAATAAATATTAAAATTATCATAAAGAATCATAAAAGCATATATATTTCCAAAATTGACGTGAAGGTCTAAATCTCTGCTAATTAGCCCTCATTATGCCAAATATTGACCATAACTCTAAAAATATTTAAACCAAAATAAGTCTTTTTTCTACAATTCAGTACAACTTTATGTTAAATGAATAAATTTATTTTTATCTGTACAATTTTGCCTTAGAACCACACAATGAAATCTGTAATAGAAAAGTATATGTTTTTTACAAATTAACATTATCTTTTAGGTACGTAATATTAAAACATCCGATGAGAACACGTGACTGCCTATTAACTATGGTTATTAACTATGCGCAATTTTTTATTTTGATTGTATGATGAGCCAGGGGAATTATCATTTGCACATTCCCATCAAGGTTGAAAGTTTGTTTCGTTTCTCAAGGTAACAATATTATCTGACCAGAGCTCGAATACATCAATCAGGAAGCAAACTATAGCTTTAAGTTTGCTCTATATTGATTTTCATATAAATATTTTAATATACACGGAAATCTTTCGAGGTTACAATACTATCTTTACTTCATACCAGAGAGAAACATTAAAATCATTGTTTCAACTACTTAAAATGAATTGTTACAACTGCATATAAACATATCAATCATTCACTGTTGTATTGCTACAGTCGGTGACCTTTAGTATTAACTACCTTTATGTGATATTTTTTCGTTATATAGAGTGCAAGTTGCAATTAAAAAAGGGTGCACAACTAGATGTTATAACAGTATAACCGTCTACATACAAAATTTCACCAATGTCCGACAAATCGTTTCTGTATTATGCAAGATACGTACATACGTACAGACGCAACACTGAAACTTGGAAAAATTGATTCAGATACGGTCCTTGTATTCTTTCTGTAAATCATTCTTCACGGATATTACAACCATAGGCAATGAAAAATTTGCAGTATTTAACCTTACACAGTACAATTTTTTGGGGTGCAATTATATTTTTCCACACGTATTTGGACCCAAGCAATGTTTTAAAAAAATTTTAATTTTTTTTTGCATATATTCAATAGGCATCAAAAATACACCTGATAAATATTGTTATGAAATTTTGCTATGAAAAATATTATTTACAAATTAAAATTAAACACCTTGTATAAGTAAGAAAAAATGTCGTCAGCTCAAACGTTAAATAATACAAGGAGAATGTATAATGTAAATATAACAAATAATAAATGTGCGCATAAAGATTGTTTACAAAGATATAATACTCAATTGCTTCAGTCTCGAGAAGAAAATCAGAGGGAAATAAATAGATGGATTGATTGATATACAAACCAATGTAAAATAAATGCTTTTGATATACAGATCAATGTGAAATAAATGAAAATTCTTTTTTTGCTTCCCTCTCGAGAAGAAAATCAGAGTGAGACGGATAGATGGATTGATATACAAGTTAATGGAAAATAAATGCAAATTCCTTTTATGCTTCCATCTCGAAAAGAAAATCAGAGTGCAATGGATAAATTGATTTATTGATATACGAATATATGTGATAAAAATGAAAATTCTTTTTTGCTTCCATCTCGTGAAGAAAATCAGAGTGAAATGGATAGATGGATTGATTGATATACGAATCAATGTAAAATAAGTGCAAATTCTTTTTTTGCTTCCATCTCGAGAAGAAAATCAGAGGGAAATGGATAGATGGATTGATTGATATACAAACCAATGTAAAATAAGTGCAAATTCTTTTTTTGCAGAAATAGTATAGGGTGAAAGTTTAATTGAATGTGATGTAATACCCATTAGGTAGAATAGGCAACTGCCTATTGGATTCACGCTTTTTAGGAACCCCCAACATAAATTAAACTGTATATATATATATATATATATATATATATATACAAAGAAATCCTTAAATGAAATTTTGATTACAAAAAAAGAAATATTTGAATGCAGTATTAAAAAATCTTATTGCCTACAAGAAACTATTCCTACAAACAATTAAGCAGTCTTGAATAAAATGTACAATCAAGATGAAATATTTACACATGTACACATGTATTACATTTGTTATTTGTTGTAATACATGCATACATGTGTTTATCATTTTACTCCTAGATTTTTTTTCATAATTCTTTTCTTATTAATACACAACTCTTATTAGTATTGTATATTAATTTGTTGATAATTTGTTATTTTTTTGTAATAAAATTACATCCCTAAGACTGTTGTTTAATAAAACCATATTCGTAAAATTATTAGGTGACAGGGCACCGAGATTTCGACTGCCTTCCATCTTGTTTAATCCAGCACTGAATGCAGAGTAGAGTTAAATAAATAGCAGAATAGAGAAGTAAATTTCTACGTAGTCAGTGATGTAATTAATGCGGAGATATGACATAAAATCTATTTAAATTATAAAGTCATTACGCACAATTATCTTTTTACAATCCTTAGATAAAAAGTAAAATAATCACATCATTGACAGAAGCAGAGTAATTTGTATAAAAAATATTTCTGAGAAATTATAATGATGAAATACACTAGGAGTTAAATAAAAAACAATAATCTTATCAATATTTTTTTCCAAATTTTTAGGATTTTATGCCTCATTTGGCAAAAATTTATAAATACTAAAAATTAAATTTTAACACTTTCGTTACCGTTTAGATATATTGTATTCATACTAAGAATATTGAATCACTGTAAAGAGTTCACTAAGGATTGGCAAAAGGCTCATAAAAAATAAAGGATGAGGAATCTTAAATTTAAAAAAGAGCTTATTAGAAAATAAAGAGATACTGAATTAATGACAAATTTCAATATTTGTTGAAATTCATACGAATAACATAAAAACAATATATTATGTAAATCAAAATGATCAATTTTCTTTTACAAACAGTATTTACACATGAGAAAAAATCATCGTTTGGTCATTGCTTTATATAGATTACATAGAACAAAATACAAGCATAGCATTTACGGTTAGGAGAAAATTAACTGTATCGAATTTTTATCTTATTATTTTAGTGTATACTCATTCTCTGTCAATATATATAGCTGAATATAGCAAAAAGTAAAATATATTACAAAATAAAGAAAGAATTAATCGATGCGAATATTTTTTCAATATGTTTTGAAATTCATACAAATAGCATTATAGAAAGAAATCAAAATTTTTTTTCAAAAAAAAAATAATAATAATAATAATAATAATAAATATTATTTTTTTTTATTAAAGTTTAAAAAAAAAATTTTATACAAACAATATTTACACTTAATAAAACTCATCTTTTGTTGATATCTTTATATATTGCGTAATAAAGTTTGCGCTCTCAAAATTAACCATGTTGAATTTTTATTACATCGCTTAAGTGTGTAAGCATCAACCAGCAAGGAATATAGCAAGAAATAAGATAGATAAAAAATTTCAATTTGTTTGTACAGAAATTAAACCGCTTATAACGTTTTATAAATTTATTTTGAGTCTCTCGAGAGGTTAAGGTGCCAACGCTTAGGAAATGATATATCGTTGACACTTCTCGCGAATGTTGCTAAAAACGATATATCGTCGATCGTTTCTAAAACAGTTAAATGCTAAAAAAAGTCCTTTAGTTAATTTATTTATATGGATATATATCCCGGACCAATAGAAAAAAGATTGGAGGGTATATGTAAAATATCTAACTCAGCTTACCACTTCCAGAATCATAAGAATTCCATCTTTCGTCTTTAAAATTTCGATATTACAGCCCAATTTAGGAGGCGTAGACGTCGTAGTTTCAGTTATGGTCATAGTATGAGTTATTTTAGTCGACGACATGATGTTCGATTAAGCTGATAAAGCTTTTCGAAGTTCGGGAGATGATTTTGAAATTCAGTAAAAGAAAAAACGATCTGGGGGAATCGCCGAGTAGCGTATGACTACCCACGAACTTATGCCGACAAGGTAAAAAAACAAAAAACTGATGTAATTGCCTTAATGGAGTGGACGATGAGAGGGTAGCGAAGCATTTAACAAGGGCGTTTATGTCGTTGAAGGCAGCCAGAATAAATATAATCTCAAGGATGAATTATGGTCTGCTAAAATTTCTTTTTCCGGGATAGATCTTTCTTGTCCAGTAATCGCCGAACCGTCGATACTGAGCTACTGGCGTATACCGTAATTTCGCACGTATAGTCCGTACCATCGTATAATCCACGGGCTCAATTTTTTATTTAAAAAAATTCGTAAATCATCAGATAGTCCTCACCACTAGATAATCCTCGGACTATACGTGCAAAAATATGTGTTTTAGTATGACAATATTAAAATATTTTAAGAATAAAAACATAAGTACAGTAGAGGGCCGAAAAGTCTGGATTAGACTCAATTAGTTCCACCTTTAAAATTTGAAACCATTTCTTCCTTGGAGATGAATTTTAACATAAGAAACAGAAGTGCCTATAATTTTTCTGTTCGAGAACCCAGCTATGTAAATCGTCTTGTAATGCAGGCTATTGTATTTTTCCACGACGATTGGATCACTTTCTTCTCATATTTTTAATGTTTTCTTTTGTTTGTGCCAATTTCTTACTGCTTTCTCATCGACCTCAATGTCGACCTTCTGAATTACTTTCAGCTTGAAGTCAGCAGTAAAACTGCGACAATGTTTTACAGATATAAGGAATGACCAATATTATCGCAAATCAAAACTTTTAAACCAAAACATTCTGTTACGAGTGATCCTCGTGGTGAAATGTCCTTCGACCCTCAACCTTCGATCTTGAACCCATCCACTCGATGTTGTCAATCGGAGCTGTAAATAGTAACTATCGATATTTTCCCGTACTCCAGGACACAATTTAAGATTGCGCTACTTGCTACTACTGATTCGTTCTGCTTTATGGGTTGAATTTTTTTTCACGGTTTATTGCCAATACAATATGATAAATATGAAAAATGTGAAGAATATGTATTATAATATGACAATATGAAATATGAAAATATGAAAAATATGTATTATAATATGACAATATTAAATCATTTTAAGAATAAAAACTAAGTACAGTAGACTGCCAAAAAGTCTGGATTAGACTCAATTAGTTCCACCTTTAAAATTTGAAATCATTTCTTCTGCCATAGACTCGGGGACGAATTTTAACGGAAGAAAAAGAGCGGCCTCCATTTCTCTGTTCTAGAACCCAGCTATATAAATTGTCTTCTAATGCAAGGCATTGTATTTTTCCATAACGTTTGGATCGATTTCTTCTTATATATTTAACGTTTCCTTTTGATTGCGCCAATTTCTTACTGCTTTCTCGTCAACCTCAAAGTTGACATTCTGAATTACTTTCAGCTTGAAATCAGCAGTAAAACTGTTTTAAAGACATAATGAATGACCAATATATACTGCAAATCTAAACTTTGAAAACAAAACACACTGTTGCGAATAATCCTAGTGGTGAAATGATCTTCGACCCTCAACCTTCGATCTTGAACCCATCCACTCGTTGCTGTCAATAGAAGCTGTAAATAGTGACTCTTGATATTTTCCCGTACTCCAGGACACAATTTAAGATTTCGCTACTTGCTACTACTGATTCGTTCTGCTTTATAGGTTGTATTTTTTATGATTTATTACCGATAAGATACGATGTTTTCTCGGAGACTCGTGAGTCGTGCTTTTGTTTACATTTGATCATCGGCGGTTCCCACGTCGTGCTTTCCCCCCCCCATTCTTCCGATTTTGATGATTTGAGCAATGAGCAACCAGCATAGCCCGCACCGGCAGATAGACCGCGGACTATACGTGCGAAATTAAGGTAATATTCGGTAGATCGAAATGCCACGCTCAGTATGGCAAATCTGTAGTGAGGATTTATATTTTAAATCAGAGATGGGAATCCTTTTTTGATTAGTGTGCCAGGTGTCCAGTGTGTCATTTCTGATATTTCTTTTCGAAATTATCTTTAAACCCCTATAATATGTTAAAGAAGTTTAATTTTTAAAATCATTCTTTATTTTCCTGTCACAATGATAGAATCATTGTTATAGAAAAATGGTTTTTAGTGACATTTATTAAAAAAAAATTCAATTTTTGCATGGTATAGAGACTTTTTATCTTAAATTTTATGTTAATTTTGAATGTTATGTTTACAAAATCCAATAGTTTTAATCAATAAAGGAGACTATAGAGTTAGTTCATCTCACTGTCAAAAAAATCATTCTCCCATACCTCGGAACATCAGTTTTATTGTATACCACCTTCATATTAAAAATAAGAAACCAAAATTGAACCTAAACCATAATTTACAATTTAGATTGGTTTCTCTTTTTATTCCACTCTTATTGAAATATTTATCGCTTTATTAGTTTATCTCTTTATTCTTTAATTCCACTCAATTTTCCAAGAAAAAGTCCATGTTCCCAGACTGACTTTCATGGTGAAAGGAAGAACTAGTCACTCTTCTATCCTACTAAATGTCAATAAGTCCTCATTCTCGTACGCGTTTTTGAATTGGACTTTGATGGGTGCTAGTCCTAATTATTTCTTAATGTTATTTTCAGTGAATGTAAGTGAATGCAAATAATTTAATATGTACTTGTTTCTATATGTACCTGTTTAATATGTACCTTTGCTGAAATATTTGTTGAGTGCTGCCTAATGGCATGCATGTCATAGGCTTGCCCTCTATGTTTTAAATCATTTCAAATAAATTTATCTAATCAAATATGATTCATTGGGAAGGTAAAGAACCAAATTCAATAAAAAGGTGGAAAAAATCTAAAAATGGATATAAAATTTTTCCTCGCTTACCTTCATATTGCTTAGTTCTTCATATTGCTTAAATTCTTTTTATAGCTAGATTTTATCCTATCATAAAGGAGTGTTATCAACATTTGGTTGATGACTTTGTAAATACTGTAGATTATAAGACAACTTCAAAAATATCTAAATGAAATCAATTTAAATATTTGTAACTAATTGAAAACTTTTGAATTATTTTCAGAAAGCTCTCTATTTTTTTAAAAGAAAATAATTTTTTATATCTTCTGTAATGGAGTGGCCG
>CM063506.1:53594578-53619578 GCA_032207245.1 Pardosa pseudoannulata | reverse complement strand
TAATTCGACAGTAAAATATGAAAAGTGTTCTGAGATAGAGCACCGAAATTTATCAGTTTATAAAAAGTTCAATAAACGATTTAATAAATCATGTCAACTGCCTCCAAACTGAAATGCTTAAAGACATAAAGTCAAAATCATATGACTTAAAAAAACTTTCTTATCATTTTATTAAACGGTACAGATATTAAACGGTACATTTTATTAAACATTACAAGTTTTCACATCGTAAAATTGCACATGATTAAAACTATTAAATGAAATTTTACTTATGGTGGCGACATCTATAACTTTTAGGAGGTACTAAAATGATTTAAAGCCTGTAATTTTCTTAAAAATCAGCAGTCAAATCTGAATTGCCAGTATCCATATGAATGAAATAACGCATTCAGATATTCTAGCTATATGCGAGATAAAAGTTAAAGTTAAATATGCCTAAATTTTATCATGTTTATTTCCTCTCCAGGTCTCCTCCCATAGAAAAAGTGGGAAGGTTAGTTTCGAATCTCCGGAGGTCTCTCCATGTCACCATACTAGAAGTTTGCCAAGACTTTACTATTAGGTAGATTACTAATCATACTAATTCTTTTTCATAACATTTAAAAAAAATTAAAATCATTAGTAAACATAATAAAAATGTTTTAACTTCGTTTAACGAAATTTAAATGTAGGAAATTAATACTTTAAATACAGCTAAATATAAAAGTGAAATTAAGACTTAGACTCATAAAAATAAAGAGGTCATCTTAAAAAATTAGAACGGAAACTTAGTAAAATACTAACAACAAGGGTTAAAAATAAGTTTTACAGGTAACAAATTTTCGTTATCGAAATTAATAAAATTCCACAGTAAAATTTACATATTAACAGTAAAGTCCTGAGATAGAACTGCGAAAGTAAAATGCGTGTCCAAAATAAAATGCAGGTTAAAAAAAAAATCTGTATTAGAAAAACTTTCCTATCATTTTATTTAACTATGCATTTATAAATTTCCACAGCATAAAATGAATAGCACTATGAAAACTATAAAATGAATTATTAATTTTAGTAGCGACATCTACAATATTTATGAGACACTAATAAATTAATTTCATACTGTTATTTTTATTAAAGAAGAATATGTAAATCTGAAATACAAGTATCCACATGGGAAAAATAACGTTTTCAGAAATCCTAGTTACAAAGAAAAAATTATGTTGAATATACCTTTAATATTTCGTCTGTTTGTTCACTATTAACATTTTATTCATAAGTAATATAGTAAGTTGTGAGTTTTAAAATACTACAAACTAGATTTCATAACTTAATTACAGTTTCTGTATACAAACTGTTAATCTTTTAAAAGTGCATCCAGGAATATGCTGACATAACTGACTGAGACTTGTAATAAAGACATTATTGAAATTTAAGATAAAGTCTTATTTTTATTCATTTATTTCCACTTCTAGTAAAATAATATAATGATGACTAAAAGTAATTTTTAAAGTTACACTAATTATGACATCTATATAACAGCTTGACTTATGGTTACAATGCTGAATTTAGATTAAATGAATTCGGTATTGTATTGAATTAAAAAAAACCGAATTCTAGTAGTAAATTTCCTTAAACACAAATGAAATGTAACAAACATAGAACTAAAACAAACTTTCTATTAAAAGAAAAAGTGTAAAATTTTATATCTATTTTATTATTTATAATTTATAATTTTACATTTTTTGTTACAATATTTTTTAGATTATTTTTTATCTATTTTTAATTAAATTAGCAAATGTAAAGAGATGTGTAAATTGTATCAATAAACATAAAACTTGATATCGGACTCTATAATTTAAAATATAATTTAATGATAAATATGTATTAAAAAACCTAATTACTGTTAATTACTGAGTGAAAATATGGAACTTTCTGTGTCATCATTTATACATTTTCTATTTCGGGCAGTTTTTGAACTCCCATAATTCATAATAGATGGCGACACCAAATAAACTAGGTTTTTCATTTTTCAAAATTGTATGACGTGATCATTGCAGTAATAAAATGAAACACAAATTTCAACATAGATAAAATCGAAACTGCTTTTAAATGTAAAAATTATAATATTTTTCAAATTAAAACCTTTCAGTAAAAAGTACTATTACTAAGGTGACTAACGTACACATGTAAAGGAAAATCTGCTTGGAATCGATATTATCGATTTTGAAAAAGCTTAATGTTAAACCTCAATGTTTTTTCTTTATGAATAATAAAGACATTTATAGTTGTAGACTACTAATAACAAAAACATATATAGGTAATCTTAAATTTATGCACTCAAACTTAAGCAGTCTGAACTGACATGATTATGTCAATGAACTGTAAATTTATGGCTATGTTTCTAGGATTCAGGTTATTCATTAACTCAAGTCATACTCTGTATTTTAAGTACCTTCCAATAATTTTTATACAATGTTATACTCTAAATTAAGTAAACTGTAAAAAATTTACTCTTGATTTGTTTTTATAATAAATCGGGCTATTATGGAGAATTCTCGTCTAGATAGATATTATGTTCTTACCAGTAAATTTCAAATAAAATGTACTTTAATTTCTTATACCTTTATAGAGTTCTTATACCTTTATATAACATATTGATTTTTAAACTTAAAATACTCTGAAATCATTCAGGAAGTGTTTACGTATGCATTAGCATTTTCCTTCCAACGAATATATAACGTTACCTTGAGAAACGAAACTAACTTTGAACCCTGAAGAGAATTTGCTAATGATAATTCTAATGACGCATAAGAAAAAATAAAATGTGTATAATTCAAAGGGCTTACAAGGAAGTCATGCGACGTCAACATTGGATTTTTTATTGTTGAATTAGTGATGCATATGATCTCTTTTTAATTTAGTTAGAGACATATTTAGCCTTCTACAGCAGTGTTTCTCAACCTTTTTTGTTGACAGAGCATGGGAAATATCTGAAATTCATTTGTGGCATTTCTAAGAAAATAACAACAGGGTTTCCACGTTCCTTAAAAGTCCTTAAGAACTCCTTAATTTTAGCTTGCAATTTTAAGGGCCCTTAACACTACTTAGTTTTTGTCAAAGGTCCTTAAAAACTTCTTAATTTTTAAATTGGAACTTGATCGATTTCTCTGTTGTAACGGGATTTCCTGTCAATACTCTCCAAACTTTCTGTTTTTGTAATTTCGAAATTAAACTTGCCCAAAAACCGGTTGTAAGAACGCCAGTACAGGTGATAAGTACTGGTTAAAAATATATATAATACTAGCAAGTTTGCCCGTGCTTCGCTACGGTGAACTTAATATATTACTTTTAAACAAAGATTTATTTTTCGTGAATAACTCTCTAAATTCGTCACAGTTCAGTTCGAGACATTGGCATGTTTATATATTTCTATCATAAGCGTATTATAACATTATTCAGTTTTTATAATCGAATTTGTTTTATATTAAATTTGCTCAAACTTTTTTTATTGTAAAATATAAGCTTAACCCTAAATTGCATTACTGTATTACTACTGTACGTTGATTAGCAAAGTTATCAGATCTTGCCATATTACGTGATAGAATAGGAAGCAGAGGTTTTGACAGCAACAGTGCTAATTTTGTTGGTAGTAATAAATGTTTTCCAAAATTAAGGAAATTTATGACAAACCACATAGTTTTGTATGAAACAGAAACACACATTCATATCGACAACCATATGAATATGAAGATAACTATATAAAATGATAGGTTTTATTTGACCATGAGAGTCACTGAAATTTGTACTTTTTGTACTTAGAATATTGTTGTTATGCATTTCATTGTAACATAAAAATGAACCAAGAATTAAATTTAAAATTAGTTCTCATATAAAAATGCTATAATTTGCGTCACATAGAAATGAAAGTGAATCACTTTATATCTCAAATTTCAGTTCAAATCGAATAGATACTAAGCAGACGATTTTAAATAATATAAAATAAGAAATGAATAAATGAAATATTTAAATGAATGACGTCATAATGATAGAAAAATATCATTTTCGCCTATTTATTATGTGATGAATTGAACATTTTAATCTCCTGCTTTTAACCGTGGAAAACTGCGTTTAAAACAATTACTTGGGATGACGTCACATTGCTAGAAATATTGCTTCTTTCCCTTAGATATGATGCGATAAATTAAAAACTTAATCGTTTGCGTTTAACCGGGGAAAATAATGCTTGGAATAATGACATGAAATGCTCGAAAAAGGGGGAATGAATGAATTTCGAACGTTGAAAATTTACAAAAACCTTCCCAGGGATATACTAAACATTTCCCAAATTTTCATGGCGATTGGATGCATAGTTTTTGAGTCTATTGAGTACATACATACAGACAGACAGACAGACACACACAAATTCATTTTTATATATATAGATTTGTTAATGTTCATAGCATTCTTTCACATTTTCTAGCCAAAAATGCAGTATTAATAATAAAGAAAATCCTGAAATACATATGCGTTTTTGGTGTATTACTGTAGTAATTCTAAATTCCTTCCGTTGATACCCTTAAAAAATATAAAAATACTTTTAGTTTATTCATACTTTTTATAGTCACGAGCAAGGAAATTTTTGACAAATAAATAAGCTTTCGCATACTGAAAAGGTTTATAATGTCAGCTGCACTTTACTAATAGCTAACAGACAGTCATGCAGATTTTAATTAAACGAAGCATGGAGGGGGTTGTAGATATTTCAGTTTCTTGTGGAAGTTTAATTTTCATTGCATTGAATGTAATAGAAAAGTCTAAAACTTTCTTCTTTCCCAGGCAACGTTGGGTTAAATCAGCTAGTATACACACAAACACACACACACACACACACACATATATATATATATATATATATATATATATATATATATATATATATATATATATATATATATATATATGAGTCATTTTTAAGCCCTCAGAAAGTACTCTTTATAATATTATATTTTATTCACAATTTATTTTTAATTTGATCACTCAAAAAACTTTAGATATACATTTTTCAAAATTTCTTTGTCAAATAGGTTTATCTTATTAATTTTTAGGCATTTTTAAAAACTTAATTCTGAAATATTGAAGGGCATTTATTGAACACGCCTTGTCTGGTTCATTATAAAAATTCATTATAAAAATATGTTCCTTAAGAAATAGGGTTTATGTCGTTATGCCATGTATTTCAAGTAGGTCCTTATAAAAAGTTACTTTGGTCCGTAGAAAGTTCTTAAAAAGTCCTTAATTTTTGTTCTGGAAAAAGAGTGGGAACCCTGAACAAATAAAAAGGCATGAAAAGTCATTTTGAAAAGTTTTTTTCAAGAAACCTTTGAGATATTTTCATTCAATCACCTTTTAAAATTAACAAAATGTTTATGTAGTGCAGTGATCATGTTTATATTTATGAATTGTAGTCCTTAGTTTAGTAATTAATTTAGTTAGAGACATATTTAATCTTCTACAGCAGTGTTTCTCAACCTTTTTTGGTTGACAGAACATGGAAAATATCTGAAATTTATCTGTGGCATATCTAAGAAAATAACAAATAAAAACGCAGGAAAAATAATTTTGAAATGTTTTTTCAAGAAACTTTGAGTTCTTTGCATCCAAACATCTTTCCCAATTAACAAAAAAAAAGATGTAGTGCAGTGATCATGTTTCTAATTATGTATTGAGGGATTTAGGAATTAATTTTACAAAAAAGGGAGAGTTGGACCTCATTGTGTAATTAACCCAAGAGAATCCAAAAGTATGTTTGTTTTTTTGTTGTACTTTAATATCAAGGAGATTGTTTACTAAAAACCAATATGTAGTGCAGTAAACATGCTGATCTTATTTACGTTTTACGAGCCTTATTACAATAATTCACTTTACAAAAACGTAGAATTGGACCTTATCATCTAACTACCTCAGGAACATTTGAAGTTGTATTTTATTGTTTTCCTTAAAATAGAGGTGTTTTTTCACTAAAAACAAAGGTGTATTGCAGTTATCATGCTAATAAAATTTGCGTAAAACTAGCTTTACTTCAGCAATTCACATTAAAAAAGAAGAGTTGGATTTCAATATGTAATTAAATCACAAATGTTTAAACGTGTATTGTTTTGTTTTTTATTCTCGTTGTTTCTTCAACTCTCTTAGAGAATTTCGTTTTTCTTTACGGTTACTTTTACAGAAAATAAATATCAAGTGGCTTTCTTCGACACTTCTTTATAACAGGCACATGCTATCCCTTCTCGAACTAAAACTCTGTGTAAAATACTATACGTGCTCGCAGATAAAAAAGATATTCCAGTCAAAGATTTTGAAGGAGAGTGTCTGCTCGTCGAATCAGAAGCAAAACTCCTAGTGTAAAAAAAGCATAACGCCAACTGGCAAAAACAAAGAAGTAATACAACATAAATGCTTATGAAAGGAAAGGTGTGACCAAAGAAAATGGCACATGATGAATAGAAATTTTTATACGAACTAAACCAAGTGGTTTAACTTATTTGCCAAAATACTCGAGGCACACACGTTGAGAATCACTGTTTTAAAGAAACAAATAAAATAAAATCCCTTTTCTGATAGCATTTGATAAAAAATTTGTCTGAGAGTTATCTTTTATTTATTTGTTTTTTTATTTTTGTTTCTCATCGAATTTAGTTTTCGACTGTATGACTCAAACAGCACCTGTGGTTACGCCATTATATCGAAACATGGGTCATTTAGAAACTTAATGCTTCAGCAATAAGCATGTCTCATTTTTTTTCCAAGCTTCCGTTACAAACGAAATGGAAAAGAAAATGTTATTGAGATACCCATTCTGGATCTAGTAGCGTACACATGACCTTCAGTATTTCAGATTTCTTGTTTCTCATATGCTCAATAAGGCAACCAGAATTGAGTCCAGGGAAAACAACGTGTTTAAAGTATGAGTTTATAACATAGCTCTCTTCGCTACAGTAATTCTGTGATTGACTCTTTAAAATAAGCCGTTAATATTTCTTTAGGTTTTAATTAAACATTGTATGCGGGACACGTACTAGAATGGTTTTTGACGATTGAAACTTGAGCGCGGGTTACGTACTAGTACGGGTTAGTGTAACAACATGGTTTGTTTGTGGGTAAAAAAATAACGGTATACACAGGAAAATGAAGCTGAATATTCTTGTCTACTACATAGAGTCTGGAAAAAGTTAGACGTCGTATACAGTTCCACAAAGACGAAAAAATTTAAATATAAAAATTTTTTATATGATGTCGCATTGGAATGGGTAACTAATCAATTACCTGAAACTAACATTCCATATCCAGGCCGTCCACATCTAGTGCACAAAGGGCACCTAAATATAATCCTCCTGGAAGATTATGATTGGATATGGAGAAACATATTTTAGAGAAAATTGTTACTACTCGGAAGAAGAAAAAGCCGCAAAGACAATGTCGTGTGTGTGTTATGAATATAGTACGGAGTGAAATATCTTACATATGCAAGTTTTGCCGTGTACCTCTTCATAGAGGAAAATGCTTTGAACGTTACCACACTGTAAAACATTATTAGTTTTATGATTGCTCTTTTCATTTTTTTATAATGTAAAAATGTTTATATATAACATAATTCGAAAAAATTAAAACTATATACTATTCTTTCTATTTGATTTTTCATATTTACGATAATATTATAAATTTTTATCCACTAAAAAATATATTTTTTATTTACACAAATCTTATGGTTGTTATATATATATTTCTATTTATATATTTGTTTATATTTTCATATATTTTCATATATTTTCATATTTATGATACTATTATAAATTTATCCACTGAAAAATATATTTTTGTGTACAAAAATCTTATGGTTGTTATTTATATATTTCTATATATATATTTGTTTATATTTTCATATATTTTCATATTTACGATACTATTATAAATTTATCCATTGAAAAAAATATTTTTTGTTTACACAAATCTTATGGTTGTTATTTATATATTTCTATTTATATATTTGTTTATATTTTCATATATTTTCATATTTACGATACTATTATAAAAGTTATCCACTGAAAAATATATTTTTTGTTTACAAAAACCTTATGGTTGTTATTTATATATTTCTATTTATATATTTGTTTATATTTTCATATATTTTCATATTTATGATACTAATATAAATTTATCCACTGAAAAATATATTTTTTGTTTACAAAAACCTTATGGTTGTTATTTATATATTTCTATTTATATATTTGTTTATATTTTCATATATTTTCATATTTATGATACTAATATAAATTTATCCACTGAAAAGTATATTTTTTGTTTTCAAAAATCTTAGGGTTGTTATTTATATATTTCTATTTATATATTTGTTTATATATTTCAATATAAAATACGAAACGTTGGTTAAAAAATTAAATAATTATTTTTTGTTTACAAAAATTATTGAAATTATTATATAGTTTATATCAAATTTTATATTTATGATACTAATATAAATCCATGAAAAATGAAAAAAGCGTTGAAATATCAAATAATACATATATTTTCATATTTACGATACTATTTCAAAATCCGCGAAAAATATATTTTTAGTACACAAAATCAGGTTGTTATTTTTTTATATTCATGAATATTTTTTTTATAAATAGAAAAAAATTTTTTAATTTGTTTATAGTTCCACAAAAACTATAAATATAAAGAAAAATGAGTCATTATTTTTAATATGTTTTAATAGGGAACAGAAAATTTAGAAACGAATATTTTACACGAAAAATATTTTGTTTTCACTAGGGTTGTTTTTTCTATTTACTAATTGTAAGTACAATAAATGAGTAACGTTTGTGAAAAAATAAAATTGAGTATTGATTTACTGAAACTAAAAACAAAAGATGTACAATTCTGCGAAATGTAAAAGTGTTAAGTAGTAGCAGTCTAATATTTATTCTGTGAAAAAATGAAATGAGTATTTATAGCAAAAAACTAAATATAGCATCAGCGATATTGATAATATCCAATTTCAATCAGTATGTTTTAAGAAAATATGTGTGTTAAAGAAAAAAACAAATTTTTTTTAATTTTGAGAATCTACTTTAATATCAAAAATAAATTATTTACATTAATTTTTTATAGTATTATAAAGTAAATAAGAAAAGAGAAATTATTTAAATTTTAATACAATGTGTTTGGTTTTTAAAGTATTTATAATTAAAAAAAATGGATTTGTTATAATATAATGTATAAATTTACTAATTTGTACTGCAGTAACGATAAAAATGATATTTAAAAAATAAGTTTGAATGGTTCATAAACGCTCAAAAAAATAATGATTTCGAATTTCGAAATATTTTTGTTTGAATGAAGCATATATATAAATTTATTTAGAATGAAAGTGAAGAAGGAAAATAAATTACTCGTGAATTTTTGAAATTATAACTAAATGTATGGATCATAAATTAATCCAGACCTGTAAATTATATGAGGAAAGAAAATGGTTTGGTTTTTGTTATTACCTTAAAACAAAAATATACGATTAATTTTAAAATTAATATATTAATCTATTATTTAAGCTAAATATAAAAGAAAATTATTTACATAATATACATTATATAAAACTATAAATAATGACATATTTAAATAATTTAAAATACAAATAATATATAATTTAAATTATAATGTAAGAAAAAATTTATTTTTTATAATATTATTAAAAATATATATTGATAAAGAATCGCCTCTCTTATTAAAATACTGTAGAATGTATTAAACGAAATAAATAAAATATCACTTATAAAGACACAAATTTTTTTTAGAACATATTTATACATTTATTTAGAATAATAATAAAAGATAAACTTTACTCGCTTTGAAAACAACTATCAAGATATATTAATTCCATAATATTCATAAAACAGACGGACAGATAGCTTACTATTATTATATAATTAGAAGAAATTTGTTTCCTATCAATTAATACTATGTTATATATATATATATGTTTATATATATATATATTATATATTTATATATACAAAATACACATATATGTACAAAATACCATACATACATATATAATATATTCATAATATAATATAATAATAATTACTGTTAATATAATATATATAAAATATATATATATGATATATATATTTTTTCTTATCTCTTTAATTGTTCTTTAATGCGTTCACTAATATTTATTTTAGAACACCAGATAACACACAAATCCCCATATGGAAAAATAACACAAGACAATATTGATGATATACTTGATCTCAAAGGAAAGCCACGAAATCTGTGCTCTTTACTAACTTACATAGAATGATTCGTGGGTTCGAATCAAACTATCGTATGGATTCTCGGAATCGGGTTTAAGCAGTAGGTCACAGTCTCGTTATCCATTGTGTTGCAAAAAGTAGCCAGTAGCACTTCTACACCGTGTTTGAAAGTACTAAAATTTCAGTATTCGAGTATATCGGTTACAGCCAGAAATCGAATACATTGATTATTGTATTTGATTCTGATGATCTCTATGTTGGGCGAGTCAGTCAGTCAGTTAAGAATAATATAACTTACAGTAAGCATAGCACTCAGGATTTGTACTACGAACTAAGTCAAGAATTCGAAAAGTATGAAGTTATGTTCTTTTTTCTGTACTATAACTTTTTTATATGATGTAACGTAATCGAGTTACATTAAATTTACAGATACAGACTGATCTACGACCGTGATAAAAACAGGCCTAATGTAGGAGAATAGCAAACGTGCCTTTTGTGAGCACTTGAACTGAGCTCTTCTTTACATAGTGAAAGGACGTTGTTCCGCTCAGAATGGGATGCTGAATGGAGGATTGCTAACACCGAGGACCATCTCAATCATTCTGTCTGAGAAATTCATTGGGATGTTAGCGAAGTGTTTCCAGTGTTCGTTTCAATGGCATCCCGAAGAAAGACTCTCATACGACAGCAATCCTCTACATTGTAAGGGAAGTAGCAATACTTTCCTCCAAGGGTTTGTCCAGGGAAGGCGATAAATGATCGACGAGATTGCTCCCGATTAATGCAAACTTCCCTGGCACCTGCTTGCGAGAGAGTTTACACGCGCTTTCTTCACCACGTCATCAACAAGCTGTCCGATAACCTGAGATAGGCATTTGGCGGTCAGACGACAATATAAAAGAGCAGAGTTCGAGGCCCAGAGAGGATTTTTGACCGATCGAGTCTCCTGCGAACTCATCGGCCCTGAACGACGAGGGAGCAACTGTTAGTGTCCCCTCCCCCTTTTCTCTTAGGAAGCTGATTCCTGCAACGATCATCATTTCATTTGTAGATATTCATCGTTTCATCTGTATTTATCATAACTTCAACACTGTGTTTCTAAATAAATATCATTAGTCTGTACGTAGGCCTCCGCTATCCTTTTTCGGGCTCACTTAGAGCCCCAGCACTCTACAATAAATAATAAAGAACTTTTATTTCCTCCTCTCATTGCCTATGAAAAATTTACGCACACACATAAATATAAGATGATATAATAATAAATCATATTTTCATTAATTTTTAAAATTTATTTTATTTATTTTTATATGCGCTACATAGCTTCTTCGCACACACAAGAAAAATAACACGCGCCGCGCTTGGAACCGTATATCAAGTTTCGCAATCAGTTCTCAAAATATTTTCACTCCGTGACCTCTTCTTTGAGCATCTGTTCCATCAAAATTATTTTTAATACGAACAGGTGTTCAACGAAGTTCTCCACATCCTGAATACATCTGAATACATCTACAATGCTATTTGATATACAAAGCAGTGGGAAAATATTTTGTTTATATGTGCTGTGGTGTAGTACATTGCTGTTGTTATTTCGAAGCCATTTATAACCCAAGTTTACTTTATATCGTCTTTAATTACAGTAAAAGCCACTGATCTATAATACAACATTCAAATATAGAACAAAAGACAAGGAAATATGCTAAAAAATATTTTTTAAAATTAAATATTAAAAGAAGCACTCCACGTGCTAAGCCGGAAAAAAAATTGCCAATGTCCAAGAGAACGCTGCATTCTTTTCCTTCCTTCTTTCTACTCAGGCAACCCTATACTTTTTCCATTATCCAGTGCTGATGCGTTCGTTCTTCCATTGTCCTTTGCACAATGCGTCCTTTCCCAGCTCTGCCCAGAAGGACCGGGACTCCAAGGATGGTCCTGAATCGCCTCCTGGAGACCAATCACAACTCTCCAAAACTTGGTGAAGTTTAAGTGCAATCGTTTTCACTGGCCACACCACACGCTTCCTGGAGTCGCGAAAAAAACTTGGGCATTCAACCCACAACGTGTGCGTGCGGCGAGCAAATCAGCTTCGCAAACCTTATGTCAAATATAGCTGCACTCTCACGATATGGTCATTAGAAATTTTACCGTTTGAAAATATATTTTGTATTGACATATAACAGGGGTAGCCAAGCTCCTTGATAGTCCGAGCCATTTTTCAAAATTTGAAATTTTCGCGAGCCACAATTAATTACGTATTTTAAAGGTATGCAAAAAGGTATTAAACATTTTTTTACAGAAATTATATTTAATGAATGTCATTTGGAAGTTCTTCTTCCTTTAAATTTTCAAAGAATTTTTTTAATTGTCGATGATTTTTTTGCATTGGTGATAATGTAATTTACAATATGTTACACT
The DNA here is from genome assembly GCA_032207245.1 of Pardosa pseudoannulata. Classification (NCBI taxonomy): domain Eukaryota; kingdom Metazoa; phylum Arthropoda; class Arachnida; order Araneae; family Lycosidae; genus Pardosa; species Pardosa pseudoannulata. The sequence continues at coordinate 53,606,880 of CM063506.1, read as the reverse complement.
GTTTTCATAACATCAGGATATTTTAAATATTTTGTAACGAGATGTTCTCGGTGAATTATGCAGTGAATCGGTATGAATTGTGGAATTTGAGAATCATCTCTTAAAAGGACAATAAGACCGATTTTTTTTTACCCAGCATTTCCGAAGTTCCATCAGTTATAATAGTTTATTAAATATAATAACACAAAAATGAAAATGGGAACTGGGGTACATTTATCGAGAGCCACAAATAATTCTTCAAAGAGCCGCATGTGGCTCAGGAGATGCAAGTTGGCCACCCCTGACATATAATGTATGTCTCTCATTGAAAAACTGTTTATTATTATAATTTTACACACATATTGTAATGATTATGTCATTTTTTAGTTTCATCTGCATTAGAAAAATTGTGTGACAAAATCGTATAACGAATTTTTTCTATTACCTTTGTGTAAAAATCCATCTTTTGAATAAAAATTAATAATAAGATCTGAGAGATATCGCCCGAAACTTACAGTGCCTTGTAACTTGCGCTCAAACGTAAATAGTTTGTTTTCCACAGATTTAGTTATTTTCATGCATTTACAGCCATAAAGTATAACAGGTCATCATACGGTTTGTAAACATTAATTTTGGTGCTAGGGCTAATGTTTTGAAATTTAAATTTAATTTTAAAGCCATGATGACATCTATTTTCATTACAGAGTCTATTGTAAATCTTATCACAAGTCACAGTAGGGTTTATAAGCATTAATTTTGGTGCTAAGGCTAATGCTTTGAAATGTAAAATGATTTTTAAGGCCATGATGACATCTATTTTCAATACAGAGTCTATTATAAATTTTATCACAAGTCACAATAGGGTTTATAAACATTAATTTTGGTGTCAAGGCTAATGTTTTGAAATTTAAATTGATTTTTAAGACTATGATGACGTCTATTTTCAATATAGAGTCTAATATAAATTTTATCACAAGTTACAATAGGGATTAAAAACATTTACTTTGGTTCTAGGGGTAAGGTTTTGAAATTTAAATTTATTTTTAACACCATAATGACATCTATTTTCAATATAGAGTATTTTGTAAATTTTATTACAAGACACAATAGGGCTTATAAACATTAGCTTTAGTGCTAGGGGTAAGGTTTTGAAATTTAAATTGATTTTTAAGACCATGATGACATCTATTTTCAATATAGAGGCTATTGTAAATGTTATCATAGGTCACAATAGGGTTTATAAACATTAAGTTTGATGCTAGGGCTAATGTTTTGAAATTTAAATTTATTTTTAAATCAATGATGACATCTATTTTCACTATAGAGTCTATTATAAATTTCAACAGTCCAATTATTGTTATTGGAGACAATAGTAATATATTTCAGCTGTAATATTCTTTCAAAGGTATAATCTTTCAAGACTAATGGTACTGATAATAATAATTTTCAATCCCTTTAAAATCGATAAAGTAAGTCTATATCTGTTATTACATGAAAGCATACATAGATTACATAATACTAAGTGTATCGCTCTTCCATCCACGGAATTGGGTTTGATTCCCCAATACGTCTTGGGTATAATTGTGTTGCGTAAAAATGAAGAAAAAACAATGATATCGGATTGCGAATTGGTTTTTGTAGGAAAGGTAAAAGGTCATAGCCTTGAGTATTTCTTAACTCCTAAATGCCTTAATCATTTCTGCGTAATATATATTGTAGAATATTTTAAACGTGTATTATTATGGACTCCTGAGTTAAAACAAATATAAAATTTAATCAAAATTGAATATAACAACCTCTCTTATTAGTAGTCATTTGTCTTTTAAATATTTAATGGAGAAAAGAAAAGAATGAAAGAAGATTTTATTGTAATAGATTTATTTGATATTACATGTAAACACAGACAGTACTGCAAAGTGAAGTTTTACTATAAGTAAAGCTATTCATCACGATTTCAGTCGATGTGCCTGCCAAAAGTATAAACTTATATGCGGTGCACGGAATTGATGATCCAAATTACAACCAGAGTGCACCAAAAAAGCCGAAGTATGGCCGAATGGTTAGGGTACTGGCCTTCGGAACCGGAGTCCGTAGGTTCGATTCTCACTCTGATATGGATGTTCCTAGCAGTTCTGAATCGGCTTTAAGCAGTAGGTCCCGGTCTCATTATCCCTCGTGTTGCAAAAAGTAGAACGTAGCGCTCCAAACCAACTAACCAATCAACCGAATGACAAGGCTGTAAATAATAGCAGATGCTTGAAAATATGGAAGATTTCGGACAAGGTTGGCCTTTATGTTCGCTAAAAAAGAAAAATAGTTCTTAGAAGAAATAAAAATTCCACAGACTAATACAATTAATGTTTCTAGAAGGGACTCTAGACATTAATGAGTTAATTGAATTCAAATTAGTAAATAAATATATGTAAGAACTACTTTAGAAACGAAGTTTATAATTGTTAATTTTTTAATCTAATATATTGTTAGTTATAAATTAGATTATAATATTTTATTAAACAAAGGTATTTTCAGTAGATCTCTCGTATTTTGTCTCAGAGCATACGATTAGTTGGTACGATAATTAGCTATACACACAAAAAGAACGTGAGCAACGCGAAATTTCACATCTGTGCACTTTCTCTCACCGAACAACTGTCTATGTCATTCGTTAACATCACCTCTCCGCAATCACGCCAAGGTGACACAGGCAGATTTATTTTCACCTGTTGCAACGAACCCATGGAATTCGAGAAGTTGAGTTGCGGAGTTTGCCATGCAATCCGAAAGCGGAAGTCGAACTTGGGCGAAAAACAAACGGGAATTCATTAGGGAATGGCTTTTAATGAATCGCGCCGATTAGGTAAGTGGGAAAACGGATTTCGCGCGGAGAACCCCTTCTACTACCATTGTCTGTTTGTTTTAGGCAGAACTGGTTTCCAGGGGGTACAAGTTCATTGTTTGCCATTTCCTGCAGACGTAACCACCGCCACATGATCAGCTGGTTTTGAGTTCCGTTTTGCATCGGGCAGAATTCGGAGAATTCATAGTTGTAGTTTATTTACTTATTTATATATTGGCACGCTCGCGGCGCAGGGTTGTTGCTCCACAGTATGCCTCACCTGTTAATAATGGGCATTTAGGGGCTCCTTAGACAGACGGCTTTATCCTCGGTATTAAAGAAAAAGTTATTAAGGTGAAATATTTATGTACAAATTAAATTTAAGAATTTTGAGGAGAAATTTTGAAAATGCTGGTAGTGAAATAAGGCAGTGTAGGAGACGAGGAGATGGGCTAAGTTATTGCGATCTGTAAATATACAAAATCACTCATTAATACTAAGAGAGAAATATTGTATAGTATATACAATGCAAAACACGGATTGATACTAAGAGAATATACAAAAATACTGTTTAATACTAAAAGAGAAAATTTGTGTAGCATATACAATGCAAAACAATGGTTAATACTAAAAGATAATACAAAAATACTGATTAATACTAAGAGAGAAAAGTTGTTAGCATATACAATGCAAAACATTGATTAATACTAAGAGAGAATACAAAAATACTGTTTAATACTAAAAGAGAAAAGTTGTGTAGCATATACAATGTAAAACTCTGATTAATACTGAGAGAGAATACAAAAATACTGTTTAATACTAAAAGAGAAAAATTGTGTAGAGTATATAATGCAAAACACTGATTAATACTAAGAGAGCATACAAAAAAAAAACTGATTAATACTAAAAGGGAAAAATTGTGTAGCATATACAATGCAAAACACTGATTAATACTAAAAGAGAATACAAAAATACTGATTAATACTAAAAGAGAAAAATTGTTTAGTATATACAATGCAAAACACTGATTAATACTAAAAGAGAATACAAAAATACTGATTAATACTAAAAGAGAAAAATTGTTTAGTATATACAATGCAAAACACTGATTAATACTAAAAGAGAAAAATTGTGTAGTATATATAATGTAAAACACTGATTAATACTAAAAGAGAAAAATTGTGTAGTATATACAATGCAAAAAAAAATGATTAATACTAAAAGATAATACAAAAATACTGATTAATACTAAAAGAGAAATTTGTGTAGTATATACAATGCAAAACACAGATAAATACTAAGAGAGAATACAAAAATACTGATTAATACTAAGAGAGAAAACTTGTTAGCATATACAATGCAAAACATTGATTAATACTACGAGATAATACAGAAATACTGATTAATACTAAAAGAGAAAAATTGTTTAGTATATACAATGTAAAACACTGATTAATACTAAAAGAGAAAAATTGTGTAGTATATACAATGTAAAACACTGATTAATACTAAGAGATAATACAAAAATACTGATTAGAACTAAACGAAAAAAAATTGTGTAGCATATACAATGCAAAACATTGATTAAAACTAAGAGAGAATACAAAGATACTAATTAATGCTAAAAGAGAAAAATTGTGTAGCATATACAATGAAAAACACTGGTTAATACTAAGAGAGAATACAATAATACTGATTAATCCTAAAAGAGAAAAAATGTACAGTATGTACAATGCAAAACACTAATTAATACTAAGAGACAGTACAACAATACGGATTAATACTAAAAGAGAAAAATTGTGTAGCATATACAATGCAAAACATTGATTAATACTAAGAGAAAATATAAAAATAATGATTTATACTGAAAGAGAAAAATTATGTAGAATATACAATGCAAAACACTGATTAATACTAAAAGAGAATACAAAAATACGGATTAATACTGAAAGAGAAAAATTGTGTAACATGTACAATGCAAAACGTGGTTAATACTAAGAGAGAATACAAAAATACTGATTAATACTAAAAGAAAACAATTGTGTAGCATATACAATGAAAAACACTGGTTAATACTACGAGAGAATACAAAAATAGTGATTAATCCTAAAAGAGCAAAGTTTATAGTATATACAGTGCAAAACCATTAGCAAAACCTTTTGCTTAACCCTTTAGCTGTCTCTATATGGGAGAATAATTATATGTCTGGCGTTTTTCATAAGTTTTCGTATTTCAAACATTTAAGAGAAAATTATAACCAAATTTAAGACGCTACACCAAATTATTTTCCTCTTAAAATATAGTCCATTGTCTATGACATATGATATGTAAACGTATAAAACGTGTGTATCATATACGATTTAGTCAGGCAAAAGGTTAAGGCCTTACCACATATTAAGCTGTACAATCTGAAATAGCAACGGATTCTGTTTAAGATTCATTATTTTAGAATACGCGGAATATTCAGGTGAGAGTAAAAAAATGTTCGAATAATTAAAGACCCTAACAGGTCAACCTGAATCTTAAAAAATGATAGTAAATTTATCTTTAGCACACGAGAAATTCGCACATTCTACCTCGGGAAAAGGAATCGTAAACTGAATATATTGTTTTTGAACGCGTAAGGGTTGATGTATGATAAGGACTTAACCCCTTCCGGTATGATTTCATAATGAAAAACTGTGCATGAAATAACCATTTAATTTTTATTTAAAAAACTTGTTTCATTTTACAATTCTTACATATTCTTAATTAAAATCCACTTTTTACATAGTGTTAAATAATATCAGAAACAGTAAAATTAAGAAAATATCAAAGCAAATCATTAATAAGGTATACAGATAATAGTCTTCAAGCTAGTGGTACTTTTCAAAACAAAGTGCAAAGGAATTCTTAATTGTTTACACCGCCAAGTAGTCTCACTTTTAATTTGATTCTTGTAACACACACATGGCATTTCTTAGTAGCTTTTCTTTTATTCTGACTCATTAATTTGGCAGTGACAAGTAAACAATATGCAATAGTGACTTGTGATTTTCACAAGTGATAAAAGTGTTGCCGAATTCAGTACACTAGAAATTTTAAACTAAATCAATTATCATATTTAACAGTAACTTTAATCGCATGACGAGTGTAGCTCGTCATTGTGTGGTATGGAATGAAAAACTAATGACGAGCTAGACTCCTCATTTTACCGGAAGAGGTTAAGAGTCAGATATTCATCAAAACTTCGTGGTCAAATTTTATAAAGATTACCATACTTTCTCTATAGTTTGTGAAGCAAAAGTAAAATGTTTTAAAGTTCACTTGACTTCAAAATTAGAAGACTTGCCAATCTCCAACAAAACAAATCTATTCCTCTTATTATGTAAAAATCAAAATCAAAACATCTACGAAGATATGCAGACAGCCTGAAAAGAATTGGCGAGAGATGTTTGTAAGATTAATTCATATAATGATACCCCAACCAATAATTTGAATTCCCGGGCTTTATACTATCTTCCTATACAGATTAGAATCTGAAAATATTTTCCCAAACGCCTACATGAGTGTTAAAGGTCGCTTGCCGTCGTAATCATAAACATATACAGCTTCCGTCTATCCCTGTCTTTGAAAAACGAAACCTTGATAAACGATATCGTTTGGATTGTTAATTGTTTTTTTTTCCTTTCTGAAAGACGCTCTCCGAAATTGAGGTAAACTAAAATATTTCGCCACTTATTCTATGTAAAATGCCTTAGCATTTATCAGGATTGCTGTGCTAAATAGACTCCCTCATTGTGTATGAAACACGATAGTTGATATCCAGAAAACCGTGTAAACAGTGGATTGCATATCGAAAGAAGGAACAATAGTAAATAAATAATCAAAATCTTAACACATATGTCATCGGTCATCCGGTAAAAGTGTGCCATCTTTTTAATAGGGTTGATATTCATTATTTTAGAGCTCAAAAGTTGTATTCTATTGCAGAAACTAATAACACCTAATTTATTTAAATATTAAAATCTAATTGATTTAAATATAATAGGGTTGATATTTGTTATTCAAGTGCTCAAAGGTTGTATTCAGTTGAGGAACCAATAACACATAATTTATTTAAATGTTATAGGATCTAATTTATTTAAATGTAATAGGGTTGATATTTGTTATTTATGAGCTCAAAGGTTGTATTCTATTGCAGAAACCAATACCATCTACTTTCTGTTAGGATCTAATTGATTTAAATATAATAGGGTTGATATTTAATATTCAAGAGCTCAAAGGTTGTATTATGTTGTTGAAACCAATAACACCTAATTTATTTAAATGTTAGAATCTAATTGATTTAAATGTAACAGGGTTGACATTTATTATTCAAGAGCTCAAAGGTTGTATTCTATTAGAGGAACTAATAACACCTAATTTATTTAAGTTTTATAGAATCTAATTTACTTAAATGTAATAGGGTTGATATTTGTTATTCAAGTGCTCAAAGGTTAGATTCTATTTGAGGAACCAATAACACCTAATTTATTTAAATGTTATATGATCTAATTTATTTAAATGTAATAGGGTTGATATTTGTTATTCATGAGATCAAAGGTTGTATTTTATTGGAGAAACCAATGTCATCTAATTTATTCAAATGTTATAGGATCTAACTTATTTAAATGTAATAGGGTTGATATATGTTATTTAAGAAATCAAAGGGATTCTATTGGAAAAACCAATAACACCTAATTTATTTAAATTTTATAGGATCTAATTTATTTAAATGTAATAGGGTTGAAATTTGTTTATGAGCTCAAAGGTTGTATTCTATTGCAGAAACCAATACCATCTACTTTATGTTAGGATCTAGTTGATTTAAATATAATAGGGTTGATATTTATTATTCAAGAGCTCAAAGGTTGTATTCTATTGTTGAAACCAATAACAACGAATTTATTTAAATGTTAGAATCTAATTTATTTAAATGTAATAGGGTTGATATTTGTTATTCAAGTGCTCAAAGGTTGTATTCTATTGGAGGAACCAATAACACCTAATTTATTTAAATGTTATAGGATCTAATTTATTTAAATGTAATAGGGTTGATATTTGTTATTCAAGTGCTCAAAGGTTGTATTCTATTGGAGGAACCAATAACACCTAATTTATTTAAATGTTATAGGATCTAATTTATTTAAATGTAATAGGGTTGATATTTGTTATTCAAGTGCTCAAAGGTTGTATTCTATTGGAGGAACCAATAACACCTAATTTATTTAAATGTTATAGGATCTAATTTATTTAAATGTAATAGGGTTGATATTTGTTATTCAAGTGCTCAAAGGTTGTATTCTATTGGAGGAACCAATAACACCTAATTTATTTAAATGTTATAGGATCTAATTTATTTAAATGTAATAGGGTTGATATTTGTTATTCATGAGCTCAAAGGTTGTATTCTATTACAGAAACCAATACATCTACTTTATGTTAGGATCTAATTGATGTAAATATAATAGGGTTGATATTTATTATTCAAAAGCTCAAAGGTTGTAATCTATTGTTGAAACCAATAACACCTAATTTATTTAAATGTTAGAGTCTCATTGATTTAAATGTAATAGGGTTGACATTTATTATTCAAGAGCTCAAAGATTGTATTCTATTGGAGAAACCAATAACACCTAATTTATTTAAATGTTAGAATCTAATTGATTTAAATGTAATAGGGTTGACATTTATTATTCAAGAGCTCAAAGATTGTATTCTATTGGAGATACCAATAACACCTAATTTATTTAAATGTTAGAATCTAATTGATTTAAATGTAATAGGGTTGACATTTATTATTCAAGAGCTCAAAGATTGTATTCTATTGGAGAAACCAATAACACCTAATTTATTTAAATGTTAGAATCTAATTGATTTAAATGTAATAGGGTTGACATTTATTATTCAAGGGGTCAAAGATTGTATTCTATTGGAGAAACCAATAACACCTAATTTATTTAAATGTTAGAATCTAATTGATTTAAATGTAATAGGGTTGACATTTATTATTCAAGAGCTCAAAAGATGTATTCTATTGGAGAAACCAATAACACCTAATTTATTTAAATATTATATGATCTAATTTATTTAAATGTAATAGGGTTGGTATTTGTTATTCAAGAGCTGAAAAGTTGTATTCTATTGGAGAAACCAATATCATCTAACTTATGTTAGGATTTAATAGATTTAAATGTAATAGGGTTGATATTTAATATTCCAGAGCTCAAAGGGTGTATTCTATTATTGAAAATAATAACATCTGATTTATTTAAATGTTAAATGATCTAGTTGATTTAAATGTAATAGGATTGGTATTCATTATTTTAGAGCTCAAAGGTTATATTCTATTCGAGAAACCAATAAGATCTAATTTATTTAAATGTTAGAATCTAATTGATTTAATTGTAATAGGGTTGATAGATCTTAAAGGGCTGTATTCTATTGGAGAAATCAATATTATCTAATTTGTTTAAATGTTAGAATATAATCAATTTAAATGTAATATTGTTGATATTTATTATTTAAGCGCTCAAATTGCTGCATTTTATTGGAGAACCCAATATCATCTAATTTATATAAATGTTAGAATATATTCAATTTAAATGTAATAGAGTTGATATTTATTATTCAAGCGCTCAAAGGCTGTATTCTATTTAAGAAATCAATATCATCTAATTTATTTAAATGCTGTTGAAATTGATGATCCCAGTGACATGTTCCCGGCACCACTTTAATTGTGTCCCTCTTGATAGGGCGGATAGAAAAACAAAAGCTCGAGGTACCCGGGAGTACAGTCCCCTCATATGTATTCTTCGGCGTACAGTAGCTGCAAATATCGCCTCACCAATATACGCTGTACCCATAGGTGTCACACGTGTGGAGGTCACTCTGCGATACCGTTTGACTAGAATAGCAATATATCGATCTTCCGTGGGGGTTGTAACCCTTGGGCGACTTGCTACGAGCCTTCGGACAACTGTTTGTGTGGTTTGGAATTGTTTCCATAAACGTGAAATTACAGAATGATGAACGCCGAAGAAAAGAGCAATATCTGTGATCCTGTCATGCTTCAATGCCCCCCATAGCACGCCAGTGCTCAGAATCTTCCATTCATCTTCTGGAAGTCATAGAAACACGTATGTCTTGAAAACAAATTGTACGAAAGTTTTAAACACCTTCTATCAGCGCTTACAATCAACTTCTGTAACCTTTCATAAAGCTGGCATCTTATAAGACTGACCTTTTTGCATATTTCTTGATATGAAAGCGCGATTGGTTGTTAACTAACATATTTGCATACTTCCATCTACCGCTGCAGAGAAATGCATCCTCTTCAATTCTGATTAGCTTCTGGAAATTAGCATTTTCATCTTCGTGCTTAACTTTTGGAAGTGAGTGTATACAAATTGTGTAAGTGAACAAAGTGAGTAAGTGAGTTACAGTAAGGTTAACGTTTTATTACCATTCTGAAAATGTTTGCCGCAAATTCATGAAGAAGAACTTGGAGTCCAGTCTTGTCTTTTCAAAGTTTTTATCCAAAACATTCGCAATGTAGAATCTTTAGAAAAGCAATAAAATACAATAGTTTCACCTTTTTTGAAACGCTTAGTACAGCCATGAGTACAACAACTTGTTGCCATTTTCAGATAACTGACAAAATTAAAATCCCAATAACAAGCACAATCCGTAGGAAATTCAAATGTTTTGCCAACGAGGAAATTGAGCTGAAATTTTAGCTGCACCTGACGCCATGCGCACATTCTCTAGACAGGAATAACACAGGGAGACGTTGGGTATTAGTTTTTCTTCACCTTTAAGTTCATCGGAAGAATTTAAGATACAAAACAAAAAGCATAAATCAGAAGTCCTCAAGCTGCTTATCCCACTAAACTCTTTTATTATCTCGTACATAACAACGAAACCCTTAAATAATATTACTTAAAAAGAAACTAAGGACATATTATCTATCACTGATTAGACATAAAAATAAAAACTGAACAATATAAATCAGTATGAAAATGTAGATAATTCTTACAAAATGTGACGTGGAAGCAAGAATTTTTCAAATGAACTGATACAAGTAAAATGATACATTGATGAATATTTAACCCTTTCTCGTGTTGTACTGTCGCGTGTGGTTTGTGTGACTCATTGTCACATCACATTTTCTGTCTCCCATTGCTGCGCTTTTGGTGTTGTGTTTCAATTACTATTATTAATTCTATGCAAGGAATTAAGGGAAAATTAGAGAATAAAATTACTTTAGAATTGCAATCTTTACAATTGTAGTTTTCTTTAAAACTGCAATCATGTTTAAACATTTCTCGAAAAATACCTAAAGAGTCGTTACAGAAACCTAGGGATTCACAAAAACACTTCGAGGCACCTCAACACCTTGTATGCTTCACACATTGTATGCTAATAATGTAAAAACTAGTTTTTACATTATTAGTTTATGATTGCTCTTTTCATTTTTTATAATGTAAAAATGTTTATATATAACATAATTCGAAAAAATGAAAGCTACATACTACTATTTCTATTTGATTTTTCATACTTTCGATACTATTACAAATTTATCCACAAAAAAATAAATTTTAGTGTAACAACATGGTTTGTTTGTGGGTACAAAGATAACGGTACATACAGAAAAACGAAGGCGAATGTTCTTGTGTACTACATAGATTCAGGAAATATTTATACAAATAAAAACTAGTTTTTACATCAGTCAATACGGAACCACAGAACGGAAAAAAAATAAAACTATATACTACTATTTCTTTTTTATTTTTCGTATTTACGATACTATTAAAAATTCATCCACTAAAAGATATATTTTTTGTTTACAAAAATCTTATGGTTGTTATTTAAATATTTCTATTTATATAATTGCTTAAATATTTCAATATAAAATACGAAAAGTTGGTTAAAAAATTGAATAATTTTCGATCTATTGACATTTAACTGAATAACTTAATTTATGCGTAAAACGCCCACTCCCGGTACAATTCCGCTACGAAATGTACCTGCACACAATGTGTTAGTACAGATAGAAAAAATATACTAAAATTAATAAATACTAAACAATTACCAACATATAAACACAAGAAATAGTTTGTAAAGTGATCATGATGATAAAGAATTTATCTATGTGGTCGATAAGCTAAAATATTAGAACATTACTGATTAGATAGATACAATTAATGCAAGAACCCTTTAAAAATTATAATTAATCTAACATTAAATAAATTAAATAAATAAACATCTAACTGAAATTTTTAAAAATGGATTTGTAAAGTTTTACATGGTACCCCTGTACCAAATTGCGTCTCTTGGTTGTTCTGTTTACGCGCAGTCGTGTTTGCTTATATACGCACTACACAAACATCTTCACTAATAATTTTATTTATTAGACTATCATATAGTCAGTCATATGACGGGATCAGTAAAATTTTTAAATTTC
>CM063506.1:53567078-53587078 GCA_032207245.1 Pardosa pseudoannulata | reverse complement strand
TATTAATTGAGTATTTGACGGTGGGAGAGTTGTATGAGAAAATGCTACTCCCAGTACAGCACATTATACCCGACCGATTCACCGTGCAAAGAGTCATGAATAATGGAGCTCGCCTCGCTAGAATGTTCGTGTGTTGAACAGTCAACCTTATGGTTCTTTCAAGACCCACTTTCTTAAGGGTAATAACATCCAACACAAAACTGTGAAAACTGAACAGAAAAGTGAGCGAAAGTTGAAAATGACCGACCTGGATAGACGAATCTTCAAGAGGATAGTTACTCAACATCAGACTAAGTTGTGGCAGATAACTTCTAAGGTGAACACCTATCAACAGAGATCCGTATCCATCAAAACTATTTAGCTGCATACTGCGAACATTCATGATAAAATAACCATCCCAAAACCATTAGTGTTGTCACAGAATGCTACGAAGTGGCGACAGTGGTGTCGAGACCCCAAAAACTGAAAACACTAGTTGGGAACGTGTAATCTGGTCGGAAAATCACCATTTACATTATTTCAGACCACCATCTGGCAAATACAGGCACAGATATTTCGTGTGAACTGTATGCTACCTACGACGAGGAAGACCCAATCTGAGATGGACAGACTGCTTGGAAAGAGAGGTACGTAAAATAAAATAAACTGGGAGAATTTGGCCTCTAGAAGGATGTCTTGGAAAGAGGTTATTGAGAAAGCCAGGGCCCATTGTGGGCTGTCATGCCATTGAAGAAGAAGTATGCTACCTACTGTGAAACATGGAGGGACCTCTATGATGATGTGAGTTGTGATAACTTTGACCACTAGTAATCCTAGGGGAGAAGTCGTATGCAAGCAATATCGCAAGCAGTATTCTCGAAGATCATTTACAAAGTATGTTTCAGACTCCTGAAGATCGTCCTCTATTCCACGATGACAAGCTTCTGTACATATGGTTCGCTGTGTTCACATGTGATCATATGAATATAATCATGAAGGGAAACATCTCTTTTGGCATCGACAATTCTTGATCTGAACATTATCCAGCATTTATGGAGTTTTTAGAGGACAAATTCCGTGTTTGGTTCCCTCCGCTAAGCACACTACCTGAGCTCAAAACAGCTCTGCAGAAGGAATGGTTGTGAATACCCTTAAACTTTGTGCACGACCTTTATTTGTCAATCCCATTTCAGATACATGCTGTAATTCGGACCAATGGTAGTTCAACTGCCTACTAATAAAAAATTTTTGAATTCTTTCATAGCCGTCCCTATTATAAAATTCTATACCTGTAATTTTATTTAATTATTTTTCCCAAATAATATAATCTCCAATGGTGCCTGAAACTATTTCAAGGCAAAGTTGCAAGTTTATGACTATGACTTTGTTATGAGCAGGTTAGCTTCTTAGAAGTTATATCTTACCTTTAATAAATTTTAATAATATATTTATTTGCTTTTATAAAGATTGGCATCATATGGAGAGTTGTTAAAAATTTTTATTACACTGCACGTTTGTTGTTATTGTTTATGATGCCACTTGGTTAAGCCAAGCACGATTGAGCCATATGCAACACGTATAAGGCAAAGGGGTGGGCCTAATTGGCTGATTTTACTTGTTGACCTAGGAGCACCTCAAGGGGTGACGCCATACTGCATCCATTTTGGAGGGAGATTACCTCCCTTATTATCTTCTATTGCTACTGAACTCATATCGTGTGTAATACGTGGAGACAGACTAAAAACTACACAGCTTTTATAATCACATTGATTATTATATATTCTTCAAAGTATTTGTTCGTAAAGTCTCTGTCGAATAAGGTTATCAAATTCTATTTGTTCATTGTCAATTTATGTAATTTTCAAATAATGTAAGTTTAAAAAAAATTCTCAACTTTTAAGAACAAAATTATACCAATATGATTGTAATCAATTTTCCATTTTATCAGTGGACAAGTATGTTTAGATAAATTCCTTTTAAATTTCAGTCGTTCATCGATAGATCATGTTTGCTCTTAACTTTGAGTTACAGGGTGTTTCCAAAATGTCAGGTATATTTGAAAAATCAATAAAAACTAAACTGACAGTAATAGAAATACACAGTTCCTTGCAATGTGCTTGGGACAATATTAAATTTTTACGCAGACAAACTTTCAAAATTAGTTACAATGTTCCCCAACAGATGACGCTTCAGTCTGAAAAAAATCTAATTTAACAGATATTTTCCAGATATCCACCATGAGCAGCAATAATATGACGTATTCTTAGAACGAAATTATCAGAAACCCGTCTAAACGTCTCAGACGGAATGGCTTCACATACAGAACAGATGTACTGTTCCAATTAATCAATTGTTTCTGGATAGTGGCGGTACACTTGGTCTTTTAAGAGTCCCCACAGACAAATATCGTTGATTACATTTTTCAGACTGCAGCGCCATCTGCTGTGGAATATTGTAACTAATTTTAAAGTTTGTCTGCCTGAAAATTTACTATTGTCCCAAGCATATTGCAATAAACTGTGAATTTCTATCACTGTCCATTTAGTTTTTATTGATTTTTCAAATATACCGGTCATTTTTGAAACACCATGTAAGTGAATGCCATATTTAAACATCAGATACAATATATATTATTTCATAACACAAACAGCCTCAAAAGATACAAAATGTATTTGCTTGTAACATCGTCTGACAACTAAATATATTTGTAATTGCGTCACAGGATATTTTAATACCCGCCTTTTATTTTTCATCATTCGAATTGCGAAAGCATGTGTTACGCATAAATCCCAAACAACACTCTAACTGTTTAAAGAAGTAAAATCGCCTCTCCTTGTGGCGCAAATGAGGAAGTAAAATTAGCGATCATCTGCCAATCTTTTTTCACACTTGATCTCTCACAGCAATGTTTGTTATAAAATCAAAAAACAAATAGTGATTTTATTTTAAGAGGTGTAAACTTGTTTCTTCTCCAAACTTATTCATCCATACTTTGAATCCATACATGATTCTCATCCATACTTTGAATCCATACATGATTTCATCCATACTTTGAATCCATGCATGATTTTCATCCATACTTTGAATCCATACATGATTTTCATCCATACTTTGAATCCATACATGATTTTCATCCATACTTTGAATCCATACATGATTCTCATCCATACTTTGAATCCATACATGATTTCATCCATACTTTGAATCCATGCATGATTTTCATCCATACTTTGAATCCATACATGATTTTCATCCATACTTTGAATCCATGCATGATTTTCATCCATACTTTGAATCCATGCATGATTTTCATCCATACTTTGAATCCATACATTATTTTCATCCATACTTTGAATCCATGCATGATTTTCATCCATACTTTGAATCCATGCATGATTTTCATCCATACTTTGAATCCATACATGATTTTCATCCATACTTTGAATCCATGCATGATTTTCATCCATACTTTGAATCCATGCATTATTTTCATCCATACTTTGAATCCATACATTATTTTCATCCATACTTTGAATCCATGCATGATTTTCATCCATACTTTGATTCCATGCATGATTTTCATCTTTCCTTTGAATCCATACATGATTTTCATCCCTACTTTGAATCCATACATAATTTTCATCCATACTTTGAATCCATACGTGATTTTATCCATACTTTGAAAACACAATATATTATATTCAAATTCCCTATACTGACAAATGATTATTTCCTCACACAAAACAAATAAGCGTAGAAATAGCCATTAGACTACAGTTTACACGTTTAAAAAACATTAATTCCTTGTTCCAACAAGCCGTTGAACTATTTTTGCATATGATTTCGCTTATACCAGTGGATAAAAATATTACAACCTCTTGTCTTTAAAAAAGATCTTGCTAAAGAAAAAAGAAAGAATAAGTAAACGACTGCCTGGATAGAATCCATTTTTGGACCAGGTTACAGAAAACAGTAATTCAGGAAGGTCTTTTATATTTATTATTTTTTTTTGTTATTATTTGGAATGTTAATTTCATCTTTCTAAAGTTTGCCCTAGTAATCCCCTGTATAATTATATCACAAGTTATCTGTCCGTCTGTCCTCGAATTTATGAAGTAGTTGGACCTGGAATAGGAGCATCCATATCGGATTCTTGATGAGTTAGGGTTAGCAAAATTCAAAGCAAGTCTTTAAAACGTTCGAAATCCCCTTCTCCCCTTTTTGAGCGTTTAATGCCATTATTTCAAGCCCTATTTTCCCCGGTTAAGGGCAGACGATTAAATTTATCACATAATAAATAATTACAAATAACATTTTTTTTCTAGCATTATGACGTCATTCCTTTAACCATCTCATTTAATCATTTCTTATTTTAAATTATTTAAACATTGTCTGCATTATTTTCATACGTTTTATCACCGAACTTAGATATTACGTAAATACTTTTCTTTTATATTTGGCTTAAATAATAGATTAGGTACATATGTAATAATTTTAAATTTAATCATCGATTACTTTTTGTTGCAATGAAAATTTTATCACCTGTATTAACAACAAATTCTTTTCATAAAAGTCTAGGATTCTATTTCACGGACTAATAAATATCTAGCGTTTAAGTTATATATCTTTGAAAATTAAGAAGTTTGTTCGTTTGTGTGTTTGTTTTTTATACATAACCTCACGGTTTGAAATCGATTCGCTCAATTTTGGACATCATTCATATATACCGCCAAATAATCACTGTCAATATTAAAACCTCTACAGTCTATCTTATCACGTAATATGACACGATAAATTAAAGGTGGAAACAAACATACGGTCAGATAAGTTTATTTTTGCTGTTAATTTTACATTTTACCATGTCCAAAACTTTCCGAGATTATTTTAAACTTTTAAGATAAATTCATAATTCATTCATTTATTTATGTCAAAAAAATTGGGAAGGACTTAACTATAATTTCGACGTATCTAAGAAAACTTTGAATTATCTTTCTGAATGAATTCAACGGGATCCTAAACTGCATTCACAGTATTGGAAGACTTTAGAGGAGTATGAAGATCAACAAATTTTTGAGGGTGTACCAGATAATTCTCAGCAAAAAAATCAAACTATTTGTTTTACCTGCCTCATAGGGTACTTTACGATTCTAGATAATAAGGCAATTTCACGCAGCAGGGCACATCTCAACTTATGACGATTCTATGTTTAGTTTCAAAGGTAAGGGCAGTTTATTGTTTGTCTATTTGCTGTTGTAAACATGAAAATGAATTGGAAAGGAATTATAGTAGTTCGTGACGTTGCGACAAATTGCTCTATTAAAAATTTTACTAATCCCGTCATTTGACGGGCTGTATGCTAGTATCCCCCTATATAATAATAGCCTAAGTTGTCTGTCCGCGAATTTTTGAAGCGGTTGTACCTGGAATGGATACAGGCATCCATATTGGATTTTTCATGAGTTAGGGTTAGCAAAATTAAAAGCGAGTTCGAAATCCACCCATCTCTCCTTTTCGAGCGTTTAGTGTCATTATTTCAAGCCTTATCCTTCCTCTTATTCTATACGAAATTCATTCTTGATACGATGGCAAAGGCGGATAGTAATATTTAAATTGCTGGACTGTTTCTATTTGAACCTTCATATACTCTAATTAGTTGGACCTCAACGTACAGGCGTTGTATGTTTGGTAGAACGTCCGCCTACTTGATCATCGCACTTCTCGGGTTGACGGTTCTATCTCCGAAGCAGCCAATTTTTTTTAATGTCTAATAAATTTAATATTTTCTGCCTTTTCTTTTAAATTCTTATTCCGAAAGTTGTTTTATTATTTTTAAAATAATTTTTTACTATTTTTTCAATTAATTTTTTATAATTTTTATTTTATTAAATTCACGTATTACTGTACGGATGGCCACATAAACATTTCATGATGTGTATCCTTAAACTTTCTTCTCGTAATGTAATAATAGCCTAAGTTATGTGCCCGTCTGTCCTCGAAGCTGTGAAGCTTTTGGACCTGGAATGGATAGAGCCTCCATATTGGATTTTTGATGAATTATGGTTTGCAAAATTCAAAGCGAGTCAAGTTTATCTTTTCCTAAACTATAGATTCGATTCTGAAGTAAATTGGATATTACATAAATAATTTTATTTTTTATTTGACTTAAATAATAGATTAAGTACATATGTGATAATTTTAATCGATTATTTTTGTTGAAAGGTAATTCTCAGCCAAAAAAAAAAAAAAAAAAACATTTCTTTTGTATATTCTTCACAGGGTTCTTTTATTTTCGAAAATTAAAAATACTAGCATATGACGGGCTATATGCTAGTTTATAATAGTTTGAATCTGCGATACTGCTGTGTTTATCTAAAAATGTTTTATATGTTTGTCCGCTTTAATACTTGTTCTTTACTGATCAACAACAGATTAGCTTTTAATTACAGTCAAAATTTTGCTTTGAGGTATGTTTCTTGACAATCTTTTATTTTCACTCCACTGCCATCGTAAAAAAATATAAACAAACATTTTTTTATCCAACATCAAATTGATGAACAGAGATTAAGCTTCCCTCCATAGCAACATTTTAAGAGCTCTTTATCTTATCAACAGAATCAAGCTTTAATTTACACTTTAAAACCATACTGTTACTCACCTGAAGTCGTTTTTCTGCAACAGCGCCAAAGAACTGATAGAAATTACAGATATGGCACAGGTGCAGACGTCTACCATGCGGAAGCAACGTAAAGTACTGTATAGGTTGAAAACGGAAGAATCGGAAAAATACATACTTATTTCTACTTTGTTGTGCAAAGGAAGCAATATTTGGAGACATTCTCCTCTATCTCGATAAGATGGTGATATGGGCGCAAATAATATGAGTCATTGACAGGTACGCTATCTAAGGGAAGAGAGTTTTATCTAATACACAGATTTTATTTTGCAGAGACATTCAGTAATATTCGATAAATTATAAATTTTATAAAAATTGTTTTTAAATTATTTAATAATAATTATTAAAAAACACTATTTTGAAATTTTTCAGTACTAATAATTAAAAGTAACTAATTTCAAAATTATTAAATAATCATTATTAAAAATAACTATTTTGAAATTATTCAGTAATAATTATTAAAAAATAACTAATTTCAAAATTATTAAATAATAATTATTGAAAAATATTATTATAAATTATACATTTTATAAAATTCGTTAATAATTACTGAAATTATTATGTGTGATACATGGTGGTGAACCATTTTTTTGTATAGTAGATAGGTCATTTTGAGTTTAATGATGTGCGACCTTATGATCGCACTTCCATATGAAACCTGTTTAGGAGACTAAATTGCAGCTTCTGTTTGGTTATAAAAACCTGAGGCACCACAAGGTATACTTCAAATTGATGAACAGAGATTAAGCTTCCCTCCATAGCAACATTTTAAGAGCTCTTTATCTTATCAACAGATTCAAGCTTTAATTTACACTTTAAAACCATGCTGTTACTCACCTGAAGTCGTTTTTCTGCAACAGCGCCAAAGAACTGATAGAAATTACAGATATGGCACAGGTGCAGACGTCTACCATGCGGAAGCAACGTAAAGTACTGTATAGGTTGAAAACGGAAGAATCGGAAAAATACATACTTATTTCTACTTTGTTGAGCAAAGGAAGCAATGTTTGGCGACATTCTTCTCTATCTCCATAAGATGGTGATACGGACGCAAATAATATGAGTCATCGACAGGTACGCTATCTAAGGGAAGAGAGTTTTATCTAATACACAGATTTTATTTTGCAGAGACATTCAGTAATATTCGATAAATTATAAATTTTATAAAAATTGTTTTTAAATTATTTAATAATAATTATTAAAAAACACTATTTTGAAATTTTTCAGTACTAATAATTAAAAGTAACTAATTTCAAAATTATTAAATAATCATTATTAAAAATAAATAATTTCAAACTTATTAAATAATAATTATTGAAAAATATTATTATAAATTATACATTTTATAAAATTCGTTAATAATTACTGAAATTATTATGTGTGATACATGGTGGTGAACCATTTTTTTGTATAGTAGATAGGTCATTTTGAGTTTAATGATGTGCGACCTTATGATCGCACTTCCATATGAAACCTGTTTAGGAGACTAAATTGCAGCTTCTGTTTGGTTATAAAAACCTGAGGCACCACAAGGTAGACTGGACCTCAAAGTATCTTCACAATTTGGATCATCCTAAGGACATTTTTTTTTCTTACCGTTCTACCTACGAACCTCCCTGAAATAAGATTTTCGAACTCAGGAACTTTTGGTTAGTTGATTCTTTTTTCATTTTGTTACTATATTTTTTATTGTGATCCTTTTTCGATACACCTTTTAACGAACTAATGGAAACAGTTAATATGACACTTAATAAAATCAGTGTTTCGGAATTAAAGCGATTACAACTTTACAAGCATTAAGCAATTCTTAATCTTCCGCCAAGCAAAATTGAAAAAATATTTGTTTTATTGGTGCATACGGATTATTTATAAACTCTACGACAGCATTTAAAAAAAATTTAAAGCTGAAATTATTAACTGTTTCAATTTTTTTTCAATAGTTTAAATTTTAATAGTTTAACTTTGAAAAGTTTAATTTTTAATGATACAATGGTATTTCAGCTTAAATATTTATACAGAGTGAGAGTCCTGAAGTTATCCGCCGAGCGATGGCCGAATGGTTAGGG
Organism: Pardosa pseudoannulata; assembly: GCA_032207245.1. Lineage (NCBI taxonomy): Eukaryota > Metazoa > Arthropoda > Arachnida > Araneae > Lycosidae > Pardosa > Pardosa pseudoannulata. Next base: position 53,578,360 of record CM063506.1, on the reverse strand, counting down.
TGCTGTCCTTCGGATCCGGAGTTCGTTGGTTCGAATCCCATAGTGGCATGGATGTTCATAACCGTTCGGAATCGGCTTTAAGCAGTAGGTCCCGGTCTCATTAGCCCTCGTGTTAAATCTCATTAGACCTCGTGTTTCCTCGTAAAAATCTTAAAGTTATCAGTAAATGAAAAAGACGTTGCTAAAAAACTAGAGTAAGTGGATGAGAGAGAGAAAGAAATCTAAAAAACAAGTTCTAACTACTCAAGGGTTCGGAAAGAAAAAAAAAACTGAAAGAAAGATATGGAGGGCTGACAATAAACAAAATGGAAAGTAAATTTTTAAAAAAATAGATTAACCTAAAAGTAAAAAATAGAATTAAAGTTCGCAGAGCAGCGTGCCCCCTTTTTGAGGGCACCTCTAGATTGTACCTAGTGCTCTGTAGCCTGAGCGACATTAGTTGTACATTATTTGGCTCAAACTGTCAAAAAATTCAATAAAGGTGACGAACTCGTGAGTCATTGGTTTTTATCCAGAACCGACTGTTGAGACATCCGGTTTTTCCTCTTTGATGTTACACACCATGTATAAAACAAATGTATCCGTATCTATAAAAAAATAGCAATGAGCTAAATACATGAATTTTGATAACTATATTTTAACCAAAGTGGTAAATTTGTATGGGACAATATAGGTCCATCGGGAGAAGTATGGGTTTGGTTTGAAATTTTAAGTTCTCTTTTATCTTGCTACGCGAAGAATAATAAGACAGAACCCTGCTGCTTAAACTCGATTCCGAAAGGTTATGAATATCCCCGCCAGCAGTAGGATTCGAACCCACGAATGCCGGTACAGAAGTGAAGCTTTCTAATCTTTAGGTCATCATTAGACAGAACTGGTGAAGTACTGCAGAATATTATAGTACTTAATAAGTTATTCATGTCACTTTCTTATATGGAAATGAGTAATTTATTTTGTGGACTGACATACGCATTAATATGGATTAATGGACTTTTATAGATGTTAATTGAGAAAGCGTGTTTCATACCACCCAACAATTCCTTTTGACAACTTCTTTAAGTGCATCCATATATGGGAGTGTAAATATAGTTAATACATTATATGCGGGTTACGTACTAATACGTTTTCTGACGACTTACACTTGAGCCCGGGTCACGTACTAGTACGTTTTCTGACGATTGATACTTGAGCCCGGGTTACTTACTAATACGTTTTCTGACGACTTACACTTGAGCCCGGGTCACGTACTAGTACGTTTTCTGACGATTGATACTTGAGAAGGGGTCACGTACTAGTACGTTTTCTGACGATTGATACTTGAGCGTGGGACACGTACTAGTACGGGTTAGTGTAACAACATGGTTTGTTTGTGGATACAAAAATAACGGTATATACAGGAAAACGAAGCCGAATGTTCTTGTCTACTACATAGATTCTGGAAAAATTGAGACAAATAAAAACTAGTTTTTACATCAGTCGATGCGGAACCACAGAACGGGAAAAAATTAAAACTATATACTACTATTTCTATTTGATTTTTCATATTTATGATACTATTATAAATTTATTTTTGTTTTACAAAAATCTTATGGTTGTTATTTATCGACTTGTACGTTCTGGAACTATGAATTCGATTGAAGATGAAATAATGCTGCAAAAGACCGAGTAACTCAACAATTATAACTTGTAGAAAGAAAAAATGTAAAGCGTTGCATAGCAACGCACACAACACGCATATAATATCACACATACATATAATTATACGTATTAAATAGATTTGGGGTGGTTAGCGGGTATCCACCACAAATTTACTAAATACGTATTTTTACGTTACCTGCGCTCCAGTAACAGACTGCAAAAAAAAGTTAAAATACGTTGCCCGCACGCGAAGCGTTAACACGTTGACGGACAGTTGCGTTTATAGACGTCAAAGCGAAGGTCACTATGTGGCATGACGGCAATAGCCGTCCAAAACGAAACGGTCATTTTTAGACACTACGGCTATAGCAGCATAAATATGCATTCACCGACATACAAGTAGAAACCTAGTGTCGTGTTTTGGAAACAATTTTTTAAGTTGAATTTCGTTTTCCACCTGTTACACGACTTGCAGCTTCAGTATGCACGGGGTCGTGAAGGGAGTAGAGTGATCGTGTTTTCTATTGAATTTATTTATTTATTTTTTTTTTTTTGTCATTTATTTTTTTTTTTTTTGTTTAATTATAATATAACATTTCTTGTAAAACTCCCCAAAATACTTTGTTGCACACAAAAATTGTTTATTTGAGTCATTAAAGATGCCATTTACATTTTTAAATTTTTGCTATTATAGCCGCCATCGTTCCATTACTTAGTGTCCGCTGGCGCCATGACGGTTATAGCCGCAACCTAATTGAAGGTGCTGAATTAGTCAAAATTAAGTTTGTTTAATCAGAAAGAGTAAAACTATACTTCTAATATTCTAAAAATTACAAAAACATATGGTGTAAATTTTCGAACTTCACTTGTTTCTACTGTCCATCAATGTGTTAATAGGCACTATGAGCAATGACAAGCTAAGCACTCTAGCCGTGGTCTCAAAAAATATGATGAATGGCACATCTAAATGCAAAGAAAACGTTATTAATGATTTTGTTTACTAAAAATAAAACATAAATATATGTGAATTAATTTTAAAATAACTGTAATTGACCATTTTGTAATTAACGTTCAGAGATATATTTTAAGCAATAAGTTGTTTTATTGCATTTCATAGTTAGCAATAAAATTTTGTAAATTTTTGTCTAGCAGAACTTTTTCTTTTAGTTGTATTGTTTTCCTTTAACTTGTGGAAATTCAAATGTATTTAAACTCATAAGTTACGGCATGTCTGCTTATTTTCGAAATTTCTTTGTTAATCTCCATTTAAATCAGTGAATCCCAAACTCTTCGTCACACTTACCCCTTCTTAAAGCAAACACTGTTGCCATGAACTCTGAAGTGAAATCTGTATAATGTGATAGCAAAAAAAAATTATAAATTTAACTTTGATGTATTTAATGGAATCGTAAAAATTAAATATAAATAAACGTTTTGATACTTTAAATAATGTCTGTTGAACTTATTACCTCTTTCTTTTAAGCAATAAGAATATTAATTTTGAATTGAATGTTGTTAGTGCGTTAAGTTTTGACATTAATCAAACTAATACCGTTTAAAGTGAATAGCCAAACTAATTTATTTATTGCTATCTCTATATTTTAACGATAATAAGTCATAGAATATCTAAATTCAAAGAAAACGTTATTAATAATTTTACTTTTTAAAAATAAAACAATAAAGATGAGTGAATTTAATTTTTAAAAAAACTGTAATTGATCATTTTGTAATTAACATTCAGAGATATTTAGTTTGGTTTGGAGTGCTACGGTCTACTTTTTTGCAACACGAGGGCTAATGAGACCGGGGCCTACAGCTTAAAGCCGATTCCGAACAACTACGTACATCCATGCCACAGTAGGATTCGAACCCACGAACTCCGGTACGGAAGGCCAGCACCCTAACCAATCGGCCATCGTTCGGAGTCAGAGATATTTAAGAAATATTATTGTTTTATTGCATTTCATACTGAAAAATAAAATTTTGTAAATTTATGTCTAGAAGAATTTTTTTAGTTGTATTGTTTTCCTTTTACTTGTGAAAATTCAAATGCATTTAAACTCTTAAGTTACGTCATGTCTGCTTATTTTCGAAATTTATTTGTAAAATCTCCCATTAAATCAGTGAACTCTTTGTCTACTTACCCCTTCTTAATACAAACACCTTTGCCATGAACTCTGAAGTAAAATCTGTATAATATGATAGCAAAAAAATTATAAATTTAACTTTGAGGTGTTTGATGGAATCGTAAAAATTAAATATAAATAAACGTTTTGATACTTTAAGTAATGTCTGTTGAACTTATTACCTCTTTTATTGAACAATAAGAATATTAATTCTGGATTAAATGTTGAAATTAATCAAGCTAATCTCGTTTAAAGAGATTTAGAGTGCTACGGTCTACTTTTTTACAACACGAGGTATAATGAGACCGGGACCTATGGCTTAAAGCCTATTCCGAACGGTTACAAGCATTCATGCTACAGTGGGATTCGAACCCACGAACAGCGGTACTGATGGCCAGTACCCTAACCATTCGACTAGCCCTCGGCTCGTATAAAGGGAATAGCCAAACTTATTTATTGCTATCTATATTTTAATGAACATAAGTCTAAATTATTTTATATTAATCCTTTGGTGTATCCCCAATTGTTATCCATGCACCCCCATATTAAATTTTACGCACCATGTACCCACTAAGCGATAGCAGGGACCTTTGGGGACCGTAAGAACCACTTTGAGAATCCCTGATTTAAGTAAATCACGAGCCGCCACTGCTTTATTCCGTACATTATTTCGCTCAAACTGTCAAAAAATTCAATAATGGTGACGAACTCGTGAATCATTGGTTTTTATCCATATCCGACTGTCGAGACATCCGGTTTTTCCTCTATGATGTTAACACACTTCCATGTATAAAACGAAGGTATATGTATCTACAAAAACAGCAATGAGCTAAATACATAAAATCTGATAAGTACATTTTAACCAAAGTAGTAAATTTGTATGGGACAATATAGGTTCACAGGGAGAAGTTTGGGTTTGGTTTGAAAATCTAAGTTCTTTTATCTTGCTGGGCGAAGAATAATAAGACAGAAACCTGCTGCTTAAAGTTGATTCCTAAAGGTTATGAATATCTACGCCAACAGTAGGATTCGAACCCACGGACGTTGGTAGTGAAGTGAAGCAGTCAAATCTTTCGGCCATCATTCGGCAGTGCGAGTGAGGTACTGTAGAATATTATAGTACATAATGAGTTATTCATGTCACTTTCTTATATGAAAATCAATGAGTAATTTATTTTGTGGACTGACACACGCATTAATATGGATTAATGGACTTTTATAGATGTTAATTGAGAAAGCGTGTTTCATACCACCCAACAATTCCTTTTGACAACTTCTTTAAGTGCATCCATATATGGGAGTGTAAATATAGTTAATACATTATATGCGGGTTACGTACTAGTACGTTTTCTGACGATTGATACTTAAGCGCGGGTCACGTACTAGTACGTTTTCTGACAATTGATACTTAAGCGCGGGTCACGTACTAGTACGTTTTCTGACAATTGATGCATGAGCGCAGGACATGTACTAGTACATTTCGTGACAATTGATACTTGAGCGTGGGTCGCGTACTAGTACGGGTTAGTGTAACAACATGGTTTGTTTGTGGGTACAAAAATAATGGCATATATAGAAAAACGAAGCCGAATGTTCTTGTCTACTACATAGATTCTTAAAAAAATTGAGACAAATAAAAACTAGTTTTTACATCAGTCGATGCTGAACCACAGAACGGGAAATAATCAAAACTATATACTACAATTTCTATTTGATTTTTCCTATTTACGATACTGTTATAAATTTATCCACTAAAAAATATTTTTTTTTACAAAAATCTTATGGTTGTTTGTATAATTTTTCTTCTGTAAATCGGAAACTTTTAAAGTTTCCATCATTTTAAAAAATAGTGTATAACAACAATTGTGTATTAATCTACGATTACTAAGTAAAATTTTCATTATATCTTATTTTTTCTCGGTAATGGAAAAACTTAGAAATCCTTTAATCACGAGCCGCCACTGCTTTATTCCGCATTATTTCGCTCAAACTGTCAAAAAATTCAATAATGGTGACGAACTCGTGAATCATTTTTTATCCAGAACCGACTGTCGAGACATGGTTTTTCCTCTATGATGTTAACACACTTCCATGTAAAAACGAAGGATATGTATATATGTATCTACAAAAACAGCAATGAGCTAAATACATGAAATTTGATAAGTACATTTTAACCAAAGTAGTAAATTTGTATGGGACAATATAGGTCACGGGAGAGTTTGGGTTTGGTTTGAAAATCTAAGTTCTTTTATCTTTCTGGCGAAATAATAAGACAGAAACCTGCTGCTTAAAGTTGATTCCTAAAGGTTATGAATATCTACGCCAAAACAGTAGGATTCGAACCACGGACGTTGTAGTGAGTGAAGCAGTAAATCTTTCCCATCATTCGGCAGTCGAGGTGAGGTACTGTAGAATATTATGTACATAATGAGTTATTCATGTCACTTTCTTATATGGAAATCAATGAGTAATTTATTTTGTGGACTGACATACGCATTAATAGGATTAATGGACTTTATAGATTTAATTGAGAAAATTTCAAACCAGACACAATTCCTTTTGACAACTTTTTAAGTGCATCCATATATGGGAGTGTAAATATAGTTAACACATTTGGGGTCACGTACTAGTAAGTTTTCTGACGATTGATACTTGAGCACGTATAGTACGTTTTCTGACAATTGATGCATGAGCGCAGATGTACTAGTACATTTCGTGACAATTGATACTTGAGCGTGGGTCGCGATAGTACGGTTAGTGTAACACATGGTTTATTTGTGGGTACAAAAAATAACGGATATTAAAAACGAAGCCGAATGTTCTTGTCTACTACAGATTCAAAATTTAGACAAGTAAAAACTAGTTTTTACATCAGTCTATGCTGACCAAGAACGGGAAAAAATCAAAACTATATACTACAATTTCTATTTGATTTTTCTATTTACGATACTGTTATAAATTTATCCACTAAAAAATATTTTTTTTTACAAAAATCTTATGGTTGTTTGTATAATTTTTCTTCTGTAAATCGGAAACTTTTAAAGTTTCCATCATTTTAAAAAATAGTGTATAACAACAATTGTGTATTAATCTACGATTACTAAGTAAAATTTTCATTATATCTTATTTTTTCTCGGTAATGGAAAAACTTAGAAATCCTTTATATAATAATAACCTAAGTAATCTCTGAGCCTGTCCTCGAATTTATGAAGTGGTTGGATCTGGAATGGATAGGAGCATCCATATTGGATTCTTGATGAGTTAGCAAAATCCACCCCTTCCCCCGTTTTCGAGCATTTAATGCCATTATTTCGAGCCCTATTTCCCCGGTTAAGAGCAGGGGATTAAATTTATAAGTTTATCACATAAAAAAATAGGTAAAAATAGCCTTTTTTCTAGCATTATGTATTTCTTTAAATATGATATATATTTATATATATATATATATGTGTTATGTGTGTGTTTGTGTGTTGTTTATATATTTCAATATAAAATACGAAAAGTTGGTTAAAAAATAAATAATTTTCGATCTATTGAGATTTAACTGAATAGCTAATTTTACGGGGAAAACGCTCGCTCCCAGTACAATTCCGCTGTGAAATGCACCTGTACACAGTGTGTTAAAATAAAAACTGCTAGCGTAGTTATCTGGGTTCCAAATCATCTGAATAATGATAAAAACGAGATTCAATGAAGCAGTATTCAGAAATCAGTTTAAAGAAGTAATAATATACTAACTATTAAATAATATTACTTATTTTTTAACATTTTTGTAACAGTTTTATAGTTGAAATAAATTTTACTACATCGGATTCTTTTAGAGATTCAATGTAAAGTATTTCAAAACATTATTTCACTTTCCCTCCGAAAATTGTGTAATTTCTCTCCGTAAGTTGTACCAGAAATAATAATTTTAAGATTTACTTCCAGCAGACAACACATTTTATTCGGGCAATTTCATACAATTCAACTCCGGCTTACTAATGACCCGTCATTATTCTTTACAGGCAATTTCACGCTTCATTTCAATTACAATTTCTCTTGCAAGCGAAAGGGAATAAAATCATTTTTACTATTTAATTTTTTTTTAGTATTTTTGTTTGGCAACACCTTGTCACCTACTCGTTACAGCTAGCAAGCAACGATTTATATGGTAAGTAATTCCCACATTAAAGCATACAAAATCGCATTGGAGAAGTAATTCTTTTTTGTTATTCAGCGTTTTTCGGCTTTCGCAAATAACGGAAAAATAAATTCGTTTTATGGTTCATGTAGATTTAGATACAAACCATATGTGCTCTACACTATACTAGAAAAAGTAAAGGCGCTCTATTTTTCAGTTGAATGGAAATCGTAGACTTTGAAAAATAATTTGCTTTCACTGATAGGAAGCAATAGGAATTACATAAATGATAAAACTGATTGATTTTCTTAACATTGTATGCGTGCAGTTACTTTTATAAATCAATGTATGTTACTGTTCTTAGAAAAAGATAAATTTAATCGGTGTGTTTACCTTAAACAACTGTCTCACAATTCTTTTTGACTTTAGCTTCAATCTGATTTTAGATGGTTTTCAGCTTACATATATTTCGCTTATCTTAATTGAAGTGCAACGGTTTAATTGTATTATTTTTTACAATGTCATACAAAATAAAATACAATTTTTTCAATTATTTTTTAACACGTTGACGGACACTTGCGTCTATTGCCGTCAAAGCTAAGTTCACTGTATGGCATGACGGCAATAGCCGTCCAAAACGAAACGGTCATTTTTAGACACCACGGCTATAGCGGCACAAAAATATTTACCGGCGTACAAGTAGAAGCCTAGTGTCATGTTTTGAAAACAATTTTCTGTTGAATTTCGTTTTCCACCTGTTAAGGCGCCTCCACACTATGGTCCACTGCAAGCCATCACCACCTTGTGGAGGGGCTTTGGCTTATTGTGGCCAATGGCGGCAGACGATAAAATAGCCTTGGCGGACGATGGCTTCGGAGGCGGTTTTTCTCCAAAGATCAAAGGCAGCCAGATGCGCAACTAAAGTGAGCACTAGACCCTATGGACGAATCAATGCGCTCAGCTCATTTAGTGGCCCAGCGTGTGAATGCGACCCGTGAACCATCGTTCGAGGTTACCATCAGGAAGTGGTGAACAACTGGCCATAGTGTGGAGGCTACATTACACGACTTGTAGCGTCAATATGCACGTGGTTGGGAAGGGAGTAGAGCGATCGTGTTTTCTCTTGAATTTATAGTTGTTATTGATTTTGTGTAAAACTACCAAAAAAACTTTGTTGCGCACAAAAATTTGCTTATTTGCGTCATTAAACCTGTCATTTACGTTTTTAAATTTTTTCTGCTATAGCCGCCATCGTCCCATTACTTAGTGTCTAGAGTCAGCTGGCGCCATGATGGTTATAGCTGCAACTTAATTAAAAGTGCTGAATGAATCAAAATTAAGTTTATTTAAGCAAAAAGAGTAAAACTATACTTTTAATGTTCTAAAAATTACAAAAACATATAGTGTTAATTTTCGAACTTCATTGTTCTCCTGTCATTGTAACGGCTACCTCAAAGATCTGCTTCTCAAAAGAGATTGAGAGATACTTCGCTTATATGGAGACAAAGGTGTTTTTCCCGGCTATTGTCTAGACTTTTGTGTTTTATAGTAGAGAAACAACAGACCAGACGGCGAGGAGCCCAGACTGACAGCCAGAAAGATGATCATAGGAACCACAAAGGAATGCCGCAATGTTGGATCTTCACCGACACGAAATTCCGGAGACTCCCGGGTATGCGGCCAGTGATTGTCTAGCCCAGATCAATCCAGTTGGTTGAAGGTGAGATCATTGCCAGATGATCCAATTGTGAAATTGTGGGTGAGGTCCCCTCTCTTAGAGGCCCCTCATCTAAAAAAGAGACGAGATGAGATTTTTTAAAGAAGTTGTTAGTTAGCTAGTAACCAGCTATTTGGAGGTCGCCTTGAGCAGTTTCTCTATCGGAGAGTTTTTTACATAATATTTAGATCATTCTTTGAGAGGTAGCTAGAGTCAGCTAATTCGGAGGTCGTCTTGACCAGTCTCTCCATTGGAGAGTTTTCCTTGGCGAAAATCGCTCCTTGGGATACATCTCTGAGATTGACAATGATACCTTGGGTTATCTTTTAATTCGATCTTCTTCAGGATTGAACGTGTATTCCTCCTAGGAATTCGGACTTTGTTTTTATCTTCTTTGAAGATACCAATTGCTACTTAAAACACTCTTGTCTAATTGAGTGTACTGTCAACATAATTACTACCGAGAACTTTTACTCGAAGCTACCGAATTGTTATCTTCGTGGATTACTAAACCAATCGACAGGGACCTTATGTGTACGTCTCTATACAGGCCTACGCCTATTGTATCTCATGCTTGTGAATTGAAATTGTATTTTGTGTATATAGAAATGTGTATATAGCTGCAAGGTTCAAATAAATCATTTAATCAAGAAATACCTGCTTCTTCATTGTGTCACCTAAAACAGGAACCTGATACGTTACACCGTCAATGAATGCGTTAAGCATCATAGAAATTGAAACCGTTGTAAGAGTCGATTTTCATTTATTACCTTAAAACGCGTACTTAATGTTGGTGATCTGATATTACTCACTATGAAAGGTTAAATTGCTAGCCTGTTTAAACTCAGTTCCGATAGAGAACTCTAGCAATGAAAATGTGGGTGGTAATGCGAGCTTATTAGAGAGTTAATTAGCTCGCAGGATGTGCCTAGTAAAAATAATTAACTTCAAATTGGCTTCCTGGAACATAAAAAATAATTATTTGCACGTCTAAAATTATCTATGTTTTTATGGCAGTACATGATCGGCTTTGTTGAAAATTCAACACATTTTTTTTTTAATCTAACAACTGAAGTTTATAATTAGTTTGGTTTGGAATACAACAACCAATGTTTTTGCTTTAGCGGCTAATTAAACCGGGACATATTGCGTTCAATTTCTTACAACAAGTTATCTGATTTTATTTCTTTAACAAGGAACAAATTTGTGTTGTACAACTGTTGTAATGTACTTACAACTTAACACCAGTGTTCGTTTACAAAAACACATAAGAATATAATACTTTATATTGAGATTCAGACATTTATTCTGTACATTCATTTACAAATTTATCCTTGAATATCATATATCATAAAATCCATTATTTATGTCTTATATTTACACCATAATTTTTACAATTCTCTTTATAATACGTTATTACTTAATCACAAGGTTAAATTACTAACAGAGGCCTAAATGACCGTTGTAAATATTATTTTATTTTTACCTCCATTAAAGGCACAGGGGCTTTCCTCACGCGATGCGCTTGTTTCGTGAAATTTTCCTCCATCTGCACCCCCTTCTGGAGTGCAGGTGGGCTCATTAAAGTAGCCCCTTTTGTGCAAGCTGACATTACTTTTTAGCCCCTGCCCCCATTACTCACGGTTACATCTCTGTGCGAGCTTGACCGTTACGCTGC
>CM063506.1:53550119-53566978 GCA_032207245.1 Pardosa pseudoannulata | reverse complement strand
AGAACAACTGCCGTTTAAAAGAGGTTATTTTCCCGACTGTGAAATTTGTCCTCGGATGAAAATTGCAAGAGATCTGCATAGGATTTGTAATGGCACAAAATGTAAATAATTAATTTAAAAGTGACCCTGCAATATTTTTAAAACTGTAGATGTTATTTTGTAAATGACTGTAAAGCTTTTTTCTTTTGTGGTTAACAACAATTTTATCGATAACAAATATGTTGTAGCCGCGATTAATCCATGGTGCCAACCAATGGTGGGACGCAATTCACCGTTTAAACAGAGATTAATCGAGGTTAGCTGTTAAACGCCTTTGGTGAGACAGGCTCTAAAAATAAAAAGATGATTCACTTCAAATATAGGCTAGTTCTTTATAAAGATTTAGATATCAACACAGAAATATATCTCATAGCCTTTCAAATAAGCGATTTAATCGGAAAGGAAATTTTTGATTATATCATATCAAATTTGGTGATCGTTTTAAACCTGAAAAATGTTTCCACCTTGTGTTTCACGAAAGAAATCTGAAAACTCCATGGCTCACCAAGATTAGCAGGTACTACTGTTGCTGATATTATTGAGAGCAAGTTTCATTTATTTATAAAAGACAAAAAACACAGGACTGGGGTTTTTAATAGATTCAAATGCTGATGTCAGCCTCGTTCTGGCGTATTATTTTAAAATAACGGTAGAGGATTTTAAATTATATGCAGCATATCGAACAGATATTCTTTAAGTTATTAAAATTTTATTTTTAAAATTAAAGACTTTTAATTTTCAACGGAAAAGAATTTCAGTTTCTGCTTATATTAGCCAAAGTTCATACGGTTATAATTGGAGCTGATTTCCTAAATAAATCCTAAATAACTTTTATTTGACATTCATAATGAACGATTAATTGATAGTACAACTAGCCTCTCGGTTCAAAGTGATTTGACGACAGTATGTTTTGATAATGCTATGACTATAGATAAAAATCTCAAATATTCTAATTTATTGCAACAATATATCGATTTCATTACCTGAGCATCATCTATTATTTAAGTATAGTTGTGGAACATTATATTACAACAAGATGACAACATGTTTATAACAAGGCTAGACAAATGGATTCCAAACGCTAGCAGATAGCAAAACAGGAATTTAAGTATGTGTTAGATGATGGTATTATGAACTGCGATAGCTCAGTTCGCAAAAGGCAGCGATCTCTTAACTGAAGGGTTGCTGGTACGGGTTTTGAGACGGTCTAAGATCCACCATGTTTGTTAAGGAGGGACTGTGTCAAGTAAAATATGTTCGTAGTCACAATGTCCTCCGAGTTATTAAATGATACCTCTAAGAATGGCAGGCCAACCCTAGGGGGCTTCTAATTTACGGGGATACACTTTGATCAAAGTCGTTCTTTCACCCTAGCGGTGCTCTTGATACAAATGAAAGGCACGCCCCTTGCCTTAATTCGAGTAGTCTTGGTTCACGTTCCTTGGCTTCTCCAAGTGGCAAAAGTAACAACAACAACAACAACATATGTTATTATTGTACCATCTAAATTATAATGGACATTTCCGCTTCACATGGCTCCTAAGAAATTTGGTTCTTTCTAACAATATGGATATTATCAGCGTTTAAATGCACAAACAATACCAAATCATTACCCCATACCTCAATTAGACGATTTCAATCAATTTAAATAAGAGAGATTATTTTTTAAAAAAACTGGTTTCCATAAAGCATACTTCTATATCCTTATTAATGAAAATGGTAAGTCTAAAACCGCTGTTATAACCCCTTTCGCTTTGTACAAATTTAATGTCATGCATTCTGGGTTTTGCAGCTCACTCGCTACTTTTCAAAGTATTTAGCGGACAGAATTTTGTTTATCCATATTTGGATAATGTTTTAATTGAGTCAAGCACAAAAGAAGAACTCGATAAACATTTAAAATTAGTTTTCGATGATATAATTTTAATTATATATATTTCTATTACATTTATTTTTATTATTATATTTCGATTTTTAATATTTATAAATCTGTTTTTAGATTTAATGATTTGGAGAGTTTAGATTTTCTAAATACAAGTTAGAGATTGAAACCTCTTTCCGCAAGGGCTGAAGTTATTCTGAATTTAAAATTTCCATTAAATGTTTCAATCAATTGCTAGAAGGACCAAAAATTCACATTGTGTACTGACCAGAAGTCCTTAATCCGTGCATTTTTTTTTCTAAAACCGATAAAGCCTCTCCGAGGCAAATTAGGTTTCAAAATTTACAGGAGATATTCAATATATCACAGAAAATGACGAAATACAGTGATCCCTCGTTTTTCGGGGTTAATGGGGACTAGAACCTTCCGCAAAAGCTGAAAAACCACTAAGTAGGATTTGCCCCTGGGAATTTTCGTGCATGCTTTACACATTTAAAACAAAAATTACAGTATTTCGTATTTAATTAAACATGTCTGTGCTATTTAGGAGATGTTAATTACAAAACCTTATACAGTAATAAACATTAATCAATACTGCTGTCAGGAAGAGACGAAAAGTCTTGGATTGATGGCAAAGTAGAGGCCCTCACTTGACTCATAGAAGCTTTAAACTCACTCGGAGACTCTTTTGCTGGAGGATCTGACGGTAGAGCAGGAGGCTTAACCTTGGAGAGAAACATGTTGATGGGTAGTTGTTGTCTTTGTTTTTTCTCTCATTGGTCGATGTCGCACCGGAAACCAATCACGCGCCTTTATGAGAGCTCAAGTCAACTCATCTTTGTTTGACATCCAGGAATCCTTCTCTCTCGCGCATCAACATGAAACAACACTCCTTTACGCAATGTAGTTGTCGACATGGTTGTATTTTTTCATTTTTATTTTTTGATGAATATTTTGGAAAAACCCACGAAGGACTGAAGCCGCAAAACGTGAAGCGCGAAGTGGTGAAGGAACACTGTAGTGAATATACTGTACAGAATAGAAGAAATCTCCGTAATAAATTAGGATCAAAGTGCTCAAGAACAAGAGCAAGTTGATGAATAAGACTTAAAGCAAAAATCTACGCATTTGAGTTTTAAAAAATTATTCTCATACATCACAAAAATGTCATCGCTGAAGGGGTCCTTGGTAAACAACTTTTTATTTGGCAGTGCGTGAACAATGTTGATGATAAAACAATAGTGTCAGATTTTCATTAAAGTTAAATTAAACAGCAATAAATAAAATACTTTTCTGTCCTTCACTTATTTTATTCCATTTCCATCCCTTACGTCGCTATATATGCTACAACATTGTCGGGACGACAGAGAGAATGAAACTCAGAGACGTTATTTGAACAGTTATTTAAATGAGCCGTTCTAAAGCAATGCCGGTAAAGGCAATGTTCTCGTAATTGGTTGCGGGTTCGGAACCCCAGCCGGCCTATGGTCCGCCGTACCACAGGTTGAGAAACGCTGATTTAGACTGTTCAAAAGTATTGAAATACCAAAGAACCTATACCAATTTCCAGTAACATATGTGAGCCGATGTAGCCCAGTCGGCAAAGGCAAAGCTCTCGTAACTGGAGAGTTGCGGGTTCGGAGTCTGGTTTCGTTAAAGGTGACTGGGGCATGTAAAATATGCTTGTGGTCACAGTCTCCTCCAAGTTCTCAATCAATACCTCTGGGGGTTCAGGTCAAGTATATGGGTCTTTTCCTTGGCCCCTGCTTCTAAGTTACGAGGATCCACTTGACCATAAGTGATACTTTCAACCTAACGGTACTCGTTAAAACGAAAGGCACACCCCTTTTCCTTAATACGAGTAACGTATGGCTAAATCGTGCTTGGTTTAACCAAAGTGGCATCAGAAAAACAACGGCATTATTTGAATTCCGTTCTCTCATCCCTCTTTTGATTTTATAAAAATATCTTTCTCAAATTATTAGAAAAAAATCTCGGTTTTATTTTTCACAAGCATAAACACAAACATAAAGGATTTCATTTCAATTCATCAGGCTTGCCCACCTAATTAGCAACATTTAATATAATATTTTTATATTCTTAATAACAAGGTATAGTTCCAACAGATATTTCTTTAAATATCTAAACTTTTCAATTATATATTACTTTAACGCTTTTATTGAAAATAATCAAAGTTAAAATTGTAATTTTATTAATAATTTTAACTTTGTCAAAAATTGTACAGTGTTTTTTTTTATTTGGAGTTTTATGATAAGGTCTGCCATTCCATAAAAACAGATGTGGTACATTGAACTACTTTTTATCACTTTTCTATAAAGAATATAATATTTCAAATATATATTGTTTGTGTAGCAGTTATAACACTAAGAAAGAACTTTGCGAAAAATGAAGAATTGGAGCTTCTTCTTTACATGTTTAAAAAATTATAAATATGCTGTTACGGGTGTGATATAACTGCCACATTATGTTTCTATGGAATGGTAGGGGTGTCTTTAAAGATAAGGCGCTCGTGGAAATAAGAAGTTTGGAAACCACTGATATAACGTATTGATTTTTCATAAGTAAAAAAGTTGACGTTGAAAAACACGAATAAGAATAAAGTGAAATAGAGTTAGAAAATCAAAGTTCAATCAATAATTTAGTAATTAAAATTAGACACACTTAAAATTAGATTCGTTTTCAACTTAAAATCTTTCAAATATGAAGGAAGCCACATATAACTCTTTGCTACATGATGCAATATTAAAAAAGTAATTAACATTTAATAGGAGAGGCAAATTGATCAAGCTCGTTTGTTAACGTCGCATTTCTGGGTGCGTCTGCTGAATGCTTAAAAATTCAGCAATCAAAACCTTAAAGAATTAAGCCGAAAAATGAAGTCCGAAAGTTCTGAAACAAGCGAGCACCTGCTGCTTGCAGCTGCATTTTCTCATATTGCATGATGTCTGAATTTCACAGCTAGCAGACACAAACATCTTTCAACTATTATAAGCAACAATATTGTGTAAGAGAAAGTTCTATTTTACGTTTTGTTACATGAATTTTGCTGTTTATGAGAGTGAAATGAAAAATTGAAGAATATTACATCGTATTGTATAGCTAAAAATTGTCGTAGAAGCGAAATCTAATTCATGGTGTCTACCGAAATTTCAGTTAGATAAGCCACCCTGGCGTTTACGACGTTTACGTAATAGTTGACTTTAAAAAAATGGAACTTCATCGGATGCGCCGAGTTGACCTAAAAATAGTGAAAGTTCATCGGATGACCTGGCGTATACGCCATATAAGTGAAAATTCCCCTAAAAATGAATTTTCATAAGACGGCGTACCCGACAGCACAGGAAAATTGACAAAAGAAGTTATCCAGATTATCGGCTTTCCAACAAAGTTTTAAATTCTCATTTATTTAGTTATTAATTTTGCGTAAAGGACAGATTTCAGTCCTGACACTGATTATCCCTTTTCTGTCTGCTCTATTGTCAGTTTCTCTCAATAGTCTTTCAAAACAGGCTACTACACAACAAACAGCAAAATACAGTTGCGACCAATTTACCGACCTTCCCGCACCATCTCATAAGTTGGCTCCGGTGCACTTGCATGGGAATCACACTGGCTGATGTTGTACGGCGCGCTACATCGGGTTGATATTGTACTGTGTGGTGATTACGCAATTTTGGCGATGATTGAAGTCATATGTCGTATTTCAATGTTTTGTATATTTTTAGTCTTTATAAAGTATTTTGTAATGTAATGTATCCTGACATTTTGTAATATGAATTGATCTTTATTCATATTTGTAAAATTTTATTATTGTAGTTTTATTTGTGGCAGCACACCATTGTAAATATGCAAAATAGCTGTATGCTGCCTGACTACATAAGAGTCAGCGTGCCAGTAGCACGGAGGCTCGGTTGTATCAAGGGTGCTGATGTTTGTTTATTGTTTATATAATCTTAAATAAATGCGTACATCTGAAGTTAGTTGTGTTATTTTAACTGCACCATACAAATCCCTTCTGAGGATGGTTATATGTATGTGGTGATCCCTGCGGATACTACATTCATCATCGTCGAGCCATAGCAGGGGTCCGCCATATAATTGGTGATCTGGACGTGATTTGAACACACAACCTTCTGATCTGGTGTCAGATGCGCTACCATTGCGTAAAATTTTACAAATATGAATAAAGATCAATTCATATTACAAAATTTTAGGTTACATTACATTACAAAATACTTTATAAAGACTAAAAATATAAAAAATATTGAAATACGACATATGACGTCAATCATCGCCAAAATTACGTAATCACCAAAGCTGCTAGTATGAGTCCCCCCCCCGTCTCCCGAATAAATCATGTGACAGAAGTACATGAAGACATTTAATGGAAAAAAATGAGGAGGTATAAGGAGGAATAATATTCCTTCAGATAAGCCGAAGAAGTTATATTTCAACAAATAAGCATATATAAGCTGAAGCTTATCAACCACAAATTACAGTATTTAAAATATTTGTTGTTTGGAAAGGAAATGCTATTAATATTAGTACTTAAGATGGATTTATTTTGTCTCATTTTGATTAAATCATAGCTGGGATCATTTACATGTTACCGCAAATGATTTAATTCACATATTCATAAAATATAGCATTAACCCCTTCCAGGTTCATTTTATTTCGGGATTATGGGTCAAAAAATGTCAATTTTTTATGCTTATTTTCATACATACATATCTTTTTTGAGCATAATAGCATCATTCGCATACAAAATTTCCTAAAAATTAATGTAAAAAAATCAATTTAAATGAATGAATAATTTACCTGTATAGTTGGCTTTCAGAAATCTTTAGACTTTAACTATAAATATAAAGCTTAGATTACCTAGATTTTATCTTGAATTAAATTTTATTTATATCCTTTGCATTTACATAAATGATTAGGAAATTATTAATCAAAATTTGATCGTGTATGATACAATTGGAAACACGATATTGCACAGAGTCCAACATCGTAATCTGGACAGTAGAACCTTGTTTCTCTTGTTACCTACTTCCCTCTGTTGTCTCTCTTTGAGCAACAAATAATATAGCAGCCAGAAAAGTAAACAAAAGCATTCGAAACCATAAAAAACACATGTGAGATAATTCGGGAAAGACGGATTGCACAGTGTAAAATTTCACAGTGCCCGAGCTACACTCGGGATGATCCAGGATGGTACATTTCGCCTGAGTTCAGCTCGGGAAAAACTGGGAAGGGGTTAATTTGTGTGAGGACAGAAACTGAATGGATGATAATAATAATGGCAGCTTAAACAATAAACATTTAACGTATGTCACACTCACCCAACACAAAACAGATTGGCAAGAATAACAAATTAACGCAGTTTTGATACCGATATTATTCTCTCTTGAGTAAATTATACCTACTCATTCTCCAGAAGAGATCTCTCACACATGGGTCATCCTCTGTATAAAACAATGACGAACAATCTTTATTCAGACCAGGCTTAGTAAAAACTTAGTGGGCCAACATAATTTATTTTAAAATTTTAACAACTGTAAGAAATATTTCTTGGTCCTTCCATCTTTAAATGCACGAAACTCTTAAACGGCGTTATGTTTATAAGTAGATATTATGGAAGGTGAAAATCTTAAGAATCCCCTATAATAACCGAAAAGAGCCACAATTATCAATGGAGCAACCTGTACCTCATCTTTTCATATGAACGAAACTCTTAAACAGCGTTATGTTTATAAATAGATATTATGGAAGGTGAAAATCTTAAGAATCCCTATAATAACCGAAAAGATCCACAATTATCAATGGAGCAACCTGTACTTCATCTTTTCATATGCACGAAACTCTTAAACGGCGTTATGTTTATAAGTAGATATTATGGAAGGTGAAAATCTTAAGAATCCCCTATAATAACCGAAAAGAGCCAGAATTATCAATGGAGCAACCTGTACTTCATCTTTTCATATGCACGAAACTCTTAAACGGCGTTATGTTTATAAGTAGATATTATGGAAGGTGAAAATCTTAAGAATCCCCTATAATAACCGAAAAGATCCACAATTATCAATGGAGCAACCTGTACTTCATCTTTTCATATGCACGAAACTCTTAAACGGCGTTATGTTTATAAGTAGATATTATGGAAGGTGAAAAATCTTAAGAATCCCCTATAATAACCGAAAAGATCCACAATTATCAATGGAGCAACCTGTACTTCATCTTTTCATATGCACGAAACTCTTAAACGGCGTTATGTTTATAAGTAGATATTATGGAAGGTGAAAATCTTAAGAATCCCCTATAATAACCGAAAAGATCCACAATTATCAATGGAGCAACCTGTACTTCATCTTTTCATATGCACGAAACTCTTAAACGGCGTTATGTTTATAAGTAGATATTATGGAAGGTGAAAATCTTAAGAATCCCCTATAATAACCGAAAAGAGCCAGAATTATCAAGGGAGCTACCTGTACCTCATCTTTTCATATGAAATAAGTATTATTAGAAGTTATTAAGGAATAGAAGGCACTGGGAAATTATAATAATCATTAGCATATAGCCCGTCATATGACGGGATTGGTAAAATTTTTAATTTTCCAGAATCGTAAAGTACCCCATGAGGCAGGTAAAAAAAATTATTTGTTTTTTGGCACCGAATTATCCGGTACATGCTCAATATTTTGTTTACCTTCATGCTCTTCCAAAATCTCCCAATACTGTAATTGCAGTTTAGAATCCCATTGAATTCATTTAGTCAAACCGTGTGGTTATGTAACACACACACAAACACTAACAAACTTCTTAATTTTCAAAGATACATAACATAAACGCTAGATATTTATTAGTCTGGGAAACTCCTAGACTTTTAAGAATATGTTTATACCGATGGTATATTTTTCATTGCAACAAAAAATAATCGATGATTCAATTTAAAATTATCACATATGTACCTAATATGTTATTTAATCCAAAATAAAAGAAAATTATTTACATAATATCTAAGTTCAGTGATAAAACGTATGAAAATAATGCAGACGATATTCAAATAAATTAAAATAAGAAATGATTAAATGAGATGGTTAAAGGAATGACGTCATAATGCTAATAAAATGTTATTTTTACATATTTATTATGTGATAAACTTAATCGCCTTCTCTTAAGTGGGGAACATAGGGCGTGATATAATGACATTAAATGCTTGAAAACGAGGGAAGGGGTGGATTTCGAAAGTTTTAATGACCAGCTTTGAATTTTGCTAACCCTGACTCATTATGAATCCAATATGGATGCCTTTATCCATTCCAGGTCCAACCGCTTCATAAATTCGAGGACAGACGGACAGATAACTTGGGCTATTATTATATAGGGGATTTTCTCAGATGCAAGATCTAAATCCTCTGAATAGATTTAGAGCTTGCATCTGAGAAAAAAGAAAGGTCCTGCATTAATCTTATATCCTAATAATAAAAAACTAACAAAAGCTATTCACAAGATCTTGATTCGTATTTTAATTAAAAACATTCTTGTCTCTCTTACTTTTCGAGTCTGGGGATAATTCCTGAAATTAAGACAAATACGTATATGTAGTATAAAACTCCTCTTTTGCAGATATGTGTTTAAATATAATAACAAAATAATCCGTTTTTAAGTCGTTTTTCTTTTTTGTAAATAGCATTTTGTTACGCTTAAAATTTACAGCTGGTGACTAGTTGCAATTTTCAAAGTTGTTTAAATTTCAAATGTTTTTTCTCTGTCAAGAATTCACAATATCTAAGATTATATTCATCATAATATTCATCATAAGATAATATTCATCATTATATATTTGCTAGTATGGATTTGGGTGCTAAAGTTTTTCAAATTTCACAAAATATTTTTTGCAATCAAGTGTTTTACCATAAAATCTTTACTGACTAATACAGTCATATTTTAGAGACACTGCAAACTATAAACAACAAAAAAAAAAAAAACATTATAGTTAAAATAATTGGAAAAATATTTATATTTGCTAATAATAATTATAAAGTCCAAACCTTAAATATAAATACTAAAAAGTAATTTATGCTACAATAGATTATCAAAATTAATTAATTTTATTTTAAATCAATATTCTTGAAACCCGATATGTTATTAGTTACATAGTTTAAACCTGTAAATCCAAAAAATTGTAAAATGTTTTTAGATAAATTATAAATTGAACCATTCTGATGAAAAAGTAGAGAAAAATATTATTTAAAAATACTTGATGTCACCACACGTACAGTCATCTCAAACGCAATCAGATTAAATTAAATTCCCCACATCACCTGAACGGGGATTCTATCTCGGGACTTCTCGTACTGAAGTCCGCTGCGCCGACCACTGAGCCACACATACCTTGGCGAAGAAGTGTTTCAAGCGGCATTATAATAATCTCAATAAGGGCAAAATTCTGTATTTTTAATAAATAAACATTTTCTATCGGATTAAATTGTGAATCTAAAACATTCTCGCATCAGCTTAATTACATACACAAAATTCATCAAAATCAGTCCAGCAGTTTAGGAAAAATTCGATTACAAACACATGGACAGAATATATATATATATATATATATATATATATATATATATATATATATATATATATATATATATATATATATATATATATATATATATATATATATGTTACTGTGAATGCCCGAAATTGGAGAATGTCGACCATTCACCGGTGAATGTCAACATACACCAAATACCTCGGTGAAAGACAGAATGTTTGATTATATTCTTACATATTCGGACTATCACCGGTGTATGTCGACAATCCGTATGCATTGATGGTGAATGTTGAAAAATAATTTTTTTTTTACGTTTTTAAATCATACTTTATTATTAAAACATATATATGTTAAAATAGCAATTACCATGAAGGAATACTCCAAAGTTTCTGCATCCATTCCAAAGGAAAATACAGAAGAGCTTCAACCTATTACACCTTCTATCAAGCCATGACTAAACAGCAGAAGTTTATTTCTATTAAAAAAGCGGCCGCAAAAGATAATCTAATGCATGCAACTAAAATGTTACAGACATCAAAAAGAAAA
The DNA here is from genome assembly GCA_032207245.1 of Pardosa pseudoannulata. Taxonomy (NCBI): domain Eukaryota; kingdom Metazoa; phylum Arthropoda; class Arachnida; order Araneae; family Lycosidae; genus Pardosa; species Pardosa pseudoannulata. The sequence goes on along the minus strand of CM063506.1, from coordinate 53,555,933 downwards.
TTTCGTCCTGCTCAAATGGATGACACTGTGTGAATACAAGTCCCTGATGTCGACCGTGGTCATACAGATGCTCGAAATGTATTGGCGGTAGTTGTTGGAATAGAAGACTCCGACTTTTATAAATAAGTAAACAAAAATGGTTCGCTCAAGCAGCTTTATACCAATAACCAGTTTATATTTTTGTAAAGAAAAGTTACTCTCCATAGATGAGATTTCTTCTCAAGAAATATCGCACTGAGAGAAGCCGCTGAAGCTAATTTGGGACGTGGAGGGCATGGCTATAAACGCTGTCATTGCAAAAAGAAATGTTTAGTTACTAAATGCCATTAATAAATGTAAGGGACTCTTGTGCAATTCAAATTGCTATAGTAGTATAAATTGTTGCAACAAATAAGATAATATAACGTCAATCACATAATTAAGTTAATTATTGGTATTATTTTCTGTTCTAAGAGTGTTCGGTTTGTTTTATGTTCAACAGTTACATGTGCTATTACTATAAATTTGACTGTATTATGAAGAAGAAAATATAAATATCCGACATGTTCGACATTCACCATTAGTGCATGGTGAATGTCGACATTTACCAGTGTAAGTCAGAAATAAGGGTATTTAGCAAATATTTCGGACATACACCAAACGACTACGTGAATGTTGACATTCACCGGTGAAAGTCGACATTCTCCAGATTTCGGTCTTTCACAGTAACATATATATATGTATATATATATATATATATATATATATATTGAAAGAAATAATAATGTTACGTTAGCCTAGTGTTTGAGAAAGAAATTAAAACTCATTAAGAAACACATGAAAAATAGGTCTTGATTAAATAATTTTATAAACTTAGATAAATGCCTAAGGAATACAAATAGTTGAATCAACTTATCATTTGTAGATCAAAGACAGATTCATAGTTGGCGTCGGACCTAAAAAAAAAAAAATAAAAATGGCGAAGATTCTTCTGCAAAGGTTTTTCGCACAAACCGTGGATGCCAGGCGCTCTTTTTTCTTCTGGTAACAACCTTGTCGGCTCAAAAATTTTCGACTGCTCGCGGAGACAAAAAAGGAGTCCACTCCAAAACGGCGGGGGGACGGTCAAAATTCCCCAAACTAAGGACACCTCTATTGGCTAGGAGAAGTCCGAAGTCTCTCTGCATTCAAACCGGTCCTGCCCCGGCATGTCCTCCACGGGGAGCTGAACCTTATGTAACTTATTGTTATATATATATATATATATATATATATATATATATATATATATATATATATATATATATATATATATATATATATATATATATATATATATATATATATATATATATATATATATATATATATATATATATATATATATATATATATATTTATATATATATATATACATATATATATACATATATATATATACATATATATATATACATATATATATATATACATATATATATATATATATATATATATATACATATATATATATATATATATATACATATATATACATATATATATATATATATATACATATATATATATACATATATATATATACATATATATATATATATATATATATATATATATATACATATATATATACATATATATATACATATATATATATATATATATATACATTATATATATATACATATATATATATATATATACATACATATATATATATATGTATATATATATACATATATATATACATATTTATATATATATATATATATATATATACATATTTATGTATATATATATATATATATATATGTATATATATATATATATATATATATATATATATATATATATATATATATACTAGACGACCCGACAGACTTTGTCTTAATTTAACGCTGTAAATCCAAAAATTGTAAAATGTTTTTAAATAATTTATAAATTGGACCGTTTTGATGGAAAAGTAAGGAAAAAATTATTTTAAAAATACTTGACGAAATCACGCGTACAATCATCACAAACGCAACTAGATTAAATTAAAATTCCCACATCGCCTGTACGGGGATTCCGCCCTGGGACTTCTGCCGAAGTCGCTATGTCGACCACTGCGCCAAACATACGTTGACAGCGAAGGGTTTCACGTGGCATTATAATAATCTCAATAAGTGCACAATTCTGGATTTTTAATAAAAAAACATTTTCTGTTGAATCGAATTGTTAATCTAAACCATTCTCGAATCAACTTAATTACATACACAAAATGTCATCAAAATTAGTCCAGCGTTTAGGAGGAGTTCTTTTACAAACACACAGACAGGGGAATTTTATATATAAAGATGAGTGCGTTTACAATTTCAAGTAAAAATTTTAAGAATTATAAAACTTATTAATTATTAATCCTTTCGAAAGAAACTTTATTAAAAGTGTTCCACCTCTTTTATGTGTAATAGTGTCGTTTTTATTCAGAGAAAATTTTTAAAGATTAGAATAAAATGTAGTACAAGAAATGATAAAAGAGCGATTAATAGAAAAAAAACTATAATTGTTAAAATATCTTATTTTCTCATACGAAAGATGCATATTAATTTTTTAATTTCAAAACAAATAGGTTTTACTTTCAAATTATATTAGTTTTATCTAACTTTTATTTAACACTATAAAAGGTAAATTTCTGGTAAATTTCAAAAGTTCATAATGGTTAGAAATGTACCTGGAGTGTTTTAAATACTTATAAAATTCAAAATTGTTTAGGAAAAGCGTCTATAAGTTTTCTATATCCTTAAAAACCATAAGAATGATCAAACACTTAAAAACATGTGTACACTATTAGTTGCATGCCTTAAACTTTCTATCTGGAGGTTTGGTTTGGACTCTATGGTCTACAGTTTTGCACACGAGGGCTACTGAGATTTTATTTTCAACTATCTCTATTATTTTTCTTAAAGTCATATTTTTCTATGGTGACTAATTTTTCCACTTGGTAAAAATTATATCAGTTCATGAATAATTTTTCAACGGAGAAATTAGATTGATATAATGTATTCTTTGGTTTTTATGTAATGATAATACTAAGTTAAAGAAGTATATTTTTTAACCCTCTAAGCGGTTCGCACGTACAATTCTGCTAAAATGATATCTTCAAAGCTACTGTCACGTACAATTTTCGATCTCCAAAAACGTTCCGAAAATGGATGTAATGTACATTTACCAGTGTTTGAGGTAGGAGGTTAAGTCGATTGTTTAGAAACTGCATCCCTCTTTGACTGACATTTATTGAGGGATGCAACTCTGAGGCACAACGACGCTGATAGCTTTTCATGGCTCTGTAAATCTCTATTTCGAAGTATTTCGTTTGGTAACAGATGTATCTCTAATTGCACCACATAAATATCTTGGATAACTTTTGTAAAAAAAATATAAATATTCTTAAAGAATATTTTTATTTGTACTTTTAGAATGCATTATTTCTTATGGAATGATCTTCGGACTTGACGATCTTTATGTGTGTTAAAAATTAACAATCTATAATATCTCTTTATATCTACTTATAACCGAAGATAAAGGGACAATAAGGGTGGGTTTACCGTATTCCATTCTAGTCGACAAAGGGTGAAGCAAAAAATCATAGAACGCTTTGGCCGTTGAGACAATAAACCTTTAACGTATTTTTTGGAACTTTTTAATCGGTGTGTTCCACTCAGAGGGTAAGGTAATTATAGGCGCCTATATGAAAGAATTTAGGAGGGGGAGTCTGAGATAAAAATGAGTGTATGCATGTGTTACTTGCATATTTAAATTTAGTTTAAAGAACTGACTTTAAAAAATGTGAGGGGTAGCTCAAGCCCCTTATGCACTTTCCATATGGGTGACAATATGCACCCCCCAAAAAAACATTAATTTCTGGGTACGCCACTGTTTGTAGCAGTAGTCTTTTTCTTTCTTTTTAATTTTTTTTAACTTGACAGGTGTAACAAAGAGTTACAATTGCAACATCAGCTTGAAGTTGACCTAGAGGCGAAAGCGAAGTGAGTGACCCTCCTTCGACCCATTGATCAAGATTGTTTGCCACGGATTAGCCATCTTCGGTCCATTCAACGCATTCCAACGAACTTTTTCGGGAGATCTGCGGACCCCCTCAGAGAAAAAGCAAGGAAGAAGGAGTGTGGAGCTTAACCCTTAATTTGGCCAAGTCTGTCCGCTACACCAGGCATGTATATTTATAACTACTCTATAACATAATTGGCAGTATTCGCCACAGCGGACATTAATTATTTCAATGGAAAATGATATATATATTTGTATATTTTACAGAGATCCTAATGTCTATACAGACATGGGGAAATAACAGAAATTAAAAAATATTTGAAAAAACATCTTGTCAAATTAAGGGTTAATTTCTTCTTCACCAGTTCTTACACCATTTCTTTTTTACACCAAGACACCATGTTTGGCATATCTTCGACCGAGTGGGGTCCCTTTGGCAAAATGGCCTAATTAGCATTTTTATTTCCTATTTACACTTTTATTTATATTCAAAATAATCAAAATTCATCAGGAGAAATTAGTTTTTTTTTCAATTTTGTATTTTTTACGAGTACTCCAATTATACGAGCGGCTGGTCTAGACGCTCTGTCAGTCTAATCTCTTGACAAATAATTAGACAGAAAATTACTACTTAACCTTTCAGCAGAAGAGTATATATGAGAGATATACCACATTTAAATTAAATTTTTATTTTTCTAGACCAGAAAGGCACAGATACACTTCCGCTTGTATATTCTACCTGCTCATTAAGACATACGTCCAGTTTTCGTCTAAATGTCGAGGCTTCAACAGGGCTCCGCATATCTGCTATTTGTATTTTACTTTCACGTATATTTGCCTCACAAAATGTTGACGGTAATTCAGAACGGTTTTAAATATCCATAACAATAGTGAGATTTAAATAAATGAAATGCAGCGCTCTCTCTGAATTTCCAGGATAAAATAAAACCATTTGATTAATTTGAGGTGCTACGGTTTACTGTGTTTGGTAAACAAGAGCAAATGAGACCAAGACCCACTTCTTAAAGCTAATTCCGAATGGTTACGAACGTCCACGCCACGAACAGAATTCAATGCCATGAATTCTGGTATCGAAGAGTAGAGCTCTACCCATTTGAAAACAGTCTGTGGAGAACAGTCATTTTGATCATTTGAAAACAGTCTGTGGAGAAATGTTGAAAATATTTTAACAATGTGATATTACTAATGTAATATAAATAATGTAATATTACTATATTTTGTCTTTTGTCAGTTTATATCATGCGGAATAAACGGCGTGTGTTTCATATTGTCTGTAGATGTAATTTAAAGATAAAGTGCTAAATGAACATTGGCATTGTAGCAAAGAAAGTGGCGCATACTGGATCTATTACAAGAGTTTTGGGTCGATCGCACGTCACGTTCAACCGTAGTTATTTTTTTTGTCACGAAGAAAGTTTTCATTTTCGCTATGGAAAATTCATATATGACGACTAGTAACGAGTTAAATTTCAGATTTGTCTAAATCGGAGGTTCCCAAACTTTTCTGCACCACCGCTCCCTTAACAAGTAAAAAAAAAGTAATTCATTCGAGTGCTCCTTTTCCAAAATAGTTAATTTGTAGTCTACTTGTTCAACAGATCTTCGTATCTGATAAAATTCAGCAGGTTGCTTCTTTATCAGTATGGATACATCAAATTTCGTGGATTAAACTAACATGGAATTGGGGATAATCAAGTGAGGAATGTCTTGAAATCTCTGTATGATATTAGACTAAAAGCCATTAAGTGTTCACTATAAATCTTCATCAAA
>CM063506.1:53443856-53550019 GCA_032207245.1 Pardosa pseudoannulata | reverse complement strand
TGTTTACCTTAAACAACTGTCTCACAATTCTTTTTGACTTTAGCTTCAATCTGATTTTAGACGGTTTTCAGCTTACATATATTTCGCTTATCTTAATTGAAGTGCAACGCTTTAATTGTATTATTTTTTACAATGTCATACAAGATAAAATACAATTTTTTCGATTATTTTAACACGTTGACGGACACTTGCGTCTATAGCCGTCAAAGCTAAGTTCACTGTATGGCAATAGCCGTCCAAAACGAAACGGTCATTTTTAGACACCACGGCTATAGCGGCACAAAAATATTTATCGGCGTACAAGTAGAAGCCTAGTGTCATGTTTTGAAAACAATTTTCTGTTGAATTTCGTTTTCCACCTGTTAAGGCTCCTCCACACGATGGTCCACTGCAAGCCATCACCACCTTGTGGAGGGGCTTTGGCTTATCGTGGCCAATGGCGGCAGACGATAAAATAGCCTTGGCGGACGATGGCTTCGGAGGCAGTTTTTCTCCAAAGATCAAAGGCAGCCAGATGCGCAACTAAAGTGAGCAGTAGACCCTATGGACGAATCAATGCGCTCAGCTCATTTAGTGGCCCAGCGTGAATGCGACCCGTGAACCATCGTTCGAGGTTACCATCAGGAAGTGGTGAACAACTGGCCATAGTGTGGAGGCTACATTACACGACTTGCAGCGTCAATATGCACGTGGTTGGGAAGGCAGTAGAGCGATCGTGTTTTCTCTTGAATTTATAGTTGTTATTGATTTCGTGTAAAACTCCCAAAAATACTTTGTTGCACACAAAAATTTGCTTATTTGCGTCATTAAACCTGTCATTTACGTTTTTAAATTTTTTCTGCTATAGCCACCACCGTCCCATTACTTAGTGTCTAGAGTCTGCTGGCGCCATGACGGTTATAGCTGCAACTTAATTAAAGGTACTGAATGAATCAAAATTAAGTTTATTTAAGCAGAAAGAGTAAAATTAAACTTAAAATATTCTAAAAATTACAAAGACTTATAGTGTTAATTTTCGAACTTCATTTGTTCCTCCTGTCCATTGTAACGGCTACCTCAAAGACTCTGCTTCTCAAAAGAGATTGAGAGATGGACTTCGCTTATATGGAGACAAAGGTGTTTTTTCCCCGGCTCCACGATGTCTAGACTTTTGTGTTTTATAGTAGAGAAACAACAGACCAGACGGCGAGGAGCCCAGACTGACAGCCAGAAAGATGATCATAGGAACCACAAAGGAATGCCGCGACGTTGGATCTTCACCGACACGAAATTCCGGAGACTCCCGGGTATGCGGCCAGTGATTGTCTAGCCCAGATCAATCCAGTTGGTTGAAGGTGAGATCATTGCCATAATCTATCGTGATCATTGATCTAATCGTGAAATGGTGGGTGAGGCCCCCTTTCTTAGAGGTTCCTCATCTAAAAAAGAGACGAGATGAGATTTTTTAAAGAAGTAGTTAGTTAGCTAGTAACCAGCTATTTGGAGGTCGCCTTGACCAGTCTCTCTATCGGAGAGTTTTCTTAGCGATAATCCCGCCTTAGGATCAATTCTTTGAGTGTTAGCTAGAGTCAGCCAATTCGGAGGTCGTCTTGACCAGTCTCTCCATTGGAGAGTTTTCCTTGGCGAAAATCACTCCTTGGGATACATCTCTGAGATTGACAATGATACCTTGGGTTATCTTTTAATTCGATCTTCTTCAGGATTGAACGTGTATTCCTCCTAGGAATTCGGACTTTGTTTTTATCTTCTTTGAAGATACCAATTGCTACTTAAAACACTCTTGTCTAATTGAGTGTACTGTCAACATAATTACTACCGAGAACTTTTACTCGAAGCTACCGAATTGTTATCTTCGTGGATTACTAAACCAATCGACAGGGACCTTATGTGTACGTCTCTATTCAGGCCTACGCCTATTGTATCTCATGCTTGTGAATTGAAATTGTTTCTTGTGTATATAGAAATGTGTATATAGCTGCAAGGTGTAAATAAATTATTTAATAAAGAAACACCTGATTCTTCATTGTGTCACCTAAAACAGGAACCGGATACGTTACACCGTCAATGAATGTGTTAAGCATCAAGGAAATTGAAACCGTTATAAGAGTCGATTTTCATCTATTACCTCAAAACGCGTACTTAATATTGGTTATCTCATATTACTCACTATGAAAGGTTAAAATTCTAGCCTGTTTAAACTCAGTTCCGATAGAAAACTCTAGCAATGAACATGTGGGTGGTAATGCCAGCTTATTAGAGAGTTAATTAGCTCGCAGGATGTGCCTAGTAAAATAATTAACTTCAAATTCGCTTCCTGGAACATAAAAATATTTGCGCGTCTAAAATTATCTATGTTTATACGGCAGTACATGATCGGCTTTGTTGAAAATTCAACACATTTTTTTTTTAATCTAACAACTGAAGTTTATAATTAGTTTGGTTTGGAATACAACAACCAATGTTTTGCTACATAGCGGCTAATTAAACCGGGACATATTGCCCCAGTTCAATTTCTCCTACGAACATGCAAGTCATCTGATTTTATTTCTTTAACAAGGAACAAATTTGTGTTGTACAACTGTTGTAATGTACTTACAACCTTAACACCAGTGTTCGTTTACAAAGGGGAAACACAATAAGAATATAATACTTTATATTGAGATTCAGACATTTATTCTGTACTTTCATTTACAAATTTATCCTTGATTATCATATATCATAATCATCCATTATTTATGTCTTATATTTACACCATAATTATTACAATTCTCTTTATAATACGTTATTACTTAATCACAAGGTTAAATTACTAACAGAGGCCTAAATGACCGTTGTAAATATTATTTTATTTTTACCTCCATTAAAGGCACAGGGGCTTTCCTCACGCGATGCATCAGTCCTTCAGTTGGTACCGAGGAACAGGCAGAGGCTTTCCTCATGCGGTGTGTCCGTCCGGGTGTTCGGCCGCATGGGACGAGTCGGTGCTGGTGCGCGGGGCTTGGTATTTTGATGTCCCACTTCTCTTCAATCCCGACTTCAACTCCTTTCCTAAACTTCGTTTCCCAACTCCTCACCTCGGTTTTAACGCCCTATTTTCTTCTTTGCCAATCGCTTGTTTCGTGAAATTTTTCCACATCTGCACCCCTATTTATTAAAATAATTAGCTGAAAAACAATGTTGTTTTGTTTTAAAGAAACCAATTTTAACAGAACAGTCCAAATTTTACCATTCATTGTGTCTTACAGACAGTATATAAGTTATATCTGTAACACCATATCCTTGGTTTTGTTTTTAAAAATTGCCAAGATGTTTTTCGCAATATATGATTTCCAAATGTTAAAAACCATTAATAAATATAATTTAATCCACTGACCGAACAAGAAATAGTTCGCTCTATTGTCCCAGCGTGCAGAGAAATCCTCTGCACGTGGAATAGGCTTTCGGTTTGTCGGTACCAATGGGCATCCGGATGAGGCACCGCAGCGGCGGGCGCCATGTGGGGCTACGTTTGCTGAATATATATAACTTTTTCGTGGAAGCCCGAAGCGTTGCTTTTTCGACGCCGATATGATACCATACAACAAAAGACATGATTTTTGCTTCAGTGCTAGTAGAATTCTCATAAGTTTAGCTGTTTTTATAGTTATAACTCGACTACTCGTAGGTAAATATTTTATTGTAATCTTTAAATTTATATTCATAATAAATAACCCGTTTCAGAATGGAGAACTCAGATGTCTCAATAATTAGAGATTTATTGGAAAATCCATGCACACCCTGCATGAAAATCTACCGCACGCCACTGATATATATATATATATATATATATATATATATATATATATGTATACACATATATATACACATATATGTATACATATATATGTATATATATGTGTGTATATATATATATATATGTATATATATGCATATATATGTATATATATATGTATACATATATAATATATATATAATATATACATATATATACATATATATAACATATATATATATATATATATATATATATATGATACTTACCAAGTGATTAAGGCATGGAAGGCACATTTGATTTCATATATAGAAACTTCTTTATTGCAGTCCTTCTGTGCATGGCTATGCCATTTAGATATCCTTTTTTCACATTTTTCCACAAAAAGCGTGGAGGATGTCATCAGCCCGAGTTCCCGCTCAGAACTGTCTTGTTTGGCGTCGCTACATAAGCAAATTCCTATTGTCTACTTTCGAGTCGGCTTCTTTACTCTGTATAGTTCCGATCGAGGATGTGTCTTTCTCCTAATAAGTTATCTTTTATGAGTTCTAGCTATTTTTAGTTATAACTTGCTTAATTCTTAACCCCCACTTTGTGTGTGTGTGTGTTTAAAGTTTTTATATATATGTGGAGTTTTGAAAATTAAATCTAAAAATTAAAGGTGTAATCAATAATAATTAGGAAAATTCTTTCCTAAAGCGTAGCTATACATAGATAGGCAAACTAATGTAGGCATTTCGTATAAAACCCCAAACACGGTCCGAGAAAATTCTCAGAAGTTTTAAAATCTTAAGTGAAGGGCAAAAATTCCCGCGCCCTTTTGCTTTCCCCTTTTTAACCCTTAACCTTAATTGACCACTGGGGCTACAGTTTAAGCCTTAGAAATGGAGTCTCACCATTTATAATTCTACATTGCCCTAGCGGACAATTTAGGAAATTCCCAAACAAAAAGGAGATGCACGCTATCGGAGGCAGATTTTCCCACATATTTTGACTGAGATATTGACCCAGGTATTAAGTTCCTTTTACTTATAACTTCATGCTAGCTGAACCTTCAGTTTGTTCTATCCCTGTACTGAAGTGGGAACCAGTCTTCCAACGTTCTCTTATTATAGGTCTTTAACTAAAACGGTGTCATTTTTATGGGCCATAACTGAAACCACCCATCGTGAAGTCCCTTTTACTACACACACAAACACACACATGCATATATATATATATATATATATATATATATATATATATATATATATATATATCGGATTGTTGCAGCTTATATATCATGGATCAAGCATAAAAAATCAACAGAAGTGAAAATTTTTCATTCGTGTATTCCTTACATATAAATTAATGCAAATCGCAGTCATCATTTCTTCATTACTTATTTTTTCTTCAATTTAAAGTATTCAAATTAATATATATATTTTTAAATTTTACTTTTAATTTTCTACATCTAAATTGAAATTCACATCGTAGTTTAGAGATACATTTGTAAGTTTCATTAACCCCTTCATACTTTATGTGACAAACAACAGCACAAAGCACAGGAAGGATTAGTTCCTTAGCCCAACTTTCCTCTTTGTCAATGTCTTCATTATCCCAACATTTCTTTTCCCCGTAATTTTTGCCTCATCATATTCCAGTATTAGACCTCCTCCGCTAGTTTCTTCCACAAAACGTACATAGTTCATTATTGTTATATTTTAGCTCCAATTAACACTCCACAGAAGTGAGAAAACGTAATGCAGCTATTTTTCTAACATGTCATCAAAACACCAGTAGTTCATTAAACTTTTACTTCCTTTGAATCTAGGGTTTTACTACGCATCATCAGACTATTAAACTCTAATGTAGAAAAACAACCAGTAAGTAAAATTAACTAGCGTTTATAATCACTCTTTATTCTATGTTAAATAAATAAATAAAAAGATTTCTTCTTTAAGAAAAAATTATTTTTCGAGAAATCTTCGCTTTTTGCATAATTTTTTCAGCCAATATGTTCATTTCTCCCCCCTCATTACTTCGTATTCTTCTTGCTTCCACAACCATTGCTGCATTCTACATATTTCTACAATCAGGAGATTCTGCATATCTGAAAATATTCTAAAATTTATAATCTTGATATTCTGCAATTTGGAGAATAGAATCCTTCAATAAATCCCCTAAACACACGTCGTTCATTACGCTTTTTCTTCCCTTGAATCTGATGTTATACATACAGCATCAATTACTCCACTCCAATGTAAAAAAACACGCAGTAAGTAAAATTTATTTAGGGTTTTTAATCACTCTTTATTCTATACTAAACAAATAAATAAATAAAAAGATTTCTAAAACAAAATTATTTTTCGAGATTTCTTCCCTTTTTTCGTAGTTTTTCTAGCCAAATGCTCATTTCTCCCCCCTCATTACTTTTCCGGCTTCCCCAATCATAGCTGCATTCTACAAAAATTCTATAATCAGGAGATTCTGCAGATCTGAAAATCTGCGAAGATCTGCAATGTTGATATTTTGCAATTTGAAGATTTGAATTCTTGAATACATCAGAAAATCACAAGCCGTTAATTAATAGAATCCTCCAATAAATCATCAAAAGTCGTTCATTACGCTTTTTCTTCCTTTGAATCTGGTGTTATACATGCAGCATCAACTACTCAACTCCAATGTAAAAAAAACACGCAGTAAGTAAAATTTATTTACCGTTTTTAATCACTCATTTTTCTATACTAAATAAATAAATAAAAAAATGTCTTCTTAAAAAAATTATTTTTCGAGAAATCTTTGCGTTTTTCGTAATTTTTCCAGTCAATATGTTCATCCCTCCCTCCTCATTACTTTGTATTCTTCCTGTTTCCCCAACCATCACTGCATTCTACATATTTCTACAATCAGGAGATACTGCAGATCTGAAAATCTGCGAAGATCTGCAAGGCTGATATTCTGCAATTTGGAGAATAGAATCCTTCAATACATCACCGAAACACACGCTGTTCATTACTTTTTCGCTTCTTTTGAATCTAATATTATATCAAGCAGCATCAGACTACTCAACTCTAATGTAAAAAAACATGCAGTAAGTAAAATTTACATATCGTTTTTAATCAATCTTTATTCTATACTAAATAAATAAATAAATAAATAAATCTTCTTTAAAAAAATTGTTTTTTTTTTCAGAAATCTTCGCTTTTTTCGTAATTTTCCAGCCATTATATTCATAATCCCCCCCTCCTCATTACTTTTCCTGCTTCCCCAATCATCACTGCCTTCTACATATTTCTACAATCAGGAGATTCTGCATATCTGAAAATCTGCAAGGATCTGCCATGTTTTTAATCTGCAATTCAGAGGAGAGAATACATGATTACGACACCAAAACACAAGTTGTTCGTTACGCTTTTTCTTCCTTTGAATCTAGTGTTATACATGCAACATCAACTACTCAACTCCAATGTAAAAAATAAACAATAAGTAAAATATACTCAGCGCTTTAATCACTTGTTATTTTAAAAGCAAATGAAAAGATTTCGTGTTTATAAAAACAATTTTCTTCGAGAAATCTTAACTGTTTTAGTAATTCATCCAGCCAATAAGTTCATATCTCTCCCCCACCTCATTACTTTTCCTGTTTCCCCAATCCTCGCTGCATTCTACATGTTTTTACAATCAGAAAATTCTAAATATCTTAAAATTTGCGAAGATCTGCAATGTTGATATTCTGCAGTTTGGAGAACAGAATCCTTCAATACATCACCAAAACACAAGTCGTTCATTACGCTTTTTCTTCTTTTGAATCTGGTGTTATACATACAGCATCAACTACTCAACTCCAATGTAAAAAAACAAGCAGTAAGTAAAATTTACATAACGTTTTTAATCATTCTTTATTTTATAATAAATAAATAAATAAAACGATTTCTTCTTTAAAAAAATTATTTTTTGAGATATCTTCGCTTTTTTTCGTAATTTTCCAGCCATTATATTCATAACCCCCCCTCATTACTTTTCCTGATTCCCCAATCATCACTGCATTCTACATATTTCTAATATCAGGAGATTCTGCAGATCTGAAAATTTGCGAAGATCTGTAACCTTCATATTCTGTAATTTGGAGAATAGAATCCTTCAATACATCACCAAAACACGAGTTGATCCTTATGCTTTTTCTTCCTTTGATCTCTGGTGTTATACATGCAGCATCAATTACTCAACTCCAATGTAAAAAGACATGCAGTAAGTAAAATTTATTTAGCGTTTTTAATCACGCTTTATTTTATATTAAATAATTAAAAATTCTGTAAGAAATATTTGTTTTTCGAAAAATCTTCGTTTTTTTTCGTATTTTTTCCTGCCAATATATTCATTCCACCCTCTCATTACTTTGTATTCTTCCTGTTTCGCCAATCTTCACTACATTCTACATATTTCTACAATCAGGAGATCTGCAGATCTGAAAATCTTCAAAGATTTACAACCTTGATATTCTGCAATTTGGAGAATAAAATATTTCAATACATCACCAAAACACAAGCCGTTCATTACGTTTTTTCTTCCTTTGAATCTGGTGTTATATATGAAGCATCAGACTACTCAACTCCAATGTAAAAAATAAACAATAAGTAAAATATACTCAGCGCTTTAATCACTTGTTATTTTTCAAGCAAATGAAAAGATTTCGTGTTTACAAAAAGAATTTTTTTCGAGAAATCTTCACTCTTTTCGTAATTCATCCACCCCCTCCCCCCTGTTTACTTTGTATTCTTCCCGCTTCCCCAGTCATCCCTGCATTCTATATATTTTTTTCGTGTTTTTCTTTTCACGAAACAAACCCGACCCCGTAAAACCTTAAGAAAATTCAGTCAACTCGGGTCAGGTATTTTTCCCCCTCTACGTCACTGCAAAAGTATAAATATAAAACAAAACAAACACACACCGAATAAAAAAAAAATATACCGGTGAAAGAAAAAAATAAATAAAACTGTTCCCTCACGTGAGGAACTTGACCGCCAGTGACGCCACCTGGATCTGAAGTGACGTCACGGGCGCGAGGTTCAGTTCCAGTAGCGGCGGAAAAAAATGTATCTTACTCCTTACTCGCCAGTTGTGAATAAGTTGCTCGTAGAATTGGGTGCTGCATTCTTGAAACACGTTCGGTTTCCTGATATAACTGTTTACAGGCTTGGACTTTTAAACTGGGATGTTTCGAATCGGAGATCTGTGAGAGGTGGTGTACGTGTTTATTAAAGTGCACGGACTGACACTAGAGATATAATTCACTTTTTTTGGAAAGAGGTAAGGAGATAAGGCTGTTATTTATTCTTAGTTTACTTAATTTTCCGTTAAGAGCTATTTCATGAGACATTCTTACAGTGCAGCTGATGCACGTAATGTAACGATGACGAAATTCCTAACTGTCATCATAAAAATTCTATCCTGAAATTTCTACTGTGTTAATGTAAACATATTTAATATTTCATGGATTTTATTCTTTCAGTACTGTCAATACGAACTATGTTTTTATCAAATTGTTTACAAACTCCTTATGTAGTATATCCTTCAGGTGACTACATTCTTAATAAGTGTTATCCTGTGTAGTGATATAAGTATATCCTCGGTATATATTTAATGAATCTATCGTAGGTCAATAAATGTTATTCTACGTAACAATTGTACTGATTGTATAAGTATATTCAATCAGTACAATAAGTATATTCTCAGTATATAATTAATACATCTATTGTAGGTCAATAAATGTTATTCTACATTACCATTGTACTGATTGTATAAGTATGTTCAATCAGTACAATGGTAAGTATATTCTCAGTACATAATTAATGCATTTATTGTAGCTCAATAAATGTTATTCTACATTACTATTGTACTAATTGTATAAATATGTACAATCAGTACAATAAGTATATTCTCGATAAGATATAAGTATATTTTCAGTATATAATTAATGCATTTATTGCAGCTCAATAAATGATATTCTAAATTACCTTTGTACTGATTGTATAAGTATGTTCAATCAGTACAATGGTAAGTATATTCTCGATAGCTATTGTATAAGAATATTCTCAGTGTATAATTAATACATTTATAGTAGTTCTATAAAAGTAATTTAGCATTTCTATTGAACTGATATTAAATATTCTCGTAAAAATTTAATGGATTTATCATAGATCAACGAATGTCATTCTGCACTTTCAATGAACTGATATGAATATACTCTCGGTATATGTTTCATGGATTTTATTCCGTCAGTCCCGTTAATAAACACATTTTCATAAAACTGTTTACATGCACGTTTTGTAATGCATCATTCAGGTGACGAAATTGCTGACATCACAGGTCAATAAATTCTATTCAGCATTTTCATCGGACTGATATGAATACATTCAAGGGATGAATTTCGTGGATTTTATTCCCTCAGTATTGTTGATACAAAATACAGCTTTATCTAACTTTACTAAAAAAATTATTAAGATAATAAAGCAGCTACATTTCTTACATTGAACAGAATATTTTCAAATAGAGATCGTTCTATATGTACATTAACCAATAATTTTCTACTTCGTGTATTTTGTAAATAAATATTGATTGAATTCATGAAACTTTCCTTAATATAAACTGCCTTTTCTGATTTTCTTGTACCTAAATTTGAATTTTCACTCATTAAGTAAGCATACACAATGTTTATACCACCGGATTTCAAAATTGTTTTGTTTGGGAAAGCATTTGTTTTTATCAAAATGTTTTGATAGATGAGGTTTTGAAAAACGTTCAGAAATAAGTAGTTAATACAGACTTTTTTTATGATTATCATGCCAAGAAAATGTTATGGAATTTTAATGTTATGGAATACGTAAAAGTTATTTGAATTAAAAGTACATAAATTTTTAGTAGTAGTAAAATATACGTTATGATTTTAAAAGCAATAGAAAACTTTTTAAGCGTACTTCTGCATCTCCAAGTAATGTACTATTGTTTACTGTAAGTTCATATTTAAAAAGTTTAGGAAAGGTTTAGTATTAGATTTTGGTACTTTTATCAAATGGTCATGCTATAAAGAGAAGTTAATTTGTTAATGCACTACATTTCTACCGTTCTAACATTAAACACTTTCCTTAGAATAAACAAATCCATGCAACTATAAGAATATTTGTTTTTTTGTTTGTATGTATCGGTGTACAACAGTAAACAGTTTAACATATGTTTAAACGCCTGAAAACTATAGTTTTTAGTACTTGGCAGGATGCTTATTGTAAACTATTCAGACCAGGGAGATATGTATTTTAAGTACAAACTTATCAAGACTCACTGAATTCGATAGTGTGATTTGGTATTACGTTGGCTTAATTCGTTTTTGCTCAGTGCAGAAAAGCAATTTCCGAGGTGAGGTTTTATTTTACGAAATATGGCACTACAATAAAGTACACGAAATTAATGGGGCGTAAAGAACTAACGGGCTCGGTTTACAAAAAATCCTTCCGTTCGGATGAATTTACGAAGATTACACGGGCATTAGTCACGTAACGGCTGACGCATGCTCTGTGAGCAACAGGTGTGTTTGAGGGAAAAATATGTGCTGTCTAAACCAGCCTGAAGGCCTCTGCTAAGGTGCTGTCTACGACATTTGAATTGATAGGGAGTATTACACGGGATGACTTCTTTAAATTGCCAGTCAGTAACAATAAATTTGCATCATTTGTTTCACTTACAAAGGAGTTCATACTATGAGTCTTGTTTAAATTTTATTAAAGCTATACGTAAAGAATCATGCTATTTAGTTAAGGAAATTTTCTAATTTTTTGTTCATTTTCAACCTTTAAAATCTTTCAATTCAATTTTTATGTTAAAAAATAGCAGGTATTTTGACAATTCCAAAATTAAAGATTTAGTTTTAAAGACTTATACAATATTAGTACAATAGGATAAGACAATTTAGGGTAATACAATGTAAACAACCGTACAGAAAATTATAAAGATATTTCAGTTTTTTCAAATTGTTTCTTCAGTAAATGGGCCCCCGTGTGAAAAATTCCAGCCTTCTGAAAGACATGAAATTTTGTATGAATATTCTTATGACGTCAATTCAAACAATGAATATAATTTATTTCTTTTATATAATATATTTTCTAATTCAAAAAATTCGTTAAATAAAATGTGCCTGTTTTATATAATTTCAATTTATTTTTATTTCAGTTCATTTTATAAAATTTTATACTCAACTTAATAGAGTAAAAGTTATTTTGGTTAAAAGTAAATAAATTTTTAATAGTAGTAAAATATATGTTATGATTTTAAAAGCAATAGAAAACTTTTTAAGCGTACTTATGCATCTCCAAGTAATGTACTACTGTTTATTGTAAGTTCACATTTAATTCTCTATATTTAGTTAAAATGAAAATGGTGAAAAGATTGTTTTTACAACTTAAAAGAATGATCATGTAAGTTACATTGATGTATTATTTATATTGAAAAATTTTTGTTCAGTTAAAAATATTGAAGTTTTTAAAGATAAAGATTTTCATATTCTGGGAAGTTAAAGCCGTCTCAGCTCCTTTAAACAGTTTAATTTTACTGACATTGGTTTTAATCTATTGTTTCATTGGTAACTATCAAATATTGCAACTATCAAATATCCTCAAAATATAAAGATTGTCATATTCTGGGAAGTTGAAGTATCTCAGCTCCTTGAAACAGTTTGATTCTACTAACACAAGTTGTAATCTATTGTTTCATTGGAAACTATCAAATATTGCATTCAAAGTTTTATATGTTTACTTTTCTCCGCAGGACGAATAAAGCATTTGATAAACATCTGTTTCATGTAAAAATTTCTTAGAAGTCTAATGAACTGTGATCTAAACACTTAATATTATGTTTGTCTACATCCTGCTGATATATTCTAATTTATTTTGTAAAAATTTTTTTTCCTAATTCTGTTTTTATACCTTAATTTTGAATGTTCTTTTAAAGTCTTTTGTGATGTTTGTTATCCAAGTTATTTTTACTTTAATTTCTTTTTGTTTGTTTTATGTTCTACTATTTATAAAACTTGTTTTGGCGCAGTATGTCCCCCAGAGGATTAAACCTGTTATTAAACACAAATAACTAATTCCTGCAGCTAAAAGAGGAAAAAAGTGTTTTGTTTGGGGCGGTATTTACCTTTGATCTAGAACTGTTTCTAGCTATATGAAGACACGATTTCTCATATTGGAGTACATCGAGATCCGTATTATTTTGAAGTAGTTTTTTTAGGGGAAATAGTTAGAACACAAAATTCCAGACATGAATATGCATTTTCATAGAATGTAAAAAAATTGTAAGTCCCAAAGAGTCAAGGAACATCAATGCTTGCGCCAAGTAACAAAATTCTTTATTCCGACACGAACGATTATAGTCTGGCTAACAGAGTAGTTTTTATTTTACATCAGGGCAGCAGCACTTCATTTCACTTGAAAATCTTTTCATTCTCAACAGAGAATAAAAACAGACAGCTCCAGGAAATATTCTGTTTGCATGAAGATGAAGTACATTCATAGCAATGGGGAGGTACAAAGTCCATTTCCTAGAATCTACCTGGACAAATAAATAACAGTGAAGTTAAGGACATGAGTTGTAGAGGCCAAATCTTTATTTAAACTAAGTAACCAATAAAACGCATTAAAGTAATGCAATGCTAAAATGTGTTTGCAGTTCCAAATACAGTGATAACTCATTTACACGAAACTCGCCTAATACTAAACATTTAGTTATACAAAGTGCTTCTCGTTCCACGCCGAAACTCCCATAAGACAAATATATAGTTATATGAAACATTCATCTATTCGAAGGAATGCTCGATCTCCTACGCAAATTTTATTCAGTTGTACAAAGGAAGATGAAATTTTCACAAACATGCTTGTACTCTGCATTTTATTATAACACTACAGTTTTATTGAAGAATTTTAGAATTATTCCTCAAAAAACTAAAAGTGTATAATTTGTTTTTTCTATTTCTCTTAACACGTTGTATGCGGGAAACGTACTAGTACATTTTCTGAGGATTTATACTTGATCGCGGGTCACGCACTAGTACGGGTTAGTGTAACAACCTGGTTTTTTTGTGGGTACAAAAATAATGGTATATACAGGAAAATGAAGCCGAATGTTCTTGTCTACCACATAGATTCTGGAAATATTTAGGCAATTAAAACTAGTTTTTACATCAGTCGTTGCGGAACCACAGAACGGGAAGGTTGATTAAAAAATTAATTTAGATTTAAAATTAACTTTTTAAATTTTATTTATATTTATATTTATATTTTTTTGTTTATCTTTGCGAAAATATTATATATACATACATACATATATATATATATATATATATATATATATATATATATATATATATATATATATATATATATATATATATAATTTGTATGTATATATATGTATATATGTATATATATATATATATATATACATACACATACACATATATATACATATACATACATACACACACACACATATATATATATATATATATATATATATATATATATACATAGATACAAACATATATATATATATATATTTGTATATATATATTTGTTTGTCTATTTATATATTTATATATTTCA
Organism: Pardosa pseudoannulata; assembly: GCA_032207245.1. Classification (NCBI taxonomy): domain Eukaryota; kingdom Metazoa; phylum Arthropoda; class Arachnida; order Araneae; family Lycosidae; genus Pardosa; species Pardosa pseudoannulata. The sequence goes on along the minus strand of CM063506.1, from coordinate 53,535,616 downwards.
ATATAAAATACGAAAAGTTGGTTAAAAAATTAAATAGTTTTCGATCTATTGAGATTTAACTGAATAACTAAATTTACGCTCAAAACCCCCGCTCCCGGTACAATTCAGCTGCTAAATGTATCTGTACACTATGCGCTAACATTTTATTTTTAGTGTTTTATAAAATTTTTTCGTTGTATATATTTATGTATATGTATGATGAATACAGAAACTTGCTGTATTTAATGTAAAAGAAAAAAATTGTTACAGATGAGATGTTAATATAAGTATTATAACGTTTAAACTACGTTTACATTTATTAAAAATCCAGAAATACAGCACAGTAATTTTTTCATGGTAGTTTTTTACCCCACGAAGTATTCACTATTTGATGAATTACTCCTTCCTCTTGGTCTTGGTATAAGCGCGTTTCCACTGTAATTAGTGTTGATTATCGGACTGTATATAATGAATTTTTTCTTTCTTGCATCATTTTAATGGTCGGGCCAACAATTTATCTTAAGTCTTGTTGTTTAAAAAAACATTTCTGTGAATTATAAAACCCTTTGACTCAAACTCTGAAATCTGTTTTCGTTCACATACAGCAGGTTGCAACATCTGTTTCCGGACCAGATGTTTGTATTAAAGTCTTTATTTTTTTTCTCCTTGTGTTTTTTTTTTATTAGTTTTTATTGGTCGAAATAAGAAGTAAACGCACAGTATCGATTTAACACCCAGTTTTTTAAACCTAAAAGATATCCAGTTAATTATTAGACTGCTTATATGAATTGAGGAATATATTTGCTTATATGTAAAATCGTAGAAATTCTGGCAATGGAAAAATTGTCAGTTATATTTAATCGTTTGTAAATGAAAATTTTAAGACTTTAAACTTAAAGTAAAGATATTACTTTAACACTTATTTTCTCATAATAGGCTGACATTAATGTTTTGATTTAAAATTAGTCCTGTGCAGAAATTCTTTAAACAAAATACAAATCAAAAGGATTCTATTAGTGTGTTCCTCAATCGAGTTAATGGTACATAAAGATCAAGATATTCAGTTGGATATTTATTTAGGATTTTTCATGGAGTATAAATAAAAGAAAATACCTGAATATTTATTCGTTGAGGAAACCAGAAGGAACTGTTAAAATTGTTTTTATTGATTATTGAAAAGCTACCAATGAAGGATATAGGATATGTTTTTATATTTGTATGCATGTGTTGTAAAGAAATTGATACATTTAATAAATTAAATAAATTTAATAAACTATTTTCACAGCATTCATTTTAATAATCCCGGTTCATAAATGTGAGATGAGAGATAAAATTCATTCATTCTGGTAATAAAAGGTTAAAGTACAAACAAATCTTTAACGTGTTTTATCATTTACTTCTTTATGATTTTAAGTTTTTAATGACATTCAACGCGTTTAAAAAAATAACATAGAAATTTTGAATATTGAATCTTAAAATTTGAAGTTGTGCTTTCGATTATTAAAAGAAAAATGAAGATTGCACTTTTGTCCCTGAATATGAAAATTTGTAAACTTTATCCGTTGTCATGAACTAAACACTATTAGTAACTGAGCTTCTACTTTCTTCTACTTCTGAATTCATTAGTTAATACTTCTTTATGATGTATTCAACAAAAATAAATTAAAAAGCTTTGCAAAGTATTTCAGTTTTTCCGTATTACAAAATAAAAGAAAAGGTTTGTAAAATATCTGAAATTTCAAAGTAAAAATATGCGAATTTAAAAGAAGAAAATATTTAAGAACTAAGGTGAGCTTACCTCTATAACTCTTATGTTTTTGAAAATGCGTATCTTCATTTGTTTTAAATAGTTATATCTACGTGTGACTTATATAAAAGATATAAAGCATTCAAGACGTTTGTAAATTAATTAAAATCAACTCCTGAAAACATATTATGAATACATGTAATAAGATGGACTTCTCGATGGGTGGTTGCAGTCATGGCCATAAAAATGACACCGTTTTAGCCTTTATTAAGATAACGTTGGAGGACAGGTTCCCACTTCATCATAATGACAGGACAAACTGAAGGGACAGCTAGCATGAGTTATATGTATAAGACCTTTAACATCTGGGTCAACATCTGTGGGAAAATATCTGCCCAACGATATCGTGTTTCTCCTTTTTGTTTGGAAATTTCCTAAATTGTCCTCTAGGGCCATGTAAAGTTATAATTGGTCAGATCCTTTCTCTGAGGGCTTAAACTATAGCCCCAGTGGTCAATTTAGGTTAGGGGTTAAAAAGAGGAATGCAAATTGACGCGGGAATTTTTAGCCCTTGATTTAAGTTTTGAAAACCCTTGCGAATTTTCCTTACAAACATATACTTAATTTTTAACAAAAGGATGGTCTGTTGAAAATGAAAGCGTGAAAGAAAATAATTTAAAGATTTTCTGCCACAAATCTAACACCGGAAGAAGTAATTGTAGAAATCCTAATTCAATGAGAAACAAAACAAAAACAAAAGTATAAAAAAATAAAAACATTAATGTTAAGTAATTTAACTTGAAAGTTATTTTAAATCGGATAAACGGAATCCTGTGAATGTGTCTGCAGTAACAAAGCACAATAAAGCTTTTATTCTTTAACGTGGTTAAGCAAATCACATTCAATGGACCATAAATAGTTTCACTAAATAATGAATGTTTTCGTATCCGAAAGAGCTTAAATTAGAGAAAAATCACTAAGATTGGGAACGCCTAAATATGTTTTCAAGAAGGTTAGCTTAATCATTTGTGAGAATTTTTTTTTTTAATGTGATAAAGCGTTTCTCGTTTTTTGTTCATCTATATATGAATAATAACGAGTTACTAATTAAATAACTCCAGATGCATATTACATCATAATTCTTCGCTGTTCTGTTTCTTTAATAATTTTATATCTCAAACGTTTGATTTCAGTTTAACACATTGTATGCGGGACACGTACTAGTATGTTTTCTGTCGATTGATACTCGAGCGCGGGTCACATAATAGTACGGGTTAAAGTAACAACAGGGTTTGTTTGTGGATACAAAAATAACGGTATATACAGGAAAAGGAAGCGGAATGTTCTTTTTTACTACATAGGTTCTGGAAAAATTTAGACAAATAAAAACTGGTTTTTACATAAGTCGATGCGGAGCACAGAACGGGAAAAAAAATTAAAAATACATACTACTATTTCTATTTGATATTTCATATTTACGACACTATTATAAATTTATGCACTAAAAAAACATTTTTTGTTTACAAAAATCTTATGGTTATTTATATATTTCTATTTATATATTTGTTTATATATTTCAATATAAATTACGAAAAGTTGGTAACTTTTTTGATCTATTGAGATTTAATTGAATAACTAAATTTACGCGCAAAACGCACGCTCCCGGTACAATTCCGCTGCGAAATGTACCCCCACACAATGTTAAAATCAGAACTGCTAGTGACCCCCTCTAAAATTGCTTCTCGATGATGGACTCATTCAAGATGACGCCAATTAAGACCATTTAGAGGGGCTTCTTAAACTTCTTTATAGATTTTCTAAATTTTAGGATTATTGGAATCTATTTTGATAAGCATAAATGTGAATTTCTCCACCTACTTTTTTTAATAATTCTAATTTTCTGTCTTTTAGCTACACCCTTTAAATAGTTATAAAAATTATATTTCAACTTCTCGTTATTTCTATGGGAGCGAATTGTCCTCATTTTAATTCAGTTTCCCTCCCGAAGTTCCTTTAGAAAGAATTTTGGACACTATGTACTGTTAATGCTCCCGTGGAAAATTAACGCATGCAAACTTAAAGTCAACCACGTGTTGTCTGTAAGGAAAGCCTTTATATCATTAAGTAAAAAGTCCAAGACAGCACATCGTTACACCACCAGATTTTGCAGTGATGTGCCTTATCTTTCGTCATGTCATCCAAGAGCAAGACATAACTAATACTCTCGTGGCAAATTAACACATGTAAACTTGAAATCAATCAGGTGTTGTCTGCAAAGAAAACCTTTATACCATTAGATAAGAAGTCCAGAACAGCACGCCTTTACACCACCAGATTTTGCAGCGATGTACCGTAACTTTCGTCATTCAAGAGCAATCCACGGCTAATGCGCCAGCTGCAAATTAACGCATGCAAACTTAAAATCAATCAGGTGTTGTCTGTAAGTTAGTTATTAACCATACCCAGCTAATGCCTTAAGGGAAAATGATACCTTATGGCCAGGATAACAACCCTGTACCATACCAAATATAACAAAATAGATAGCTAAACTATTTCTAATTAGAGTTTCTAAATAGTGTTGTCTGTAAAGAAAACCTTTATACCATTAGATAAGAAGTCCAGGACAGCACGTCTTTACTCCACCGGATTTTGCAGCGATATGCCATAACTTTCGTCATCCGAGAGCAAAACTAGATTCATTTCTCATGGAAAAATATCTTAGTTGGGGTTAGCTTTAGCATTTAGGCCACCCCTACCCCCCCCCTTCATACTCGGTATGAATTACTTTTTAAAAAGGTAAATTGTTGACAGATTCAAGCCTATAAGACTTGAATAGTTCTTACATAAAATTTACTAAAAACTGAAAACAATTCAAAACGAATAATAAAGTTTGAAAAAATATACAAAATCTAATAAAAAATACTATAAAATTTTTTCAGGATTGTAACTAAAGGATTATGTTTTGTAAAATATTATTATACAAATTTATAATCTACTTTACAAATTTCAGCCAAAATGCCATAATACACACATAAAGTACAACTTTTTTTAGATTAATCGCATTGCTTTCAGCAAGACACGACATTTGCAGGGTTCATCTGTTAAACAGCCTTCAGCTTGAGCTTCCATGTGATCGATCTTCCTTCTCTCTTCTGTACCGGACCAAACCATCTGAGACTGTTCGATTGTTTTTTCTTCTATGCCAGCGAGTTTTGACAAGCTGACCTATTCCTGCCTCGTGTAATTAGAGAAGCATAAACAAAGCTGTTATGACGGGAGCGATGCTTAATATAAGCATGCTAATGAATATCCACTTCTCGGGCACTAACGTCAGCGGTGACGAAATAACTTAACCTTTTTTTATAAGAAAAAAAATGGAAAAAATAAGAAAAATATGCGAAACTAGTTATTTCTGTATCCGGGTTGATCGAGTTAACATTTTCTGTATTTTTTTTTTTAGAGTAGGCCAAGAGTAAAAATAGTTGAACATAAATCAAGTCCCTTACGCTTGTATGGGACTTTAAAAAATAATTTCGCAAGCCTGCACTGTCGGTGAAAGTAGATTGTGAAATGAATTATGTGCAATACTTTTTTTATTAAAAGAAAGTTTTTTACAAATTTTACTCACATGGGAGTATATGGTCTTTATTACCTTGGTAAAAATTATAACAAGGATTGTGGTAAATCATTGAAATTCTTGTGTAAATCAAGAAAAATATGCGAAACTAGTTATTTCTGTATCCGGGTTGATCGATTAACATCTTTTGTATTTTTTTTTCCGAGTAGTCCAAGAGTAAAAATAGTTGAACATAAATCAAATCTCTTACGCTTGTATGGGACTTAAAAAAATAATTTTGCACTCTCGGTGAAAGTAGATTGGGAAATGAATTATGTGCAATGCTTTTTTAATAAAAGAAAATTTTTTACAAATTTTACTCACAGGGGAGTATATGACTCATGGGACATGAGTCTTTATCACCTTGGTAAAAATTATAACAAGGATTTTGGTAAATCATTGAAATTCTTGTGTAAATCAAGAAAAATATGCGAAACTAGTTATTTCTGTATCCGGGTTGATCGATTAACATCTTTTGTATTTTTTTTTCCGAGTAGTCCAAGAGTAAAAATAGTTGAACATAAATCAAATCTCTTACGCTTGTATGGGACTTAAAAAAATAATTTTGCACTCTCGGTGAAAGTAGATTGGGAAATGAATTATGTGCAATGCTTTTTTAATAAAAGAAAATTTTTTACAAATTTTACTCACAGGGGAGTATATGACTCATGGGACATGAGTCTTTATCACCTTGGTAAAAATTATAACAAGAATTTTGGTAAATCATTGAAATTCTTGTGTAAATCAAGAAAAATATGCGAAACTAGTTATTTCTGTATCCGGGTTGATCGATTAACATCTTCTGTATTTTTTTTTCGAGTAGTCCAAGAGTAAAAATAGTTAAACATAAATCAAGTCTATTACGCTTGTATAAGACTTTAAAAAATAATTTCGCAAGCCTGCACTGTCGGTGAAAGTAGATTGTGAAATGAACCATGTGCAATACTTTTTTTATTAAAAGAAAGCTTTTTACAAATTTTACTCACATGGGAGTATACTATGGTCATGAGTCTTTATCACCTTGGTAAAAATTGTAACAAGGATTTGATAAATCATTCAAAATTTTTCACTTACCTTTCTCTCAAGGGTGATTTTGATCCAAAAATTTCTGAACTTTCCAAAAATTTGAGTGTTTCAAAAATTATAAAAAAAAACAGATTTTTTCCGAAAAAATGTGTTTCCGAAAATTTAAAAAGAATGTTTTTTAAAACCATCTTCCGTTTCAAACAAAAATATATAAATGAATTTTGGAGATAATTAGAATGTTTTATATCTTTTCTCACCCTTTTTTCTTTTTTGACGTGTACAAATATCTTTTTTCATCCAAAGAACAGTAATGTATTATGTGATTTTCTTTTTTAAAGCAATATGTTACAATTTTAATTTATGTATTCAGATTAAGAAATTGAATTTTTCTTTTCTAGATAACCAACACACACATTGATATGTGTGTTTGTATTATTTTATACAGATCACACTTATATTTGCAACTCTATAATAAGGTGATATATATTAGAACATATTAATATATTAATATTTGGTGAACGATAAATTACAATATTAAAAATCAGATATTATCCATCTCAAGTTTAGGCATCCAGAAATTAACCTTAATATAGTTTTTCTATTTTAAATTACTAGCGTATACTTTTTCAGACAATTTTGTAGGATGCTCACAAAATATTTTCTTATTTAGAATCACCCACGCTTTCTTTATTAATACATTTTCCGATCTATTAATACATTGTATGCGGGACACGTACTAGTACGTTTTCTGATGATTGATACTTGAGAGCGAGTCAAGTACTAGTACGAATTAGTGTAACAACACAGTTTGTTTGTGGGTACAAAAATAACGGTACATACAGGAAATTGAAGACGAATGTTCTTGTCTACTACACAGATTCAAGAAAGATTTAGACAAGTAAAAACTAGTTTTTACATTATTAGTGTTATGATTGCTCTTTTCATTTTTTTAATAATGTAAAAATTCTTAGATATAACATAATTCGTAAAAAAAATAAAACTATATACTACAGTTTCTATTTGATTTTTCATATTTACGATAACATTATAAATTTATCCACTAAATATATTTTTTGTTTACAAAACTCTTATGGATATCGTTATTTATATATTTCTATTTATATATTTGTTTATATATTTCAATATAAAATAACGAAAAGTTGGTTAAAAAATTAAATTTTCGATCTATTGAGATTTAACTGAATAACTAAATTTTTGCGCAAAACGCCAGCTCTCGGTACAATTCCGCTGCGAAATGCACCCGCATACAGTGTGTTAATATATTAATATTTGGTAAACGAAAAATCACAATATTAAAAATCACATATTATCCAGCGCTAGTTTTGGCATCCATAAATTAACCTTAATATAGTTTTTATAATAAATTACTAGCGTATACTTTTTCAGAAAATTTTGTCAAAAAAATATTTTCTTATTTAGAATCACCCATGCTTTCTTTATTAACACATTGAGGATTATGTACCGGGAGCTCTTAAATTTAGTTTTTCAGTTAAATCTCAATAGATCGAAAATTATTTAATTTTTTGTCCAACTTTTCGTATTTTATATTGAAATATATAAACAAATGTGTAAGTAGAAATATATAAATAACAACCATAAAATATTTGTAAACAAAAAATACATTTTTTTTTGTGGATAAATTTATAATCGTATCGTAAATACGAAAAATCAAATAGAAATAGTAGTACAGTTTTAATTTTTCCGAATTTTATTATATATAAACATTTTTACATTATAAAAAATGAAAAGAACAACCATAAAACTAATAATGAAAAACTAGTTTTTATTTGTCTAAATTTTTCCATAATCTATGTAGTAGACAAGAACATTCGGCTTCGTTCTCCTGTATATACCGTTATTTTTGTACCTTCAAACAAACCATGTTGTTACAGTAACCCGTAGTAGTACGTGAGCCATGCTCAAGTATCAATCGTCAGAAAACGTACAAGTACGTGTCCGCATACAATGTGTTAATAGTAAATTAATATAAATATTGTAACTATGTTCTATACGAAATATTGTTGAATAAACTGATTTATATATTTTATTTTTTGCTATTGAAAGTCATCTTCCTATCAAATCGTATAATCAAATGTTTAAAAAAAGTAAAAAAGATGGCTATTTTTTAAAATTTCATAGTGCAATAGACCCATAGAATGCTTCAGTTTCTTTTTGCTATCCGAAAAGAAATCAACTCTTCTCTTGCTCTCGATCTCTCACATACGCGAAGAAATACTATAGCATCCTGAAAGCTACTACCAAATTTAACACATTGTGTGTGGATACATTATGCAGCGGAATTGTAACAGGAGCGGGCATTTTGCGCGTAAATTTAGTTATTCAGTTAAATCTCAATAGATCGAAAATTATTTAATTTTTTAACACACTTTTCGTATTTTATATTGAAATATATAAACAAATATATAAATAGAAATATATAAATAACAACCATAAGATTTTTGTAAACGAAAAATATATTTTTAGTGGGTAAATTTATAATAGTATCGTAAATATGAAAAATCAAGTAGAAATAGTAGTATATAGCTTTCATTTTTTCGAATTATGTTATATATAAACATTTTTACATATATAAAAAATGAAAAGATCAATCATAAAACTAATTATGTTTTACAGTGTGGTAACGTTCAAAGCATTTTCCTCTATGAAGAGGTACACGGCAAAACTTACATTTGTAAGATGTTTCACATCGCAATTTTTTCACAGAACACACTCAACATTGTCTTTACGACTTTTTCTTCTTCCCAGTAGTAACAATTTTCTCTAAAATATGTTTCCGCATATCCAATGATAACCTTTCAGGAGGGTCATATTTAGTTGCCCTTTGTGTACTAGATGTGGGCGGCCCTCAATCTGGAATGTTTAATTGATCAGTTACCCATTCCAATGCGACATCATTTAATTTTTTCGCCTTTGTAGAATTGTATACGACTTCTAAATTTTTCAGAATCTATGTAGTAGACAAGAACATTCGGCTTCGTTTTCCTGCAAATACCGTTATTTTTGTACCCACAAACAAACCATGTTTTACACTAACCCGTACTAGTACGTGTCCCGCGCTCAAGTATCAATTGACAGAAAACTTACTAGTAAGTGTCCCGCATACAATGTGTTAAACTGAAATCAAACGTTTGAGAAATAAAATTATTAAAGAAACAGAATAGCGAAGAATTATGATGTAATATGCATCTGGAGTTATTAAATTAATAACTCGTTATCATTCATATATAGATGAACAAAAAACGGGAAACGCTTTCAACCCGTGCTCAAGTATCAATCGTCAGAAGTATCAATCGTTTTAGTACGTGTCCCGCATACAATGTGTTAAAGCTAGTAATTTTGTGAAATGAATTTAAGTGTATTTCCTGATTGTACAGCTTGTGTTAATCATTTTTATTTTATTTAAAATATTTTTTTTGCACAACATGAAACTTCACACTAAGTAAAAAAGTGAAGTTAACTTACTTGCTAAATAATTTTTGAATGATGTATAATTCACAGCATTTTCCTCTATGAAGAAGTACAAGGCAAAACCCGTACTAGTACGTGACCCGAGTTCAAGTATCATTCGCCAGAAAATGTACAAGTGCGTGTCCCGTATACAATGTGTTAAATTATCTATAACATTATTATATGTTAATATGTTATACATTATCCGATCTATTATGATCCTAGTAGGAAAATATTGACCCTTTCACTTCCAGATAATTTCTTCAGTGCGTAACAGCATCTAACACCTGTTTTGAAGATCGCAAAAACGGCATCCATTTCCTTATCCAGCTCCTTAGAGAGGGTAACACCACTTTCTCCCTTTGGCGCTTTCCGCATAAGTTAGAATTTTAAACAAGAAGCATACATATGGCATATTAAACAAACATCTGTACATTTGTTCATGAAGTTTATGCAAACAAACGGATTTTTATGCCTGACAGACTCTTTTATTACTTTATTTCGACGTGAGAGTAACTTTAATTCTTTAATTAAAACATTCCAATAAATCCACAGTCCTCGGGCCATTTTAGTAACAGGTTGGAACATTGTAATTTCGTCATCGAGGATGCTTGAGGCTACAGAGTCTCTTCTGTGCAAGGCCATGAGGGAATCATCTGATCCTAATAATCTCTCTCACTGAGTACATAAAACATTGTTTAAACTCTAACTCACGTGATGTTTCTTCATTAAGTCAGTCTGTGTATACGTAGATTGCTCAATAAGCAAGAAGACTCATAATCATTTCATTCTCAAACTGCTCAATACAATAAAAATATCAAAATTTTAACTGGAGGTATAATTATAAGCAAAGCCCAGTGGCGTTTGGATAGCGCTTCGAGCTCCCACGACACAGGTCCGAGGTTCGATCCCCGGGCTGGGCAAGGTTGGCTCAGCCTTTCATCCCTTCAGTGGGTAAATGAACTAAGGACTAAGCGTGCTTGGGAACCAAACACTGGGGGTTCCGCGTAAGATTGACCACCTAACCGGAACATATGCTTCGCATCCCAGGGCCCTTGGTCACGTAAACGGAGATTGACACCGTAGGCCCAGGCCCCCTAGGGGCTTTTGCGCCGAGGACTTTAGTAGTATAATTATAAGCAGTATTGTTTGTCGGCTTTGGTGTTTAATATCAAGTATTCTTGTCGTTGGCTTACTCGCAGAAGTGTAAGTGTTTTTGCGAATGATTGCCGAATTGTAGAACGTTGCTTTATGGTACCGGAGTTCGCAGGTTCGAATCTCGCTGCTGTCATGGATGTCTGTAGCCGTTCGGAATAGCTTTAAGCAGTAGGTCCCGGTCTAATTATTGCTTGTGGGCAAAATAGTAGACAGTAGCGCTCCAAACAAAACTAAGGTGTTTCCAGGTGTCCCAAATGTATCCTATAAGTTGTAATTTGTTTTTAACTTTTAAACTCTTTGTGAACAGAGCCGAATGATGGCCGAATGGTTAGGGTGCTGGCCTTCGGAACCGGAGTTCGTGGGTTCGAATCCCACTGAGGCATGGATGTTCGTAGCCGTTCGGAATCGGCTTTAAGCAGTAGGTCCCGGTCTCATTAGCCCTCGTGTTGCAAAAAGTAGACCGTAGCACTCCAAACCAAACCAAACCAAACTTGGTGAACAGATTGAAAACAGTTTTATTCTTATGATAACGTTATTAACCTTGAACTAAAAAAAGTTTACTTAGGACTCTTCTTCATGCCCTCGGGCCGAACGATAGCCGATTGGTTAGTGTGCTGGCCTTCGGTACCGGAGTTCGTGAGTTCGAATCCCACAGTGGCATGGATGTTCGTAGCCGTTCGGAATCGGCTTTAAGCTATAGGTCCCGGTCTCATTAGCCCTCGTGTTGCAAAAAGTAGACCGTAGCACTCCAAACCAAATTCATCCCCTCGTACAACCCTATTGAAAATCACTGATCTAGTTCAAAGATCTTCAACTAAGTTACCTGAGTTATCAAAAGAAAAAACTTCGAGTACCAAGCTTATATTTTTTACATACCCGTATAATACATTATATATTTAACCCATTTGCATCGTACTAAAAAACGGAAAAAAATGTTTCTTGTAGGACAAAATCTTTTTGTTTAAAAACAAACGTGTTTAACACCAAATATACCATATAACGGGTCAAATGACCCATAAGGTTTATGTAAAAAATGCGATGGGAAATGAATTAAAAATTCTTATTCTTTGTGTTTGCAAAACATAAAAATTGACAATATACAATTTTGTTTAATTATAATAAAGTGTATTTGTCTATTTACTTCCAATTTTCATATTTTATACATTTATAATCAGAAAAAATAAAGTCCGGTCATTTGACCGGCTACGGTAGAAATAGGTATGTATTAAGTGTTGGTATGTTTAGTGTTAAAATACTTACAGCTAATGTAAGGATTGCTCTTGTTAGAAATGCCAAAAACTGCCTAAAAAATTAGTCGTGCATGCATTTTTTTATAAGCACAATAATTCTTGCATATATCCGCTTATGATTCAGATGTGTTAATCCTTATAGTATATAAGTACCATATAGCATATAGTACCCATATAGTATATAACCCGTATAGTATGCCACGTATACTGTAATCATGAAATGCCATGTAATCACTTAAAAATTTGTGTACTATATTCTTTATTAAAAATGATAAAAAATTATGCATACTTATCAGTATTTATGCTATATCACTAACTAGTTTGACATTTGAAACAAATCCGATCTATACGAAATAGTTTGACTAAAAAGAATGTAAAGTACAACAAATTATTTTATTAGTGTACATTACTGAATACTATATTTCATATTTTTATATAGTTTGTTATTGTACAGTCTAAAATATTCAAAAGAGTTTCAGAGAAAGAAAGAAAATCATGTTATTTAATCTTAAATATTTATAAGTCAGTTAGATTGTTGTCCCGATATGTTGTGTAACTGGTTTATATCAGGTTTGTATCAGGTCGTTTTTACGTTGACAGAAGATTCTGAATGATCTGACGTGTCACTGCAAATACGTCCCGCGTGCCAAGTTTGACTCGCGTGCCTGTAGGTTGTCGACCGCAGTGCTAGATAATTACTGTTTTGGCACTTTTACCTCTAACTTAAAATTGAGTGTTTTTCTATTTTTTTCACATGTTATGTTTTTTGAAAAAGTATAGCATAATGTAAGAAAACTAAACAAAAGTATCTTTATAAATAGTTTTTATAAAGCTGGAACCTTAATACATTGTGTGCGGGTATATTTCGCAGCGGAATTGTACCGGGAGCGGGCGCTTCGCGCGTAAATTTAGTTATTCAGTTAAAACTCAACAGATCAAAAATTATTTAATTTTTAACTAACTTTTCGTATTTTATGTTGAAATACATACACAAATATATAAATAGAAATATATAAACAAATATATAAATAGAAATATGTAAATAACATAAGATTTTTGTAAACAAAAAATATTTTTTTTAGTGGATAAATTTATAATAGTGTCGTAAATATGAAAAATCAATTAGAGATAGTAGTATATAGTTTTAATTTTTTTCGAATTATGTTATTTATAAACATTTTTACATTATAAAAAAATGAAAGACAAGAATTCTCGGCTTTGTTTTCTTGTATATACCTTTATTTTTGTACTCACAAACAAACAATGTTGTTACACTAACCCGTACTAGTACGTGTCCCGCGCTCAAGTAAAAATCGTCAGAAAACGTACTAGTACGTGTACCGCATACAATGTGTTAATAATGATTATGGGAAAGACATTCTAAACATAACTTTTTATTTAGTATTGAATCAAAAATAAATTTTCATACTGAAGGCTTTTTAGTTCAGAAGGTACTGTGCCCCAAAAGAGATAAATTGCTGATAGGTACAAACCTATATTATTCAAAGTCTTTACAAAAAAAATACAGCGTAATCAAAAAAATTGAAAAGCATAAAATAAACTTTTTAAAACAAAATATCTTTCTAATGCTTTATATGTTTGGAGCCTTTAACTATTGTAAAAGCAATTTCACAAATTTGGTGCTCAGATTTTCTTTTTTTTCATCGAAACGTATATAATAAAAAGGAACAACATTTTAAGTTACACATACCATTTTTTAAGGTTGTTTACTTTATAATTGAAGATTATGAATATTTTTAGGTTTTAGACATAAACAAGAACTCTAAATAAGAACAGTAAATTTTTAGCAAAAAAGAAAAAAATTACGTATACAAACAGATTGATTCGGGGTTTAACACATTTTTTTTCACACTCGAAGCGAAAATGATATTCTCAACAGATATGAGACTTGTCCGCCCCTAGAGGAATTTCTTCATCTCCAATTAACTCCACTTGCACTTTTCAGCAATTTTTTATTATTGCTGATCACCTTTAAGCATCAATAATTTTTATGTTTCTTTTTAGAAGCCATAATCGATTTCAAGATATCGAACAAACGTAACATTGTGCTGGATTAAGTAATACATTTGTTTAAATCATTTTTTTCAGTATTATTTGAAAAGATGAATAAACTGATACAGCAATTTTCGGAAACATTATTTATTCTATCATTTATAAGATTTTAGACAGAAAATAATTGCATTCGTGGCTTTTAATATTTAAGTAACAATAGTTTGCGTTATATAAACTGAATTAGAACGTTCAGTTAAAAATTCCGGTTTTTCTCTGGGTCACAGAGATTACTAAGTGCCTTTTCGTATTAGATATTAACTCTAGAACGCTATCCTTATATCTCAGAAGTTTTATAACTAAAAATAATCAACTCTTAAAATCTAAAAATTTTAATGTGCAATAAACTATTTTTAAAAAATGAAATCAAGAGTATTACTTGCTTTTTCTTGTGTTCAAGAAAAGTAAAGTTTTCTTTCAGACATAATGTTTAGCAAAAAAGGGATTTTAGAGTTAAAATAGGGCTCTATCCATAAAATGGATTCGGTTAACGAGCAACATGGACCTAATGTCATTGGTTGTGAATCCGCGTCAATTCAAGCGCAACGAGATTCATAAATGTATTGCATGGTCACAGTGTAATTCCTTCCCCCTCCTGTTTTGCAGCCGACGGAAAGAAATGTTTAATGCAGAGAAAGAGCTTGGTCATGTTCCTCCGTACATATACGAAGTATACTACTTCCCAGAAAAAATATATTTTATCTATATTGTGAGTAGTAGAAAAAATTAATGCAGTCATGTGATCCGTCTGGCGGCAAAAGAGTAACTCTCATTAGCGTTCAGATTTCACATCCACAAAAGAATACTGCCCTAAGCTTCAAAGGAACCACCCTTTTGTTTTTAATGGCATTTTTAAGATGCCTTCCAGAAAGGAAACCCTTTGAATACTGTTAGTAACCTTATATTCACCTTTTCTTTTTAGTTGTAGGTTATATTTATGAAGCTCTAACACATTTCAGAGAATTCAGTCGTATGTTTAAGAAGTAACGGATTTAAAATGTAAACATGCACAATTATGTGCAAAATACCTACATGTTATTTTCTATTTTTAAAAGTCTGGGTTATTGCTAGAATGTGGTCCGTGACTACAGACGCTGTTTTTCGATGCAGGCCAATTTACTTTGTTACTGGTTCATTATCCTAAAAGTTGATTGGGTGAAATATATAGGTGTTCTTTTTTTCTCTCGTGTGTAATATAGATGTGAGATCTCAGATTTTACAAAACCCTATGTTAAAAATCCTGCCACATGGAAAAGATATGAATACGAATCCATGATACATCCAGGGCAGTAGTCGGCAGACTATCGAAGGGGAAACAATTTTTCAATGAAATTCGGTAACGATGGTAACAAATAGTCATATGTATTCATTGATATTGATACAATGCATGGAGTCAGAAGTCTAAAAAGTGGCAAACGTCTTATGTAAGGAGCTGCGATACTGATCCCTGACTCAGTATAATTCCAATTGTGGCGAAGACCAACAATTCTGGGTATTTCTGGGATAAAGGAAAATAGTCCCTGACCCCAACCATTGTAATAAAACTATTTTCCATAATGTTTTTTTTTACGAAATTTTTTGCTAGCTGTAAAAGCTAGTATTAATGTATAGCATTATGTAATTCTGCCTGCGTTATGAACAGTAGAATACTCCATGGAAGGTATCCATTCCTTAGATGGTAGTTTTTATCTGTAAACTTATCCTACAACAATAAACTGAGGTATTAATTCTGTAGACGTAAAGAAATAATCTACTTGGCGTGAATGTGATTCATCCCTTCCTCCAGGAAGTGCAAATACCCGCCACAGAAGATTTAAAACCCGTTGAAGGATAAAATGCTATGGACCATAAGATTTGATGACCGCTATAATGGAAAGTTTAAGCAGATACGCATCATGCTAGAAGTAGCTAAAAGACATTTAAAGGAGGAAATTCATAGTGTAATACTTAAAGTATCTATTTTAATTTTTAAACAATAGTACAGTGGTACTTACACAGATTTACAAGTTCCATAGCATAGTACTCAGCAAACAGTTGGTCAAGAATCAGATTTGGGGGTCAAAATATCGCCTGTCCTAAATATAAACATATAGAATATCCGTAATAATCTTTAGTTTGTGAATTTTATGAAAATGTTTCTTTTCAGACTGTTTTCAACAGGATTGTTAATGACCATTTTTATTGGTTCATTTGATAGAATAAACATGGGATTGAATATATACACACACATAAATATAAAAATATTTATCACATATATGCACCGAAGAGCCATTACATTATGGCCACCCTATTAATAACATGTAAGACCACCTTTAGCCCTCAAAACTGCCATCCCCCAGCGTGGTATTGACTCCCCAAAGTGCTGATGTCTGAAGTAACTCATACCAAGTGCTCACCAAGTGGTTCTGCAAATCCCCGTACACCACAAGGGAGTAATGTTGCAGAATTTAGTTTTCCAGGTGGGACCAGAAATGCTCTATCTGAGAAATGTCACGTGGACTTGGCAAGACATGATTTGAAAGTCACTTGAATGTTCCTCCAGCCACTCCCTAGTGGTTCGACTCTTATGACTTAGTGCATTATCATGTTGGCAAACACCATCCCCAGCCTGAAATACTATTGTCGTGAATGAGTGAACCTGGTCGTCAAAGATGTTCACGTAGCGCACAAACGTCAGGGATTGTTCTATGCAAATTATGGATCTTAATGGGCTCCATGGAAGTGTTGCCTACATCATAATCCCTCGCCACCGGCTTGTCACTGTCCAACTGTGAGTCCGGCAGTGAGGGTTTCCTTTGGAAATCGGCACATTCTCACACACCCGTCGATGTGATGGATCAGAAAACTTGATTCGTTGGACTGTACAACATTCTTCCATTCCTCTAATGTCCAATTCCAACGTTGTTTCTTGGCCCATTGCAGACGCAACTGGCAAAGCCGTGCCGTCAGTGTATGGACATGTTTCGGCCTTTGACTACGTCAGCCCATATGCAGTAATGTATGCTGCACAGTGTGTTCAGAAACACTGTCTGGGTCGCCACTATTGTAGCTGTTGAATTCAGCTGTTGTTACTCTTCGGTCAGGGCGAACAACGCTTAACAATCTCCGCTCTTCTCTGGGAGCCGAACGCTGGCCGATTGGTTAGGGCGCTGATCGTCGTTACCGGAGTTCGTGGGTTCGAGTCCCACTATGGCATGGATGTTCGTAGCCGTTCGGAATCGGCGTTAAGCAGTAGGTCCCGGTCTCATTAGCCCTCGTGTGCAAAACAGTAGACCGTAGCGCTCCAAACCAAACCAAACCGCTCTTCTCTGGAATGAATGGCCAATGAATGATACACTACTGGCCTGCGACTTGTCGTTTCACCATCCATACACCACTTTCAATATTTCCTCACAACGGCTGCAAGTGAACAGTCCACTAAACGCGCCGCTTCTGAGACTAATGTTCTGATGATTTGATCACCAATGAGTGTTTTGATTTTCTAGGAAGCAAAAATTCAATTTCTTAATCTTCATACCTAAATTTAAGTTTCAGCATATTTATTTTATAGGATAATCGTTTTCCTACTTATTTGATCTAAAAGGCATATTATTCAAAATTTTCAGTAATTAAAAGAAATTAATCAGATGAAACCAAAAATATATGCATATTTTCTTGTTTCATTTTATTAATATCATATATCTATTTTCTAAGACAACAGATATGTTAAGGAAAAAGTATGCACTTCCTTTTTTCCGAAAATTCTTTTCTAATTTTCGAGAAAAAAAATCTGTTCTTTTATAATTTTGGGAATAAACCCACATAAATTTTCGGAAATATCTGAAGATTTCGGATCAGTCATCCCTGATATAGGAATCACTGTTATAGTTATTTTATCAATAGCTTTGAACTTTAAAAACGGAATCCAGCTTAAATTCTTCTTCTATAAATTCTAATCAACTGTAATCGTGTTGATTAGCATATCTAACTTATGTCTGTCTTTAAAAGCCGTCTTTTGCCGGAGTTCGTGGGTTCGAATCCCACTGTGACATGAATGTTCGGAGACGTTCGAAATTGGCTTTAAGCTGTAGGTCCCGGTCTCATTATCCCTCGTGTGCAAAAAGTAAACCGTAGAACTCCAAACCAAACCAAACCAAACCAAACCAAATCAAAACAAAACAAAACAAATAAACTTCAAACCGTCTAAATGAGTTTCAATATTTTTTTTTTTTTAACCATTGCAAAAGCTTTTTCTTCTTTTTCTCCCCTTCCGTTGTTTTCGATTATTTGCGGCCTTGAAGTTGTTAATTAAGCTTTTAAAGTCAACCAGACAACAGACCCCCCCCCTAGAATACATTGTTACTACTTTGTTTACCTAACCGGAAATGTTTGGTTGCCACTCCAGTCTCCTAAATTGTGGATTCTTAAACGGACAGTCTTATCTCGGAGTTTGTTGTTTTAACCCTGGATTGGAATTATCGTCCTCACACTTACGTGATAGTAAACAATAACTTAAGTGCAATGACTTAAGTATGCATAATTATGGCATTCATGCGTGTCCTCAGCGATGAAGTGTTATGGATAGCTTTTGGAGGAGAAAGCAGGATTTAAAACACTTTTTAATACTCCGATTCAAGTGGAATCTTTGAATGTGCACTGACCTCGCGTTCAAGTGACATCCAAAAATATGGCACAAATGGAATATACGTATGTTGAACAGCCTGAAGCTGCATATTAAGTTTGGTCCTACTTCACCAAAAGTGTGAGAAAATTCTTGAATCTTTACGTAAAGTGTCTGTTTTGTGTGTGAGAGAAAGTATAAAAGTAATTAAATCACTTTTAAACTGTTCTTTGAATAAGTTATTCAGTTCTTTTCTAAAATAGGCTTCAAAGTGTATATCACTTGTAATCACTTTTTTCCAGAAGAGGAATTCTTTGATATAACCAGCAATTCTTAATATGGTAGTAATTTTCGGATAACAGGTTTGGTCGAAATCTTTAGTACTGAAACTTTTGAATATTAAGATCCTTTACATTTATTTAGAATCGGCTTTAAGCAGATCCCATTAACTATCGTATAGCAAAAAATAGACCGCAGTACTTAGTATAGTTACATGTATTAAGTTTAAAATACCACAAATCAATCTTAAGAGATTTAATAGTAGATTAATATAAATATTACAACTGTTCTGTGGGAAAAATTAATATTGTTGAATAAACTGATTTATATATTTTGTTTTATGCTATTGAAAATCATCTCTCTATCAGATCAGTTAATTAAATGTAAAAAAAAGGTAGACAAAGACATATGGCTATTTATTTTTTTGAACTTTATAATCAATATTTTGTGCTAAATACATTCGCCTTAAAAAGTTCTAAATAGTTTCCAAATAAATGATAATTAAATCATAAAACTTTTTTTAATTTGATTTTGCTAAAATAAAACATGGAACTTAAAATGTAACTTCAATTAAAAGCAACTGACAGGAGTACATTTATATTCATTTTATATTATTTATATTTATATATCATTTATTATTGCTTATATTTCTTTTAAGCACAGTAATATAATCAATTGTTTAACTATATAACTTCAAAACCTGTAAAATATCGGTATTTATTCCGTTTATTTTTTTAAAATATTCAGAGTAAAATGTCTAATTTCCTTTTATTTCAATATTATCTCATTTGTATTAATCACTGATGTTATTTAAGAAAACTGCATTCTTTTACAGCGCAATTCTATTAAAGAGTTTAATGTAAAGTTGAGTCCGCGATATCTTAGTATTCCAAATTTTAATGATGATGGATGTTTAAAGAAAATATTAATTAGTATTGTTACATGTTTGAATGGAGAAAATAGTTTGGACTCCGTAATTGAAATTATACAATTTGAATACGTTTATCCTTTTAAAATAAAGTATTCAGGGTACATGCTACTTTTCGGTCTGAAAATACTTTATTGCAACAGCATTTTTTTAATTTAATACAAAATAAAGAGTTCTGTTCTCTTTAGAATAGTTTTTTTTTCTAGATGACTAAACGTTGGAGTCCAAAGTAGCTTGATCACGCTGTTCATTTTTTATATGGAGAAAACCCAGAATAGTCCTAGTGTTGTAGGCCAGTGATGGTGTGCCATCGACTGTCAAAGTCACGCGTGATCAGATCTACTAACGCATGTAAATCACAAAAAACTCAAGTAAAAACTCCTCTTTTTATGCAAATTATGTATTTTACAAAACGCAGAACACTATAATAATAAAACAATATTGAAGTATATGTGTTTAGAACATAAAATAGAAGTACTATCACGCCGCTTGGGATTTATCGACATAAAAAAAGCGCTATAGCCCTGCTTGGATTTTTCGTATCTTGGTTATTGTTTGTGTTAAATTTATATTGTCTATTTTTGTTTCCACCACACACTGATTAACATTTTTGTTAATGTAACCTTTAGTTTAGTTTTTTCAAATTAACCGGCACTTTCTAATTGTTTTTCTTCTATTCCGTGAAGAAACCCTCGCGGCATGCTAATTTGTTTTGTGAACGGTATTTCACAAAAAGCTGAAAAAAAATATATATATATAAAGGCAAGTCGCTCGTTGTGCTGTATGGTAGTATTATTTTGACGATTAGTGAGCTGCGTCTCATTTCTCTATATGTCCTATGTTTATTGAAAATGCCTGTTTTTTTTATGTTTAACTTAATGTGTTTTTAAGAAGTGTTTTTTAATTCAGTGATGATATTTAAGAATAAATTCAGTTACCATCGCCTGTGGATTTATTATTTATTTGTGCAAGGTTATTTTTATCGATGTGTTGGGATGATTCATAAAAAACCGGGAATGATGTTAAGATGCTTCAACGTTATAAAATGTTTACAATTTGTAGATAAAGCGCGGTTGAGCTGTGCGGGATTCTTCAGTGTTTTTTCAAAACCCTCTAGGACTCAAATGGTTAAGCGGTCATACGACTGTTAAATCGACTAAAAATTCAATTTTTCAGAAAAAGTATAAGGAATTGAGTTCTGAACATTTTAAAACAATCCACTTGAATTCCAATATTGAAGTATTTATAAATAAAAACATGTCAGCTGTTTATTGTAAATAAATTTAGACTTACAAAAATTGATCTTGATTTTTCTTAATTTTTTTTATGTAACGCGCATTATATCTGGAAAAGTTTTTAATATTTTTTCATGAAATTTTTGCATGTTGTATTCAATATAATTTTCATCCGATTGAACCTAAATTTTCTTTCATATTTCCCAAAACTTTTTTTTTTCAATGATAAATTTTTAAAGGAAAACTTCTCTTTTCCGAATATTTTTCAAATATATTTGTATCTTAAATAAATACAAATTTAGGTTTAAAGTTATTTTTATTAGTTATTGTAGTATGTTTAGGTAGTTATTGTTATTGTAGTATGTATAATTAGTGTTTGTAGTAGGTTTAGGTATTGTAGTATGTTTTAAAACAGTAAGTTTGTCTTAAACTTAATTATATTTTTAGTAATCATGTGCGTTAGCCTTCATATCATTTTTGTTAACAACAAAGTATCTCTTATTTAAGCAAAAATATTTCTGTGGTTCAAAAATGAGATGTGTGTGTAACGATAATGACTTGTTTTAACTATGTTAAAAAATTATGTTTGTAAAACTGGTAGGTATCAAGGTATGAGAAGTCGAAAATTATTGCCTTTTTGCGTTTTTCGACTTTTAAAAGTCATTTGACCTTTTAATAAGGTTCTAATATTATGAAGATTGTTTACCTTGTTATATGAAGCGACACATTAAAAATAACTATGCATAAAATGAGAAAAGCAGAAATCCACTTTTTGAAATATGTTAAAAACTATTTCTTTTTACATCAAATAAATGCTAATCATATTTTCTATTCTCTGAATCTCAATTATATTTATAAAATATTATGATAAATGCTAATTTTTAAAATTTTTAATTTCTTTAAAATCTTTAAAAAATAATTTTAAAATGTTAAATATCTTTAAAGGTTTAGGCGTACAGAATAAAACAGATTTTTTTTCTTTTATTAGATATAAAAAATTTAATTTCTACTATACATATATCAGTACTTATGTTGTGGGTAAATGAATTTCATTTAGTGCAAATTTTCAATGTTGTTTTTAAACAATGAACTACTTGGAAGGACAAAACTAATTTTTTTTCAAAGATAAAGTATTATAAAACTTGTAAAATATTCATTCTAAAAGGAACAAAACTTTTCATTTTAGGATAAATCCTTAAAAGTTTGTTGTAGTGAATATTTTATGTATCGAAAGGTACTATGTATACAATGTGTAACAATGTCATTAATTGTTTCTAATTACAAGGCATGGTCATAGTGTCTAGAAGTCAATAAATCTTTTTGTTAAAATTTGACACTATTCCATAACATATCTTACAGGATATGAGTTTTCCCTTGCCCTAAAAATGGTGCATCATTTGGTAATTATTTTTCAGGGTATTTCTGAGAGTATTGTGAAAGGTAACAGAACCTACAAATCCACATTCCAGTTATAGGAACATGGAGTGGATATCTGCAAATATATTGACGTCATCCATTATGTAGATTATTTTTTGAGATGCTATCTGAATAAAACCGATCAGCTCTAACTGATCACTTGCAAACACGCACCAGATCGGTATACCGTCATTTGCGACTAAAAGAAAAGATGAGTTTCCTTTCTTTCCACGTGTTAACCTGATTCGGTGCTTATAGGCGACCATTGTTTGTGACCAAAAGAAGCTCCGTTACAACTCCACCCGCCTCATTACCCATTGAATTGTTTTTGGGCAAACATCGCTAATCCCTGCTTGTGGCAATGTTGTCGCCGCCGGTCAATGATCTTTAGGGTGGAATCAGAAATAGTGTGTCGACAGAAGTGGTCGATGTTATGGATTTGATAGAGGTTTTATAAGTAGATCAGGTAGGGTGTGATCAGATTGTCGAGAGAAAAGTTAGAAACCTCTTTATATAAGTTTACTCGACCAAAAGTTGTGACCAAATATGTTGACGACATTGAAAGGTTCGCCTTTTTGTAAGTCAACGATATTTCTTCGGTATAAATATTCCTTGCATTGTACTATTATACACTAGAAATGTAAAATGGTAATATATTACTCAATGTATGACAGCAAAATATATATATCCTAATATATATACAACCTTGATATTACCACAGATTAAGTACAATAACATGATATGTTTAGTTGATTTTCAAGTCTATTTTGTAAAATAAAGAAGGTTAACCCTTAATTTAGCTAAGTCCGCTACACCGGACATGTATATTTATAACTACTATATAACATAATTGTCAGTGTTCGCTACAGCGAACATTAATTATCTCAAAAATGGAAAAGGATATATATCTTTTGTTTATTTTACAGAGATCCTAATGTCTATACAGACATGGGAAAATAACAGAAATTAAAATTGAAAAATATTTGAAAAAACATCATGTCAAATGGAGGGTTAAAGGATGTACTTTCTGCTCAGAGAGTAAGGTTATGATTTTTTTCGATCTGTCGTTGTCTTGGGTGTGGCACAAAAGGAAAATCATTTTTACGCCATCTCAGATACGAAAGACATATTTAATATAGCTAAAGTATTGACCATGTAATAGTAAGAATCTGTATTGACCAAAGTCATTATACTCGATTTGGCTCCGATTGGTAATTCTCACCCATTCCATTGGTAGTAATTCTCACTCTTCTGTGATAACATGGTTTGTGATCGCAACCTCGCTGCATTAACTTTTGGATTTGTGACATATATTATTCGTTTGTCAACCAAACATATTTGTCTAAAATATACGTTATTCATTTTGAAGAAATAATGAGGATTGCTTTCAATATATGATGTAGGAAGCTTAAGTTTCTGTACCAGTTACTATATCTTGTAAATATATAATTGTATTTTGTATTTATACTTTAACTTTGAATGTTCTTGTATTAACTTTTGTGATGTGCGTTACCAAAATTATCTTTATTTGATGTTTTTAGTCTTCGTTATGCTTCTGGTATGTGTAAATTGCAAACTTTGTATGGCGCAGTATGTCCCCCGAGAATTTTGTGCCAAAAAACATAAACTGTACCAGTTACTCTTGGTTGAAAAAAAACTCACATACCTTAAACATTACACAGATATCTCAAAAAGTTTCAATTCTTAAATCATGCATGCCTGGTGTTAAAATTTAAAAGTGCTTATTTTGTAGATCCATTTTTAAGGTCCCTAATAAGTCCTTAAAAAGTGCTTGATTTTCTTTTCATAACCTTAAAATTTATAATTTTTCCGAGTGCTCAAAAAGTGCTTATTTTTTCCCAAATATTGGTTGCTGAATTTTTATTTCCCTTGGTAATTAATCGTCAATCCATTCAACAAAGCTAAAGATAAGAAAGAAGAGTTAGACTAATTAAAAAAATGTATAGAAGAAAAGAAAAATGAACTTCAAAATTAGACATATTCTCCCCCTTCCTATATTTTTTGGTTCTCATCTTCTATTATGAATGGAAATAGTTCTTCAGTTACATTTTTAAAATAGCATTGATAATTTCTTGAATCTTGTTTTAAGTATGTTATAATTAAAAAATTTGTAGTGTAGATAAAAAAAATACTGCATCTTTTCTCGCTGTCTCCCTGTGTGTGTGTGTGTGTGTGTGTGTGTGCGTGCGTGTGTATGTGAATATTATATTTACCTGTTTATAATACAGAAGTACTTTTTATTATCTTATTTTACATCTATGTTGCTGTAAAAATACTGTTTCTATGATGTGAAACTTGTTGATCTTCCACCACAGATAGTATTTTCTTAACTTTACGAATATTTCAGATTTGTTTAGAGAAGGGGGGGTATTTGATCAATAAGGACTATTGCTGTTCTAAAATTTATGTTTGCGAAAAAAGATGTGTTAACATAAAGTATGAGATATTAACAATTGTGTTTAATAAAATTATTAAATTGTCTATATATATTATTTAATATCATTTTACAAGTCATAAAGCTCATGAAAAGCTTCATGAAAATCTTCAATTTTTAAGCTTTAGCTGTAGGTTGATCATAGTACAATAAAAATTTAGGTGCTTAAAAAGTGCTTAAAAGGTGCTTAAAAAGTGCTTAATTTTTTTTCTGTGGAAAGAGTCTGAACCTTGTATAATACCTGATATAAATTATTTTTTAAATATTAGATTACAAATAGTAAAATTATGACGATCTAATGATCGATATAACACAGTTATATATCAGGTCAAGAGATTACAAATAAAACCTTTTTTCTAAGCTTCTTTTTCATAAATTTCATAGGCTATGATGTTTAAAGACATGTATATAGCAGATCTCATCTTGTAAATTCTAAATATTTAAAATCTATTTTTTTTATCTGTCTACAACAAATCTAATCGTCTTTCGTACGACACGGTTTGTCTTTATTGCTTTAGGATTTTAATATCTGGTGCATCTTTTAGATGTAAAAAATTGTAAATCTTTTTTTTTTAGAAAGCTTTTTTTTGAGATAAATGGCAACCTTATAAACAACATAAAGCGAGATTCGAACTACCGAAGAGCAGTGCTCTACTAAAGAATTTCAAGTAATTTGTTTATACATTTTTCTCTTTCACTTTGATTTTTTCAAACAGCGTACATAATTTGCTTTTTTATGTAAAACATAACTGAAATCTGTACGATATGCGTCTATTATAAAATTCCATTTTACAGTACCTTATTTTACATGTAATAAAAAATAAATATTTTTTTTCAAGTTTTTCTTTTCATAAGTGGCAACCCTGGATGTTTAAAACGATAGATGATAACTAACATGATGGGCTGTAGTATTCAGCGTTGTTTAAATTTCATATTTATTTTATTCTTTGCAATCCATAATAACTTAGATTTAAAATATACATTTATATGCAATCAGTATATATCGGTATATCGAGTGCAATACATGTAATACCAAATAAATCTTTTTTTCCAAGTTTTCCTTTTCATAAATTTCATCCTATGATGTTTAAAAGGATAGCTGATGACTAACATGACGTGTTTAGTATTCAAAGTTGTTTAAAACTGCATATTTATTTTATTGTAATCCATAATGACTTAGATTTAAAATATGCATCTTTTATATCGGTATATCGAGTGCAATACATGTAATACCAAATAAATCTTTTTTTCCAAGTTTTCCTTTTTCATAAATGGCATCCTATGATGTTTAATACGATAGCTGATAACTAATATGACTTGCTGTATTATTTAGAGTTGTTTAAACTTCATATTTATTTTATTCTTTGTAATCCATGATAGCTTGATTTAAAATATGCATCGATATGTAATCGGCATATATCGGTATATCAAATGCAATACAAATAAATCTTTTTTTCAAAGTTTTCCTTTTTCATAAATGGCATCCTATGATGTTTAATACGATAGCTGATAACTAATATGACTTGCTGTATTATTTAGAGTTGTTTAAACTTCATATTTATTTTATTCTTTGCAATCCATGATAGCTTGGATTTAAAATATGCATCTATATGCAATCGGTATATACCGGTATAGAGTGCAATACATGTAATACGAAATAAATTTTTTCCAACTTTTCCTTTTCATAAATGACATCCTATGATGTTTAATACGATAGCTGATAACTAATATGACTTGCTGTATTATTTAGAGTTGTTTAAATTTCATATTTATTTTATTCTTTGCAATCCATAATAACTTAGATTTAAAATATACATTTATATGCAATCAGTATATATCGGTATATCGAGTGCAATACATGTAATACCAAATAAATCTTTTTTTCCAAGTTTTCCTTTTTCATAAATGGCATCCTATGATGTTTAATACGATAGCTGATAACTAATATGACTTGCTGTATTATTTAGAGTTGTTTAAACTTCATATTTATTTTATTCTTTGCAATCCATGATAGCTTGGATTTAAAATATGCATCTATAAAATCGGTATATCGGTATATCAAGTGCAATACAAATAAATATTTTTTTTCAAGTTTTCCTTTTTCATAAATGGCATCCTATGATGTTTAATACGATAGCTGATAACTAATATGACTTGCTGTATTATTTAGAGTTGTTTAAACTTCATATTTATTTTATTCTTTGTAATCCATGATAGCTTGGATTTAAAATATGCATCTATATGCAATCGGTATATAGAGTGCAATACATGTAATATCAAATTTTTTCCAAGTTTTCCTTTTTATAAATGGCATTCTATGATGATTAAAATGGTAGATGGTAACTAAAATGACGTCCTGTAGTATTCAGCGTTGTTTAAATTTCATATTTATTTTATTCTTTGCAATCCATAGCAACTTAGATTTAAAATATTCATCTATATGCAATCGGTATATACCGGTATATCGAGTGCAATACATGTAATACCAAATAAACCTTTTTTTTCCAAGTTTTCCTTTTTCATAAATGGCATTCTATGATGTTTAAAACGATAGATAACTAACAAGACGTGCTGTAGTATTCATAGTTGTTTAAACTTCATATTCATTTTATTCTTTGCAATCCATAATAATTTAGAATTAAAATATGTATCGATCGAAATTTAAAATATGTATCGATCGGTAGAAATAACTCGGGCATTTAAGAGTTAAAATATACCGGTTTGTGTCTAAATGGATATATACAATTACAACTGATGATTCACTGTTAAATTGGTACTTACTCATATATTTAACTAGCGATGGTTATTTTATAACGTTCTTTCTCTGGTTATTAAATTTCATAAATATTTGTAGGAACATATCTATAAGAAATTTTTCCCATGAGGTTTTAAATAGTTTTTACCTTTCCTTCATAAAAGAACTAGACCAAATACCATTATGTGAAAGAAACCAGTCGGTTTAGAAATTGACGCCAATTTAACACTCATTTGCACTTTTATTTTTCTGCCTATTGTACGGAAAACCGTACCGTAAGATGGATATCTCACGCCCTATTGTAAGTAATTCTATACGGTGTTCTTTTTATTATTATTTTCCCAAACGGCACACGCGTTATTTTTAGTCAACAGCCTCGTATTTTTACCTACTTGATATGGTTGTATGATTAGGGAAAATTCAGCAGTAAAGATGTAGTGGAAGGAGAGAAAACAATAAAAGGTATGTTTATAATTCCCCACCACAGTCTCAACTTTCGCTTAATGCTTGCGTCAATAACACATGGTAATTGAATACGGAAATGCTTTTCGTATTTATCTTTTTTGGCATTTTCGTTTCAGTATTGTTCCAAAGAAAAATAAGTGCCTCAAACCTAACTTCCGACTGAAATATGAATAGAAGAGCATATGGAAGTTTTAAGGAAGGTGTATTCACGATTTTTTTTTCTGTTGAATACGGAAATGTATTTTCTGAGGATATCTGTTTTATGGTATTACCATTAATGTATATATATATATATATATATATATATATATATATATATATATATATTTCCGTATAAGGGATGTTTTTGCTTCAAAATTTGGTAGTCTAATCTTTCCGTGAGACATATTTGCATATTTTTTGACGTACGCAGCATTGTTCAGCAAGAATTACAAGGAAGGACATATATATTTTTGTTTTCATAAATTTTTTGGAATCTTTATAATGGCATTTTAATATGAAAATGGTTTTGAAAGAAATGACTCCAAAATAAAATTTAATGTTTCCTTGATAAATTTTGAAATTCCAAAAATATTTCTCACTTCACTGCTTAGAAATAGATCATTTTTACAATTTTTTTTTATTTAACTCGCTCTGTCTAGGTCTAAATCTGTAAACTTTCTACCTTATTTTATATGTAGCGTTAGCAATGCATAGTTATTCGCACTAAAGGATTTCATTAAAACTAAAAAAAGTAATCACTTTTTGTTTTAAAAACAAACTTGAACTGTACTTCGTTATTCGTTGCTCTTCGGTACCAAAGTTCACGGGTTCGAATTCCGCTGCTGGCGCATGGATGTTCATAGCCATTCGGAATCGGATTTAACTCTAAACATACCATTAAACGGGTCAAATGACCCATAACGTTTATGTAAAAAATGCGATGTGAAATGAATTAAAAATTCTTTTTCTTTGTGTTTGCAATACATAAAAATTGACAATATACAGTTTTGTTTAATTATAATAAAATTTATTTATCTATTTCCTTCCAATTTTCATATTTCATACATTTATAATCAGAAAAAATAAAGTCCGGTTATTTAACCGGCTATGATAGAAATAGGTATGCATTACGTGTTGGTATGTTTAGTGTTAAGCAGTAGGTCCCGGTCTCATTAGCCCTCGTGTAGCAAAACAGTAGACCGTAGCGCTTGAAACCAAACGAAAAACATCAACAAAATGCTCTCCTACCTACATCTAATATTCCACTTCAATTTTTTTCACACATGCGGCAGAGGGCGATATCAGCAGGCACTTAAAAAAAGGTTAATCTTAGAAGAATGCTAACTGTGACGAAAACCAAAAAGTACATAGATGAAAGTGAAACAGTCTGTGATCTCAGAAATCTTTTCTCCCTTTTTATCTCACTTTCCTATGGGTTGGAGTTCAAATTTTCCGTACTATGTACCGCTGATGAAAATACACAAATTAATCATAACATTACAACGTTATAAACTAAATGTTTTTATTTGTTTTAAAAAACCAAACTAAATGTCTGGCTTCAGAAGGTTATTGAAAATTTGTAAACAATTAAAAAAGAAAAGAATTTTTTTATCTATGGAATATATGTAACTGTTAAAATAATTTACATCTGAAAAGATGCTATATACTCTTAACGAAAAAGTTAATTGGTTTATTTTTTATCTGTCAATATTGAGAACCGCAATGGGAGGGTAGTAATGAGCAGTTTTCTTTAACGTTTTGGAATTTTCAATCATGCAATAGATCTTCCACATCAGAATGAATACGGAAATATATTTGAAAAGGTTGTAAAATACATTTGGTCCATTGTAAAAAATAAAAAGCATAAAACTTTTAGTTTCACAAAAATAATAATTTTCCTTTTTTCTTTGGAACTGGAATGTTTTTTTTTTGCTTCTTTGGAAGTTCAAACTTTTGTCGAGGCAACTGTTAGTGACGGAGATCGCGTGCTTAGAACACGTAAACAGACTCTCGAATGGATATGATACTCATTTCGAATTTTGTTTTACATGGCCAGCCTGAGTGTATGAAAATGCCTATTATTTTCAAGTTATCATAAGGCTATTAATATAATCTTATCTTCGGTTTGAGAGTATTTACGTGGCTGAAAAATTTTTTCAGAATACATTTGAGCAGATTTTTTGTAAATTATATAACTAACGTGGATTCAAAATTAAGAATTTAACGTCATCCATTGATTTATTCAATGTGCTTTTTATAGATAGTAGCCGAATGATCTCCGAATATAAGATGCTATTCGTACCGGATTCTTCGAATTGCTAGATGTTCGTAGCCATTCGGAATCGGCTTAAACCCCTTAATGCACAGTTTAAATTTCGAAAATCAATCATGTAAATATTAAAAATCAATAAAACTATTTTTTTTTCACATTATTTTGAATTTTTGATTGCATTCGAGTGTGAAAAATTTAACATAAATACAACGCTCGAATTATCTCGAAGCACAGTTTACGCTCTAGTTAACTCGAGCGTGCACTTTAAGGGGTTAACAGTAGGTCCCGGTCTCATTAACCCTCGTAATAAACAGTAATGCGCTCTAAAAAACCAAACCAATAGATAGTTTAAAATAGCTTGTAGAATTTTTTTTCCTTCTGAAGGATTTTGCTTTTTAGAGAAGAAAATAGTTGACAACTACAATCATTTTCCAATTTCCAGTATATTCTATTTAAAATTATCGTATGAATGAATATTCATACCTGTCAAACCTGTGTACGGTTTTGTACATTTCACGTATTTGGATCATATTGTAATGTTGTACGTTTGGAGTGTAAAACCATACTGTTCTGAATTAAAATTAAAACTAATATCATGGTATAACACAAAACATTTACAATATGCTATGAAGGAAAATTGAATACATGCGAAATTTCAACCGAGTGTAATTATTTTTGGTTTTTTAATTGTTTACATCTTTTTTCAACGCAAATTATTTCTTCTATTTTATTAATATGGAGTAATAATTGCATAAAAGAAAAACACCAAGCCATCTGAATCCTACTATTTAAATAAAGATATCAAGAGTTTTAAACCAATGATTTTTATAGTTCACACTAGGTGGATTTTAGCACCAATTAACATATCTCATTAAACAACATTAAATAAATTGCTAAATTACGCTCATCTCCTTTTGTTTTTCTGGAAATATCTTCATTATCCGTTTACAATGCATTTCTTTTGCACTGTATCCCACAGCTAAAAGTCTTGTGTAGCGGAAAAGTGGATCATAGATTTCAAACCAAATCACAACTAAGACAATATCGTGCAGAGTGAAAATTGGAAAGCTCTAAAATAATAAGGTTATGTTTTTGTTTTAAAAATATATCAAGCGTAATGTACTTATATATTTAAAGAACATGATAAAACAGTGAACCAATATTATTAGCGATAACTGTTAATTTTACTTTCCTGTTGATTTAGAGCGCTCTATTTCGCAAATGAGTAGGAATATATTTAATAGAATTTTTTTAAATCTATGGTGAATATGGTATAATGAACAGTTGCATCTAACTGTTAACAATGAAAATTTTACATCTGAAAAGATGCTATATACTCTAACGTAAAAGTTAATTGGTGTTCAATTTTTTCGATCTGTCAGTATTCCCGAGAACCCGTAATGGGAGGGTAGGGGATAATGGGCAGTTTTCTTCTAACGTTTTGGAATTTTCAATCTCATGCAATAGATCTTCCGGAACATCAGTAGAATGAATACGGAAATATATTTGAAAAGGTTGTAAAATACATTTGGTCCATTGTCCTAAAATAAAAAAAGCATAAAACGTTTCGTTTCCGACAGAAAAATGAATAGAGCTTATCGTTCCTTTTTTCTTTGGAACTGGAATGTTTTTTTGCTTCTTTGGAAGTTCAAACTTTTGTCGAGGCGGAACTGTTAGTGATCGCGTGCTTAGAACACGTAAACAGAATCTCGAATGGATGATGATACTCAATTTTCGAATTTTGTTTTACATGGCCAAGCCTGTAAGAAATGTCTATTTATTTTCAAGTTGCGGGTGACAGGCTTAGAGATTTTATATAATCTTATCTTCGGTTTGAGAGAATTTTACGTGGCTGAGGAAGGAATTTTCAGAATACATTTCCGGGAGAAGAATTTTTGTAAATTATATAACTAACGTGGGAGGCTTTAAAATTAAGAAGTTTAACGTCATCCAGTTGGATTTATTTTTCAATGTGCTTTTTATAGATAGTAGTCGAATGATCTCCGAATGGTAGAGCGCTGCTCTTCTGTACTGGATTCCCGGGTATGAATCCCGCTGCTGACATGGATGTTCGTAGCCATTCGGAATTGGCTTTAACCCCTTAATGCACAGTTTTTTTAAAGGCTTCGAAATCTCACAATCCCAAATAATAAATATCCATAATATGTGTAAATAATAAATATCCATAAAAAGGTTGTGTTTTTTTCACATTGTTATTTTCAATACTCGATTGCATTCGAGTGTGAAAAATTATAGAAACATAAAGTACAACGACGCTCGAAATATCTCGAGTGTGCACAGTTTGGCCAGTTTAGCGAGCTCGAGTTAACTCGAGCGTGCACTTTAAGGGGTTAAGCAGTAGGTCCCAGTCTCATTAACCCTCGTAAGCTAAACAGTAGACTGTAGCGCTCTAAACCAAACCGATAGATAGTTTAAAATAGCTTGTAGAATTTTTGTTCCTTCTGAAGGATTTTTGCTTTTTAGAGAAGAAAATAGTTGACAATCCTACAAGCAATTTTCCATACTTTCCAGTATCTTCTATTTAAATTATCGTATGAATCAATATTCATACCTGTCAACCTGTTGTACGGTTTAGCCGTACATTTCACGTATTTGGATCATATTGTAAGGTTGTACGTTTGAGTGTGAAAACCGTACTGTTCTGAATTAAAATTAACCCCTTCCGGTATGATTTAATAATGAAAAACTGTGCATGAAATAACCATTTAATTTTTATTTAAAAAACTTGTTTCATTTTACAATTTTTACATATTTTTAATTAAAATCCACTTTTTACATAGTGTTAAATAATATCAGAAACAGTAAAATTAAGAAAATATCAAAGCAAAACATTAATAAGGTGTACAGATAAGTCTTCAAGCAAGTGGTACTTTTCAAAACAAAGTGCAAAGGTATTCTTAATTGTTTACACCGCCAAGTAGTCTCACTTTTAATTTGATTCTTGTAACACACACGGCATTTCTTAGTAGGTTTTCTTTTATTCTGACTCATTAATTTGGCAATGACTTGTACCAAGTAAACAATATGCAATAGTGACTTGTGATTTTCACAAGTGATAAAAGTGTTGCCAAATTCAGTACACTAGAAATTTTAAACTAAATTATCATATTTAACAGTAATTTTAATCGCATGACGAGTGTAGCTCGTCATTGTGCGGTATGGGATGAAAAACTAATGACGAGCTAGACTCGTCATTTCACCGGAAGGGGTTAAAAACTAATATCATGGTATAACACAAAAACATTAACAATATGCTATGAAGGAAAATTGAATACATGCCGATATTTAACCGAGTGTAATTATTTTGGTTTTTAAATTCTGGTATATATTTGTTTCAACGAAAATTATTTCTTCTGTATATTAATATGGAGTTAAATAATTGCAGTAAAATAAGAACACCAAGCCGTCTGAATCGCTACTGTCTCGTAAATAAAAACAAATCAAGAGTTGTTTTTAACCAAATGATTTTTATAGTTCACACTAGGTGGCTTTTAGCACCAATTAACTTATCTCATTAAACAACATTAAATAAATTGGTAAATTACGCTCATCTCCTTTTCTTTTTATGGAAATTTCTTCTCTATCCGTTTACAATGCATTTCTCTTGCACTATATCCCACAGCTAAGAGTCTTGTGTAGCGAAAAAGTAGACCATAGATTTCCAAACCAAATCACAAGTAAGAGACAATATCGTGCAGAGTGAAAATTGGAAAGCTCTAAAATAATAAGGTTATGTTTGTTTTAAAAAATATATCAAGCTTAATGTATTTACATTATTTAAAGAACATGATAAACAGTAAACCAATATTATTAGCGATAACTGTTAACCTTTTTTACTTTCCTGTTAATTTAGAGCGCTCTATTTCGCAAATTAATAGGAAAGATACTTGTGAGTAGTATAATTTGTTAGTCTTTTCTTGCCGATGAAACTGATTCATAACAATCTCAAAATATATCTCATTATAGTTGAAGTTTTTTTGTAAAAGCTTGTTATAAACTTTAAATATATCTTATTAAGAGAGTAAATAGAGCAAAAGCAATGTATGCAATACCCAACTTGACATATTTTGTGCAAATGTGTAACAGAATAAAACATTTATAATACAGCCTATTAAAATAATGTTCTAACATTTTTGACATAGTCATTTCCGTCGACGTCTTGGTCTGAAACAAAAATAGAAACTCTTTTGGAAATCAATCAATATATTAGCTATTGATTTTCATTGGAAACACGAAACTTCGGCCTGAAATAAAGAGAAGTTAAATGATTAATTTCAGCCAATCATGTAATCGGAAAATATTTTGGGGCGAATATACCACAGAATATGCACTCAGCACATTACAAATGTTGTTTTATATACTCTGTTAATCAGCTTTATTAAAAAAACGCACACACACGATTATTGGTTATTAAACAGAATTTTTTTAATATTTAAAAAGAAAAATTGCAAAATACCTCTTCTTCTTCAGTGGCACGACAGGCCCAGGATGGGCCCTGGCCTTCTCGATGAGCTTTTTCCAAGACATCCTTCTGGAGGCCAAATTCTTCCAGTTTTTTACCTGAAATACCTGAAGGTCTCTTTCCAGGCAGTCTGTCCATCTCAGGTTGGGTCTTCCTCGTCTTCGCATTCCTGTGGGTTTTGCGGTCATTGTCCATTCTGATTAGATGATTATTGAAATTATGAAACATTATCTAAAAATATATAAATCTCTTTTGTTAATTAAATATTTTCTTTAATACAAGATTTAATGCATTAATTTTGGTTTCTTATTTTATATGTATATCATGTCCTGGATTGTCCTTCTTTAATTAAGCAGTCCGAACCTCGGTTTTCATTACATTCATTCTTTATTCATATCAAAAGCATGAGTAGTGAATATGCTTAACATGAAGTCTGACATGAGCTACTAAGCTCAAAGACATTACTAGTCTTATTGACACGACTAGTTTAACTCACGGCTGGGACGAGACCATAAAAGACGAGCTGACAGCTGGGAAGATAAGATATTAACTAGCTATCTGACGGCTAGGGAGAGAATATGAACTCTTTATCGAAGCTATAAAATTTTACGCTATGGATTTTTTTTGGGGGGATGGGGTGTGTTTGTGGCTGACCATTTAGAATTTTCGAAGGCGTGTTTGGGGCGTTCTTGCACTCTTCCTTTTTGTTTTTAGTCTAGCCGAACAGGTAGTGTGGGACGCTAACGTGTACGGTACAGGTGATTGACGTGACGTACTCCCGCAAGTTATGTGACTATAGTGTCACGGGGGATTTACCTGTTTGATTTTACGACTTCTGTAATGTCAAAAGTTTATTAAAATTGCTTCTTCATGGCCCACAGATGGTTCACATATGCGTGTTTTTTGGAGATCTTGATTGTTTCCCACACAATCAATTTTGGGTCTTTGTAGGTTTTTTTTCCATTATTACTTTTTGTTTTCGTGGGCCTTATTCCTAGATCTGTTATTCCTATATTACACTATTCCCATACTACAACTTTATTCCCTTCCTATACATATATTACATGTATATACTGATTTCCTCAATTATTATCATAGAGTGATAATAAAATATAATTTTTCATAGAATCGTTCTCTTACGCTCTCGATAATGTTCTGGAATTTAAAAAAAAACTTATCCTAATTTTTGTTCCTTACCACTACTACCCTCGCTTTTGGATCACCCGGTATTTCTTTTCTGTGGTATTCTGATGTAAGTGTTTGAATGTTTGGTGGAATAATAAACGCTTCGTCGAGAACTGAGCAGTTATTTCCTGAAGGTGTGAGTTTAAAACATGTTAGCACACCGTCACGAAGGCTGCTGATTAATGCTCCGGAAAATCTGATAACTTAATAAGCCGTAAAGAGAATTTCTTTTTTCAACTTTGCCGTCACACTTTCACTGAGTGTATGAAGGATCGGAAATTTTTAAATGCATTCCCAATCTGTGACGTGCAAAAATGCTTTTTTCCCCAAAACGTGTGAACGTGTGTAACGTCTGAATCCTATTACTACTAATTTCGCAAGCACGGACTATGACTCTCGTGTTTACGGATGGACAAATAAACATTCATGCACGTAATGAGAAAGCTGATGAGCTTGCATAAACTGATGACAATTAGGACTGGTCGATCATGAGAATCTTAAATAGCTATATATATCCAAATTATATCTTAATTTAATGCTATATTCATATTAGAAATTAGTTTCTTAATTTTTTTAGCTTTTTTAAGATTTATCATATGTATCATTATACATTATGACTGTTGTAATGTACTTATAACACCGGTGTTCGATCTCAAAGGTTTGGTTTGGTTTGGAGCGCTACGGTCTACTGTTTTGCACACGAGGGCTAATGAGACCGGGACCTACAGTTTAAAGCAGATTCCGAACGGCTGCAAACATCCATGCCAGCAGCGGGATTCGAACCCACGAACTCCGGTTCCGAAGAGCAACGCTCTACCATTCGGCCATCGTTCGGCTGTTCTCAAAGGCGAAACACAGCAAAATATACGTTATGGAATTAAAGAAAAATACCTAATATTTAAACCAAAACGTTTATTATGTACAATATTTATAAATTAATACATCATTTGATTAGTTTTTAACATGACCTTCAATTATTTGGTTTTGCTATTCAACAATACTCTTGAAACAATGTTCCTTATCAAAAGATTATGAGACCCAAGTAATAATTATGAATATTATTAAGTTTACCTCCAGTAATTACAGGGAAGCAGTGTGGGGCTGTCAACAGGCTGGACGTCGGTACTGGCTTAGCGGCCGTTATTTTGCTGGACGTATATGCTGGCGTGCCGATTATACGCATGCGGGTTAGGGAAGCGATTGCTGGCACGGGCTCTCTAGCTTGCTCACAGGATCTGGATGTCCAGCAACTCTTGATTCCCGACATCGAGTCCTTTTCCTACTTTTCTTCTATAACTTTACACCTCGGTTCAACGCCCCCTTTTTTTCTGTCCAAAATCACTGGGTGAAATTTTCTCACATCTGCAACCTCTTCTGGTGTGCAGGTGGGCTCATTAAAATGGCCCCTTTGGTGAAAGCTGACATTATTGCTTCCCCTGTCCTCATATCTCAAGGGTACATCCCTGTCTGGGCTTGACCGTTACACTTTCTCCACTCCGTGAGCTATAACTCCTCCCCAGGGACCCCCACTAAACTCGAAGTCAACAGCTGCACTTAAATTCTTCTTGGAAATTTAGTCCACAGCTGTGTATGCACGTGCTGACCATCGTGGGAAAGTACATCGGTACAATGACTATGCTATGTTTTGGAAAGATTAGTAAAAAATTAAACATACAATATCACAGTATTGCCAAACGATGGCGAAATGGCAATACACTACTTTTAGGTACCGCAGTTCGCAGGTTCGATACCCGCTGCGGGCATGGATGTTTGTAGCCGTTCGGAATCAGCTTTAAGCAGTAGGTCCCGGTCTCATTAACCCTCGTGAGCATAACAGTAGACCGTAGCGCTCCAAACCAGACCAAACCACAGCACAAGCGGAGTAATGAACCACATCTATTGAGAAAATGTTACTCAAGTGAGATTAACAGAAGGCGATATAAATGATAAGACTTACCGCTGAAAACAATTTATTTTAGAATTTAACCTAAAACTTAAATTTGTTATCGATTTATTTGTAATATTCGGTCAGTCCAGTTACGTAATCATAGTTCTTGATTAGGTAATGCTAGTTTTGTGTTATGGGGTCAGAAAGATGTCACGAAGGGACTGCTAAAAAACAGGTGCATTCAGCATTCTCTTAAGATGATTCTTTTTTCTCCTCCCTTCGCAATGGTCTCCTGCTAATTGTGCTTAGGAACAAACACTCATTATGTTACTCGGGAATGGGA
This sequence comes from Pardosa pseudoannulata, assembly GCA_032207245.1. NCBI lineage: Eukaryota > Metazoa > Arthropoda > Arachnida > Araneae > Lycosidae > Pardosa > Pardosa pseudoannulata. The sequence continues at coordinate 53,496,995 of CM063506.1, read as the reverse complement.
GTAGCAAACCCGAGTTGTTCAGCTAGGGTCGGAGCAAGATAGGACGTTGGAAACACTAAATTTCTCCGGTAGTCCAGTGACAACAGTGGAGGAATTTACGGATTAATAAATATGCTTATAATAAAAACCTCTTAGAAAATTGTTTTTCAAACGTATTTCACACTGATAGAAATTAATAATCTATAAAATAATTTATGATTATTTATCACGTATTATGTAAATACATAAAATATAAATATGTAAAACATTTAAATTTTATTTTGGGTGCATTTGAGCAATAATATGAAGAAAATACTTGGATATAATTTTATTTTGGGATAAGAATACAAGTATTTCTGTAATTTGGAGCAGTATGAAGTTCTGTGTTGTAATTATGTCCAATTTAAGAAAATGTTTTATGTCATAATAGTTAAACTTTCATATTTAAAACAATATTGCCTCATAAAGAAACCTTGCCAACGAGCTCAGTGGCCGAATGGTCAAAGCACGAGATCCAGACCCGAAGATTGTAGGTTCGATGCTCGCCATGGCGGTTGATCCAAAGTATAGATTTTTAATTTTAAAATATTATTTATTGTTGCCTTATGTTCTCGAAAATTCTAGACCTTTCTTTAATATGTAAATTTGTTATTTCTCGAATATTCTGTTCGGATATAAAAGCTGATACCTACTAGTTGTAGACAACTTCTCGATCTTGTAAAGTTGCGAGTTGCTACTTTGTGTCAATAAATTCGTCTGTTAGGCTAAATGGTGTGCTTGTTCGAATCTTCGTGACAATATCACCTGCAAGACGATGGCTCAACAAGTAGTGCACTACTTTTGAAAACTGAAACAGCTTGCCGTTCAAAATCTGATTTAAACAGTAGTTTCCACTCTAATTAGTCCTGTACGGAAAATAATTTATCATAGTGCAAACCCAAACATTACCCAATTTATTTTCAGAACAAAAACTATCAATGTATAAACAAGCGTATTTAAATATAGAAGGTTAGCAGTTTCCCACAACTGACATTAAAATAATTAATAAATATATTTCTATTTCATAAGCCTGAAGTAATTTTATGCATTTTAAACTTCTTAAATGTGGTCTATATTTAATAATTATGTCTCTACTTAATCGCTTATTAGCAGATATAACCTTCAATAAGCTCTCATAATGAGCTATTTTGATCACCGGGACAGACAGGTGATTAGTTTTTGAGAATCATTCCAAGAATAACTGGCTTGTTATCTACACTTTTGCATCTCACCTTGGCATTGATCTTAGCGGTGATCATGTGACTGGTAGTTCGTCATTCCTCTGGGCAGACATGGCGTCCAGTGGATTGGAATGCAAACTAATCGGCGTGGCTTAATCAGCATGTTCGATCTAATCAGGCCAATCATTGAGATGACGGTAATCAAATAATGATGAAAATTAAAGAAATGTTGGCTATCAGTATAATTCTTTGAAAGTGGGACTATGACGTAAAAATTGGATTAAGGGTCTTTTTTTAAATTAATGTTTATTTGCAATCGCTGTCCATCTTCCGCTTTGGAAAAAATTGTTCGCATTTTAAAATGGAATGAAAGGTCTTTGATGCAACTAAAATCAGTTAAATTTAGGGACAATACTTTTTGTATTTTAGCCACTCCACCAGGCTAAAATCTAAAAAATATTCGAAGTGATAGATTGAAATAAGTAAAATTCATACTTTTGTCCACGGAGAGATCTTGTAATGAAATAGATTCGGATTTTAAGACGATGGTGGACTTTCAAATTGGCTAAAATAGACCGAAAATTCAAATTTTCGATTTTAGTGAATAGTGAAAGAATTTATCATTAGGAATACTGAGCAAAAATAATTTTTTCATTCCCATCATTTTATCATTACTTATGGGTATAATAAGCTTATCATTACGTATGGGTAGAGCAACAATAACTTCAAATGCTGTTTACTCAGAAGTAAAATTTTCATGTATTACAAATGTTTAAAGTACTCCAGGCGCATTGAAAATAGATCATTGTCTCTGAAATTCCAGTATTATTTACGTTAGAGTTTATAAAATAAAGTCTAGTTGAAACGGGTATGTTTTGAAACATACAATATGTTAGTTATGCATTTTAATTAACCGCTATAGCTGTTAATTCTGCAAAATATGGGTATCATAATTTTTTTTCTTTATATTTTCTATGAATGTTTATGGAAACAACTACATTTTTTTGTTAAGTATATAAGGTATACTTAATTTTTTTATAATTTATTTAAAATTGATGCGCCTGGAGCATTTTCAATTAAGCTAATTATGAAACAATTAATATTTAATAACTCCAAAACTAATTAATATTTTGCTTTCAAATTTTTAAATATTTGTTTATCAATAGTACTAATAACATAGTCAATCTTCAAGGAAATTCATTTAAAAGAAAAAAAGTTTGCTCTAAAGGTCCACTGTCGCCTTAACGATAAAGAACACAATTTTGAGACTTTAATATGTGTGGCATTTCAAAATTTTTTTTTTCAAATAGTATTAAATTTTCATATTATATCTAGCTTTAAAGTTCGCACACAAAATGAAAAATTGCCTATGACTTTCAGCAGTATAATATCGACTTCTCCATTAACCGACCATCGTTCGGCTATTGAATAGCCGATCGATTTCCAAATGGATTGAACACTGTAAAAATTCGTAGGTTCCAATCCATTTTTAAAGCCCAAAAATAAAGAATTCACTTAAAGTGTATTTCTAAATATACGAAATATTACACACTGTTAGAATGCTATTTACACTATAACGGGGACATTTTCTGTAGAGTTTACTTGGTGTGAGTGGTGCTTTTTATTTAAGTTTCACATAAAAACAGTAAAGTTCATCGTAAATATACAAATGACAGCTCTGTTCTTCGGTACCAGAGTTCGCGGGTTCGAATCCCGCTATTAGCATAGATTTTCGATTCCGTTCGTAATAGGCTTTAAGCAGTAGATCTCGGTTTTATTAGCCCTTGTGAGCAAAACAATAGACCGTAGTGCTCCAAATCAAACCGTCGTAAATGTGTATTTGCTAGCTTTAAATTTTTCAGTGACGTATTTTATAACTTAATGGTGACTGTATAAAAACTTCTGCTATCACTGTATATGGTTCCTTTGGAACTTCATAGATTCGTCATAGTGACGTATTTTATAACTTAATGGTGACTGTATAAAAACTTCTACTATCACTGTATATGTTTCCTTTGGAACTTCATTCATAGATTCGCTAAATTACTAAGCACACTATTGTAATCACAGCTAATGCAATGCAACCACTGGCACATTTTAATTCAATAACACAATTTGAATATTTAAGACTCTAGAATGTCGTTACTCGTACAACGGAATATTTTTAACGTGTATAACGGTAACAAAGCTTTCCATTAGTATTCTGGGACTCGCTTAAATTCCGGTTTGACATTCAACAATAGTATTTATTATCAATGAATGCCATAGATTAAACAGACGAGAACTTCACGAGGCTAAGACTTCGGTATCACGAGTCAAAACGCATAATATATTATCTCTTTTATAGAAATTAAATGCATTCAATACTTGTATATATTTAACCCCTTCCCGGTTTTTCCCGAGCTGAACTCGGGCAGGCGAAATGTAGCAACTTGGCTCATCCCGAGTGTAGCTCGGGCACTGTGAAATTTTACACTGTGCAATCAGTCTTTTCCGAATTATCTCACATGTGCTTTTTTATGGTTTTGAATGCTATTGTTTACTTTTCTGGCTACTAGATTATTTACTGCTCAAACAGAGGCAGAAGGGAAAAACAAGGTTCTACTGTCCAGATTGCGATGTTGGACTATGTGCAGTACCGTGTTTTCGATTGTATCATACACGATCGAATTTTGATTAATAATTTCATGATCATTTATGTAAATGCAAAGGATAGAAATAAAATTTAATATTCAAGATAAAAGCTAGGTATTCTAAGCTTTATATTCATAGTTAGTGTGAATTGACTCCAAAGTTTACTGATTTCTGCAGTACAGAGAGCCAACTATACGTGTAAATTACTCATTTATTTAAATTGATTTTTTTTACATTAATTTTTAGGAAATTCTTTATACGAATGATGCTATTATGTTTAAAAAGATATGTATGTATGAAAATAAGCATAAAAAATTGACATGTTTTGACCCATAAAACCCGAAATAAAATGAACCTGGAAAGCGTTAAGATTACATGTATAAATGCATATTTTTATGTGTAGAGTTATATTTAAAAACAGACGTACTTATGCTAATTTTGTAATAGATTATAGCTATGCCTGTCCATATCTTTTTCTGTGTCCATTTGTGTATCCTTAATGTAAAAGTGTATTGCCTCCTCTATACTATAGCCCAGGGGTGGCCAAGCTCCTTGATAGTGTCCGAGCCCTCTTTCAAAATTTGAAATTTTACGCTAGCCGCAATTAAAAAGTATTTAAAAGGTATACATAAAAGGTATTAATTTTCTGTACCGAAATTGTATTTAATTATTCTTCGTCCTTTAATTTTTCAAGGATTTTTTTTTAAATTGTCGATGATTTTTTGCATTGGTGCTAATGTAATTTACAATGTGTTACACTGTTTTCGTAACATCAGGATATTTTAAATATTTTATAACGAGATGTTTGTTCTCAGTGAATTATGCAGTGAATCAGTATGAATTGTGGAATTGGAGAATCATCTCTTAAAAGGACAATAAGACCGATTTTTTTTTACCCAGCATTGCCGGAGCTCCTTTTTTAAAATATAACACAAAAATGAAAAGGGAACTTGAGTACACTTATCGAGAGCCACAAATAATCCTTCAAAGAGCCGCATGTGGCACATGAGACGCAGATTGGCCGCCCCTGCTTTAGCCCATGTTGGGCCACTGCAGGTCATCCCCACTGTGTGGAGGTGAGATGGCTTGTGTTATCACAGACCAGCGCCCAACTGGGGAAAGGTGAGGCAAAAGTGAAACGTTTTATATATACTATCTAGGTATCTCCGTCCCCCTACTGCTATCCTCGGCCTTGTATGTGTATACGTGTGTATATGCATGCATGTATATGGATGACTTATTTTATTCTAAATATATTAAACTAACATATAGCCCGTCATATGACGGGATCAATAAAATCTTTTATTTTCTAGAATTGTAAAGTACCCTATGAGGCAGTTAAAAAATGGTTTGTTTTTTGGCTGAGAATTATCTGCTACAAGCTCAATGTGTTTATCTTCATACTCCTCTAAAGTCTCAGGATACTGTGATTGCAGTTTAGAATTTCGTTGAATTCATTTAGTGAAATCGTGTGGTTATGTATAAAAAACACACAAACGAACAAACGTCTTAATTTTCAAAAGTATATAACTTTAACGCTAGATATTTATTAGTCCGTGAAATAGACTGTCCTAGACTTTTATGAAAAGAATTTGTTGTAAATACCAGTGATAAAGTTTTCATTGCACCAAAAAATAATCGATGAATAAATTTAAAATTATCACATATGTAAATAATCTATTATTTAAGCCAAATATAAAATAAAATTATTTACCTAATATCTAAGTTCAGTGATAAAACGAATGAAAATAATGTTGACGATATTTAAATAATTTAAAGTAAAAAATGATTGAGATGGTTAAAGGAATGACGTCATAATGCTAGGAAAATGTTATTTTTACCTATTTATTATGTAGTAAATTTAATCACCTGTTCCTATTCGGGGAACATAAAGCTTGAAATAATTTCATTATAAGCTCGAAAAGGGGGGAAGGGGTAGATTTAGAACGTTTTAATCGTTTTGAATTTTGCTAAACCTAACTCATCAAGAATCCAATATGGATTCCTCTATCCATTCCAGATCCAACCGCTTCATAAATTCGAAGACAGACGAACAGATAACTTAGGCTATAGGGGACGAATCTCAAATATTTCATTAGTGTGTAGTTGTTATGATCCCAAAACACTTTATTACATAGTTCCCATTATTTAATGGATTATATTTCCATTCATATTTTACTTTTAATAATATAGGATTTCAGAGAAAGTCCGAATTTGTTATTAATCTGGACCTTATGCTCACCTGATTTATACTCGTGACCTGAATGCATAAGAAAGGAGTCTTCTCACTTCACGCATCAGATGACTGATACCTCATTTCTTTGCGTGATATACTTTGATGAGTTTATTATTTTGGAAATACTGCAGCAAGCTGGTATATGTACTTTCAGAATATTTCATTGATATTAAGCTATAATAATTCCTGTTGAATATTGAGTAATTATTTCAATTTTTCTAGAAATATTGTATTTCTTGATGACATCTGTCTTGGAGTATCATAATAGCTAGTTTTAAACTGAAATTTTACTTTTCAAATTTTTTTTTGTAAAGAAAGTCTAGCATTTAAATTTTGAAATTATATTACATTATACAATGTATTATTATATTACCATGTTCTGGTAGCACCGGTATTAACAAAAGATTCTATCTACTTCCAGGGTCAGTGGAAATTATACTTTCATTCCTTTACTTCGATTAATTATTGTGGAAAAAAAATCGGGAAGAATTTAACGATAATTTTAAGAAAACTTTGATTTATTTTTCTAAATGAATTCAACGTGATTCTAAACTGCATTCAAAGTATCGGGAGAAAAAAACAAACCTTTTTTATCTGCGTTATAAGGTTCTTTACAATTCTGGAAAATTAAAAATTTTAATGACCCCTTCATATGACGGGCTATATGCTAGTAGATTTATTATAAGTCATAAGTATTACTTACGGTTGATAAAGTAAATTTAGTGAAAGAATATGACACTGTACACAGGAAATGGTAGTCACTTAATGATTTTATGTATCTCCAAAGGTAACGTCTAGGCTATAACACAAATTAAAAAATGGGTAAAATTCACAGGATGATTGACCAAAGCTATGCAGAAGACATTAAATCTCAGAAGGATCATTATATTGCATTGAAGATAAAAAAAAATATGAAGATAAAAAAAGTATGAAGATAAAAAAAATTACTGAGAGTGTACCAGATAATTCTCAGCCAAAAAACAAACCATTTTTTTTTATCTGCCTCATAGGGTACTTTACAATTCTGGAAAATTAAAAATTTTAATGACCCCTTCATATGACGGGCTATATGCTAGTTATAAATAGCTACAATGAAAATCATTTATGGTCACTTCACATGAGTCATTAATGATTTTATGTATCTCCAAAGTTAACGTCTAGGCTATAACACAAATTAAAAAATGGGTAAAATTCACAGGATTGACAAAGCAGCAGAAGACATTTCTCAGAAGGATCATTATATTGCATATGAATGGATATATGAGATAGTTTCGTAAAAAAAATTACTGAGAGTGTACCAGATAATTCTCAGCCAAAAAACAAACCTTTTTTTTATCTGCGTTATAGGGTTCTTTACAATTCTGGAAAATTAAAAATTTTAATGACCCCCTTCATATGACGGGCTATATGCTAGTAGATTTATTATAAGTCATAAGTATTACTTACGGTTGATAAAGTAAATTTAGTGAAATAACATGACACTGTACACAGAAAGTGGTAGTCACTTAATGATTTTAAGTATCCCCAAAGGTAACGTCTAGGCTATAACACAAATTAAAAAATGGGTAAAATTCACAGGATGATTGACCAAAGCTATGCAGAAGACATTAAATCTCAGAAGGATCATTATATTGCATTGAAAATAAAAAAAAAATATGAAGATAAAAAAAAGTATGAAGATAAAAAAATTGAGAGTGTACCAGATAATTCTCAGCCAAAAAACAAACCTTTTTTTATCTGCCTTATAGGGTACTTTGCAATTCGGGAAAATTAAAACTTTCACTGACCCCTTCATATGACGGGCTATATGCTAGTTATAAATAGCTACAATGAAAATCATTTATTGCGTTTCCATTCTATGAGTCATTCCTTCATTTTTCGAATCAAACTCATTTTTATTTACTTTACGCCCACTATACGTTCCAGTACCTGTTGAGTAGAATTTTCCTAAATCCTTATTTGGAGGAAAGAATATTCTGCATTACTGTACAATCGGCAGAGGAAATGCGTTTTCGCTTTATTTATTTTGTTTCGCATATGAATGGATATTCAGTGGAGCGCTCAGTTTCGAAAAAAACGCCAAGATACTAATCTGAAAGGCAGCGACCGGTAATATTTCCCTTTTCTTGTGGAAACGACTTTGTATCGAAAAATGGCCATCGTACGTTTAGAAAAAGGGGTTCGAGCAACTGGAGCATTACATATGAAAGTCGACTTATCTGTATTTCGGATCTTAATAAGCTCGCAATTGTAGATTTGTTTGTAAAAAATGAGTTGCCGTACACTGTGGAAGGGTTAAGAAAATTCTCTGAATCAACTGAACTTTTGCAAAATTTCATCAAAATCAATCCCGTCATTTAGGAGGAGTTCTACTAGAAACACACTGACGAGAATTTATATATTGTGATTTATCTTGGTCAAATATAATCACTGTTCAGCCTGCAGGGAAAAAATGTTCCATACCATAATTTGCTGAAGTTTTCATTATGGGAAATATTATTTGAATTTGTACATTTGCGTTTCACTCGCAATAAACTGAAATTTTTTGAGCCGCAATGTATAAAGTAAAGTATTTAAAAGGTATCGTATAAAATTTAATTTTTTTTTTTTACAGAAATATAGTCATTGTAACTCGAGTCTCATTGTTAATTTTTCAAGGAAATTCTCAGAATTTATGATTTTTTACTAGACGTTGTCCTGTTTTAACACAAACTTGCACAATGTTTAAAAGAAGGGAAACTCGAATAGCAGAAACACAAAGTTTTTTATTGAGCACTCAACTCCTTAGTTGACAGAATACAGAACTGATTCATAATCTGAGCTACTTTTACACATTAATGGAATAGTCTAGAACACCGTTCCAGTAAATTAAAGTATATTCTAGAAATTTTAGAACACAAAAATGAAAAGGGAACTCATCATTAGATTAAATTAAAATTCCCACATCGCTTGTATGGGGATTCTATCCTGGGACTTCTCTTCCTGAAGCTGACCACTGCGCCACAGATACGTTGACAGTGAAGGGTTTCAAGTAGCATTATAATAATCTTAATAAGCTCGCAATTGTAGATTTTTAATTAAAAAAATTTTTTTATCTGTCAAAAATACGTGAATAGTTAAATCTTTTTAAGGTCAACTGATTGTACACAAAATTTCATCAAAATCAATCCACTCTTTTGGCTTGCCATTAATCTACTAGAAAAAATCAATTTTTATATATTAAGATATTTTCTTGTTTTTAAAACATCTGTAAGCTTAAGTAATCTGTTTATTTGATAGTTTTAGAAATCAGTTTACTATGAGTGATCAATTTTTCATTTTTCGAATGTTCTATATACCATAACCAAGCATTGAATAGCGCCAGCGATTTTATAGTTTTTTTTTCTTGCCGACTTAAAATAAAGAAAAATATTTAAAAGGTATGCAAAAAAGGTATTAATTTTTTTTTTTTACAGTCAAATAAGGATTATTTGTAAGTTTTTTCCTATGTAATTTTTCAAAAATTCTCGAATTGTATTATTTTTTCTTTGGTGCTAATGTAATTTACAATGTTAAAAATTTTTAATAGATTTTTTAAATTTTTGTTACGAGTAATTGTTCTCGGTGAATTATGCAGTGATTCGGTATGAATTGTGGAATTTGAGAATCATCTCTTAAAAGCACAATAAGGCAGATTTTTTTACCCGGCATTGCCGGAGCTTCATCAGTTGTAACATTTTTTTAAAATATAATAACACAAAAATGAAAAGGGAACTTGGGTATATTTTTCGAGAGCCACAAATAATCCATGAAAGAGCCGCATGTGGCTCGCTAGCCGCAGGTTGGGCCGCCCCTGCCATATAAGGGCAAGTCGTAAACAATCAGTGTTCAGATGCATTCGGAAATCGAATTTTGACATCTCTTGCTGTGTCGGAAACAATATGCTCGAAGCAATGGGATTAAAGCGATAAGTTACATTTCTACAGATTTATCTGTCAAAAATACGTCATAGTTAAATCATTTTAAGGTCATACTGATTGTCTATAGTTCATAGATAAACGTTGACCACTCTCTTTTGGCTTGCCATTAATTATGAATTAAAATCAATTTCCATATTCAGGTACTTAGAGTTTTTTTTTTTTCAAATCCTCTGTGGTTTTTAGATAATCTGTTTATTTGATAGTTTTAGAAATCAGTTTACTATGAGTGATCAATTTTGGTCATTTTTGTTCTGTTTATATGTAACCAAGCATTGAATAGCGCCAGTGATTATATAGTTTTTTTTTCTTGCCGACTTAGTAAAATAAAGAAAAATATTATTCAGATAATAGATATAAACAATTATTTACAGTCATCAAAAAGGATTTTTCTAGAAGTTTTTTCTATGTAGAATAATTTTGATGGGTAACCAAAATATATCTCTAGAGTATTAAAATTTGATTCTCTCAATTTAATTCGTTAAAAATTTTTAATAGATTTTTATAAAATTTTCAGTCGCATAACTGTTGCAGTAATTGCTCTCACGTCACTTAGCAATTAATGAGTTATGCATTTTGGTTAGACGTATCACTTTTCTTATAGGTTCGGCTATATCGAATCAAATCTTTTGTCCATTAGACGTCGTGATAACGAGATATGGCTCTACTGTTTAGTAGCTCCCCCATATTTTTAGTCGTTCTTAAGTAAATCAAATCTCATTTGTAAATAATAATGCATCGATGTTCGTAGCATAATCGTATGGGGCATGATTGTCTTTCGGTACCGGAATTTACGAATTAGAATCCTGCTGCTGGCAGAGGTAAAGGTTTGTAGTCATTGGAAAACGTATTTAGATAGTAAGTCCCGATCTAATTAACCTACATGTAGAAAAACAATTGATTGAAGTGTTACAAATTAAATCAATATTAAATATTACCTATATTCGATGTAGATTTGAATACTATAATCTTAGACGTAACGTCATTCAACTCTGTGAATTCTTTATTGAGACTTAATGAGGTTCATGCAAAAATTTGCAGCCCGTTTCCCTATTATTATCCAGTCACATGAGTTCTCACTGTCAATGCCTCTTTCAGAAACGTCATCGCATTGTTACAAGAGCAATTACATATCACGAACACAGTAAAAAAAAATTTACTTGTCCTTGACCAGTACGAAAGGTACGTGACTTCTGGCGTAAACAGGAACTCGATAAATTACCCTTTGCGTATTACTTTCTTTTAATGTTATGGTTTAGCCCTCGTGTAGCAAAAACAGTAGATCGTTGCGCTCCTAACCAAACTTATGGTAGGTAACAAAGTTTCTCTACAATATTACAGTGAGATTAGAACAAATTGTCTCAAAAAGTGCAAGTTCCATTATCTTTAACATAAACTGTAGTCGAACGATGGCCGATTGGTTACGGTTCTGGCCTTCGGTACCGGAGTTCGTGGGTTCCAATCCCACAGTGGCATAGATGTTCGCAGCCGTTCGGTATCGGCTTTAAGCTGTAGGTCCCGGTCTTATTAGCCCTCGTGTTACAAAAAGTAGATCGTAGCACTGCAAACCAAACCTAACATAAACTGTTCATTATAATCGTATGGGGCATGATTGTCTTTCGGTACCGGAATTTACGAATTAGAATCCCACAAGCTGGCAGATGTTTGTAGCCGTTCGGAAAACTTTAAAAGTAAGTCCGGTCTCATCAATTAACCTCGTGTTGCAAAAAGTAGACCGTGTTACAATTAAACCAAAAATATTACCTATATTCGATCTAGATACTATAATCTTAGATGTAACGTCATTCAACTCTGTGAATTTTTTATTAAGACTTAATGAAGTTTATTGAGAATTGCATTCATATTATAGTCAAGATTTCTCACTGTCAATGCCTCTTTAGAACATATCGCATTGCTACAAGAGCAATACATATCACGAACACAATAAAAAAAAAATTAGCTTGAAGTACGAAAGGTAGCTTCTGACGTAGCAACAGGATAGCAACAAATAGTAGCGTATTTCTTTCTTTTAATGTTACGGTTTAGCCCTCGTGTAGCCAAAACATTAGATCGTTGCTCTCCAAACAAAACTTACGGTAGGTGACTTAAAGTTTCTCTACAATATTAATATGAGCTTAGTACCAATTGTCTCAGTGCAAGTTCCATTATCTCTAGCAGAAATTCATTATAATCTTATGGGGCATGATTGTCTTTCGGTACCGGAATCTGCGGATTATAATCCTGCTGCTGCTCATTCACTTTAATTATTCATTTTTTTATTTTGTGTTACTGGCATCTTGAGTACCTATAATATCATTATGAACCGCTCACTTGCCATATTATGTACCTTCACTACTGGGGATATGTCCGTCAGAACCAAGTGCTCCAAAAATACTTTGGATGGCCGAATGGTTAGGGTGCTGGCCTTCGGAACCGGAGTTCGTGGGTTCGAATCCCACAATGGCATGGATGTTCGTAGCCGTTCGGAATCGGCTTTAAACAGTAAGTCCCGGTCTCATCAGCCCTCGTGTTGCAAAAAGTAGACCGTATCACTCCGAAACCAAACCAAAATTACCATTCTACTGGAAGAGAGTAAACTTAATCATTCCGCATCTGGAAGTAAACTTATAATGTATTAAAATTGCATTCATAAAGGAATTTAACTAATGAAAAATAACTAAAAACATAAATAGAAGATAGCAATAGAAGATAGCAATAGAAGATAGCAATAAGAGATAGCAATAGAAGATAGCAATAAGAGATAGCTATAGAAGATAGCAATAGAAGATTTAAAAATAACTAAAATGTTAATTTTAAAAAAATTCTGTAGAATTGGGAACAAATTGAATGTTTCACATACGTTTAATTCACGACGGAACTTGAGATTTGATTAGCACGGAATATATACTTTTAAAATATTGCTTAAAGCTTTGAGATAATAACACTGCATCGTGTTCATCTACTGTTTTTAACTGTAATCAAAGTCTGAAATTGTCAGTTTTGTAAACCCACTATCATGTATGGTTTCTTTTCTTGTAGATGTTATCAATGAATTCACGAGAGTTTTACTCATTACCTTATTCAGCTGTAATGCTTTATCCTTCATTATAGTTCGTGGAGTATCGGATGCTGATCCTTACAAACTCAGTGAAAGTAAATACCTTTCCTCTCATTTACTTTTGACAAAACAGGATATCATTCCACAACGAGAAGTAAAGCTTATACTGTATCAAAATTACATCCATAAACGAACTTCGCAATGCAACCCCCCTCCCCCCTTTAAACACCTCCATTGAGAGCGCTTTTGTGAGAAAGCTGGGCATAATCATCCCATATCCTGTTAACTCAGTCTGCGCTTTCAGACGTAACTAAAGAGTTCATCTCTGTGGAACCACGTGAGGCCAGGCTATCCTCGACCCGGCTGGGGAAGGGTTGACGATCTTTCCGCCCGAAAATTATCGAATGCAACTCGTAGAACAACTTTTCGGGAAGAGGAGTTTCCACGCTGGAAACTATTCCAAGTTGAAATTGGTGCATTGCGTCACTGGAGCCTGAACTCATAATCGTGGAAGCCCCGTGGCGTAATCGGCGAAAATTAAGGGGTTCCTTTTGCACACTCCGTCGATCTGACGACAGATTGGTTTTACTTTTTTTTACGAGGCAGAAGTTTGGATTTTGAAAGTCTGTCAACATCTAAGAATGTAGGTTTTCAGATAAAATCCTCAGGTTTTATTTTTACACTTGCTGGTCTAATATAAAACCCCGATGTATCAATAAATTTGTTAGAATTATATTAATAATAAATGAAACTGCATTTATTTCGAACTGTAGTCGTATTTGATTAACAATCCCGCCCGAAATCATGCAACTTAATTTTTATAGAGAAATTTGTCGCAACGTCACGAACTACTATAATGCCCTTCCCATTCATTTTCAGGTTTATAACAGCCAAGAGACAAACAATAAACTGCCTTTCCGTTTGAAACTAAAGCCAGAATTTTCATAAATTGAGATTTGCCCTACTGCGTGAAATCGCCTTATTGAAAGACATGAAGCTACGACAGCAACCTGAAGTTGCTACCTAGCTGTTGCTGACTCAAAAAGGTTCATCATGATTCGATTTAATTTTGTTCAACATGAGCCGATCATAGCGGGGAAGGGATGTGCACAGCACGTGAGTGGCTAGATTTAAGAGTGGCGAAATGATAATCTTCTAAACAATAATAGCCTAAGTTACCTGTTCGCCTATCCTCGAATTTATGAAGCGGTTGGACCTGGAATAGATAGAGGCATCCATATTCGATTCTTGATGAGTTAGCGTTAGCAAAATTCAAAACGAGTAAAGTTTATTATCTTCTTAACTTTCGGTCGAACGAAGGCCGATTGGTTAGGGTGCTGGCCTTCGGATCCGGAGTTCGTGGGTTCGAATCCAACTGTGGCATGAATGTTCGCAGCCTTTCGGAATCGGCTTTAAGCAGTAGGTCCCGATCTCATTAGCCCTCGTGTTGCAAAAAGTAGATCATAGCACTCCAAACTAAACCAAACCAAACCTAAATTAAACTTTCGATCCGATTCTAAAATAAGTTGGTATAAATATGTTTCATATCACAGCAAAAAAATACTACCGTCTTTAAAAGGTTTGAAATCTGCACCTTGTCCCCTTTTTGAGCGTTCAATGCCATTATTTCAAGTACTATTTTACCCGGTTGAGAGAACAAAATTAAATTTATCAATTTATCACATAGGTAAAAATAACATTTTTCTAGCATTATGACGTCATTCCTTAAACTATCTCACTTAATCATTTCTTTCAAATTATTTAAATACCATCTGCATCATTTTCATATGTTTTATCACTGAACTGAAATATTACGTAAATAATTGTCTTTGGTATTTGATTTAAATAATAGATTAGGTACATGTGATAATTTTAAATTTAATCATCGATATTAACAACAGATTCTATCTACCTCCAGGGTGTAGTGGAAATGATAGTTTCATTCCTTTACTTTCATTAATGACTGCAGCAAAAACAAATTTGGAAGAACTTAACGATAATTTCGACGTAGCAAAGAAAACTCTGAATTATCTTTCTAAATGAAGTCAACGTGATGCGATTCTAAACTGCATTCACAGTATCAGGAGACTTCAGAGGAGTATGAAGATAAATTGAGAGGGTACCAGATAATTCTCAGTCAAAACCAAAATTATATTTACGTCCAGAATGTATTAGAAATGATCGTTTCATTCCTTTACTTCCATTAATTACTGTGACAAAAAATTGGGAGGAACTTAACGATAATTTGGACGTAGCTAAGAAAAATTTGAATTATCTTTCTAAACGAATTCAACTTGATTCTTAGCTTCATTCACATTATCGGGAGACTTTAGAAGAGCATGAAAGTAAATTATTGAACATATACCAGATAATTATCAGCCAGAAAACAAACCACTTTTTTTACCCGACTCATAGAGTACTTTACAATTCTAAAAAACTAAAAATTTTACTGATCCCGTCATATGACAGGATATATGCTAGTTAACGTATAACGAAGCATGATGTTTGTAAAAAAAAAGGTGGCCAACTTTAATTTGCACATAGGTGATGGACATTTTAGGACCGGCACTGAATCCAACATGGTAAAAAGCAAGCACAACAGAGTAATTTCGTAACTACCAGGTAAAACATAGATCCCTCGGGTACGGGAAACCCATGCACATATGATGAAAGCGTGCCCCTGGGAGGTATTTCGAACTGCAAAGTTATTTTGTAATGTTGGGGAAGCATAAGGAAATTGCACAACCAGAAAACAATAAAAAAAAACAAGAAAAAAGATGAAAAAAACATTTTTCTATCATTATGACGTCATTCCTTTAACCATCTCATTTAATCATTTCTTATTTTAAATTATTTAAATATCGTCTGCATTATTTTCACACGTTTTATCACTGAACTTATATATTACGTAATTAATTTTCTTTTATATTTCTCTTAAATAATAGATTAGGTACGTATGTGATAATTTAAAATTCAATCAACGATTATTTTTTGCTGCAAGATAATTCTCAGCCAAAAAAAAACCATTTTTTTTTACCTGCCTCATAGAGTAGTTTATAATTCTGGAAAATTAAAAATTTTACTGATCCCGTCATATGACGGGCTATATGCTAATTGTTAATAAACATACATTCGTAAAAACTCGATCCATTGCTTGAATGTTCAATTTTTACAGAAACTAATTTGCATTGGCAAATTGTCTTTCCACGCAACTTAAATTTGTGTAACTAGTACGAATGCCAGACAAAATAATTTTATTCAAAAAACCTTTCTTTTGTTGAAATAAGTTTAATTTTTAAAAATCAAATACCCCCCCTTTTTGGTATCAATGAAAAGATATTGAAATAAAAGAATCGGGAATTTTTCCCTACCAAAGATTTTACCTTTCAGCCCTTGGTCGCAAATAAATCTTTGTCATGTAAACCAGACCTGCCAACTTTTGAATATTAAAGATAGTAGCACTTGACAAATTTTGAAATAAAAAAAAATAGTAGCACACTAATTTGCGAGGTAGGTTGAATTTCGAGTTTTTACACCATAAATCCTGGGCAGGCGTACGCGTGCCATAACACAATACACATACTAAATGATTGTGAGTATGTTTGCTGCCCAAACAAAACAATCAATTCTGCTAAAGTATCTAAAATCCCATATGCAATTTCAAATAGACAATATTTCATCTTCAAAATATCGTATAAATTTATATACATTTCTGAACTGAAAACGCCTCATAAAAAGTTAGATGAAGTATTTTATTTTCATTTATTTTGGTTGTGTTTAAATGTTATTTCACACCTTAATATTTTTGTAGTAAGAAAGAAATTTTAAAATATCTCAGAAATATACCGTGGGAAGAACACAGAAATATGTACATTATCAGACAAAAAATCTAATTGTTAATCAAAAAATTTCTACCTTTGAGAGACGATGGTATCGCACCTAGTTGCACGAAAATTGATCGGAAAAGTTTTTTACGGATTTCCTTATATCGCTTGTGAAAATATATTCATTCATTTTGATTTTCTAGGTGCGATGTAATTTTTTTTCCTGTGTATAAGTTGTGACGAAAAATAGTATTTTTGACCGATTTTCGAAGGATCGTAATTACTTGCTAAATTCGTAGAAACTAAGATTTTTTCGTAGCAGTTGGCAGGTCTGTGTAAACAGATGTTCTCCTAACATATTTGCTTCATGACGAAACAAATATTCTTGATAACATCAATGATTAAAGCCAGTAAAATGAGAAAATAAATTTTAATGATAGCATCCGTAACTGGAACCCATAACAAATATTCTTAAAACATTCAGAATTATCTTGTCCACAATTTCTCAAAAACATAAAAATGGGGACAAAACGAAAGTATCTCTTCCGGCTGACTGTAAAAAATGTTACGCTTGCCTAGTGTTTGAGAAAGAAGAAATTAAAGCTTATGGGCAAATATGTCTTGATTAAATAATTTTATACAATTAAATGCCTAAGGAATACAACTGGAATCAACTTATCATTTGTAGATATCGAAGACTGCTCTCGAGTCGGCGTCGGCCCTAAAAAACAATATGGCGTTGATTTTCCTCTTTCTCGTGTCGCTCCAAAAAATGTCTATCCCGCAAGCAGCGGATACCAGCAGCGTTCACCCTCTTCTCTCCTCTGGTAACAACCTTGTCCTCTAAAAAAATCCGACTGCCCCGCGGAGAAAAAACAGGGGTCCACTCCCGAACGGAGGGGTCAGAATCCCGAAAAACCAACGGGCCCTTCTATTGGTTGGGAGATTTGGTTTGGTTTGGAGCGCTACGGTCTACTTTTAGCAACACTAGGGCTAATAACACCGGTACCTACTGCTTAAAGCCGATTCCGAACGGCTACGAACATCGAACGGCTACGAATGCCATAGTGGGATTCAAATATACGAACTCCGGTTTCGAAGTTTAGCCCCCTAACCATTCAGCCATCTTTCGGCTATTGGTTGGGAGAAGTCTGAAGTTTCTTCTAGTTCAAACCGGTCCTGTACTGTATGTCATTGACGATGGCTCACGAGAAGGGGTAAAAAAAGCTGAACCGAATGTAACTTATTGTTACACTGACATATAGAGTAATCAACGTGATGTTGATTTGCAGTTTTGGTATGAAAACAACGTAGATTCATATATTTCGTTACATTTTTCAGTCAGCATTCACATGCTTACTCGTACGCAATTATAAAATGGTTTCTTCTGGATATACGGAGGTATAAAACATGGATATTCATCAAAATCTCGAGGCTGAACTGCTGATTACAATACTTCTATGTAATCTTCTGTGAAAGCTTCGCGAATGGGAAGAATAAAAATGCTAGTGCGCTGTTATAATTGTTAATTGACGAGCTTATACATATTCAATTTTTAATGTTGTTTGAATAAGAATCAGTATGAATAATTCAAAACAGACTTAATATCAAATCTTTTCCCTTGAGAAAACCGTAATAAATACCTACACCATATTTTTTACGAACGCAATATTATAATTATAAAGACACCGACTGCGTCTTCTTCCGAGTTTCAGAATTGATTTCACGACAGAGAATGAAACTTGTCTTTCCATTCGAACAAGGTTGCAGATGAGACGATGGACTGCTGTTGGCGTGTTTCGGACAAATGACATCTGTTGAAAATCAAGTTCCTGATTTCGAATGCTGTCCCGCGGCCAGACTGCATTCGCAGTTCCGCCCGCAGCTGATTTATGGCTGTCATGTGCTCATAAAAGATCTTTTCTTGCTCTACAACGGGATTGAGATGATGGATCTTTTATGTGCTTTAAATGTAATCCTTGAGGTATAAACGAGCTTACTCGTGGAAATCATAAATCCTTTCTTTTCTTTCTGGAACGTTTTGGGATTGTCATCCTTCTGTGGAATTTTGCAGTCCACATGATCTGCCAGAACTCTTGGATGAAAAAGAAATGCTTTACAGCTTTAATAAGAATTTAGGATGTTAGGGTAGAATCCCGGATTCTTAAAAGAAAAAAAACTTGTGTTCTGCATTGGAATTTTGAATTCGAGTTTTCTTATCAAAAGACAACTTTAACACACAAAATGTAGACTTAACACATTGCATGCGGGATACGTACTAGTACGCTTTCTGCCTATTGATACTTGAATGCGTGACACGTACTAGTACATTTTCTGACAATCGATACTTGAGCGCGGGACATGTACTATTACGTTTTCTGACAATTAATACTTGAGCGCGGGACATGTACTATTACGTTTTCTGACAATTAATACTTGAGCGCGGGACACGTATTAGTACTTTTTCTAAAGATTGATACTTGAGCGCGGGGCACGTACTAGTACGTTTTCTGACAATCGATACTTGAGCGCGGGACACGCACTAGTACGTTTTCTGACAATTGATACTTGAGCGCGGGACACGTACTAGTACATTTTCTGACAATCGATACTTGAGCGCGGGACATGTACTATTACGTTTTCTGACAATTAATACTTGAGCGCGGGACATGTACTATTACGTTTTCTGACAATTAATACTTGAGCGCGGGACATGTACTAGTACGTTTTCTGACGATTGATACTTGAGCGCGGGTCAGGTACTAGTACGGGTAAGTGTAACAACATACTTTGTTTGTGGGTACAAAAATAACGGTATATACGGAAAAATGAAGCTGAATGTTCTTGTGTACTGCATAGATTCTGGAGAAATTTAGACAAATGAAAACTAGATTTTACATTATTAGTTTTATGATTGCTCTTTTCGTTTTTTTATAATGTAAAAATGTTTATATATAACATAATTCGAAAAAATTAAAACTATATAGTACTATTTCTATTTGATTTTTCATATTTACGATACTATTATAAATTTATCCACTAAAAAATATATTTTTTGTTTACAAAAATCTTACGATTGTTATTTATATATTTTTTATTATATGTTTGTTCATATAATTCAATATAAAATACGAAAAGTTGATTAAAAAATAATTTTCGACCTATTGAGATTTAACTGAATAACTAAATTGACGCGCAAAACGCCCGATCCCGGTACATTTCCGCTGCGATATGTACCCACACACAATGTGTTAAAAGAAGCAAGAAATACTTAATGTCCAATAAACTGTTTTTTTTCTTGCACCGGCAGTAACGTCATACTTTGTTTTTCGTATTTTTCTGGTAAACTACGAATCGTACAGAAACGCTTCTTTGGGTAGTTTTTATGTACTCCTAACGAGGAATCTATCTGTGTGGAGTTTATAGGGTCGTTTTGGGACACCCTGTATATTTAGATCTTTCAATGGATAAACGTCTGTACAAGAGATAAAATAAAAACGCAAAAGGTTTTTGTAATTTTCTTTATAAAATTAGAAATGCTTCAAAATGAGGCGTCCCATAAACCTAAGTGTTAATGTTCTTATAAGGCGAAGATAAGTTTAAAAACAGTTAAAAATACAAAAATAAATAGATCCCAGAAAAAAAAGTTTAATTCATGAGAATTGTTTTGAATATAAATTTTCTGTTATTGCCAAAAATGAGTGTCGGAAAATTATGGCGGGAACCTTTCATTTTCCGTATCTTCCTTGCGCGGTGACATCATACAATCTCGTACCACGGTCTGTTGAGCCCGATAGCAAAAAGTTGCCAATTCCCAAATGAGCTAGTCTCATGTGCAATAGTGTGACTGTCTAGAGAAAATTTTTGCCGCGGGGCTTACGATGTTAGAGTATCCATCTTTAACGATGCTTAATACAGTAGTTACCTTTTGCTTTTTTGGAACTACTCTCTTCTGTTGGCGAGGATCTTGATATCAAATTTGTTCATAGTCGATTTGCGAAGTTACTCTAGTGTATAGTCTTTAAATGTCTGATCCTTACCTTGAAAATTTCAGACAAAAAAAAGAATTTGAATGCTAAAGCTAAATTTATGAATTTGTGCGCTGTGCTTTTAAAGTAGCTAACAGTTCTATGTTATAAAATACTGGACTATATTTTCTTTTTAATTGACGTTTGAAATATATCTTTTAAAATATTAAGTGTTTAACTCATGTTTTTCGTCGCACGCTTTGGATTTGCAGGTTGGTTGTAAGGGAATGTTTTCATGCAGTCCTCATTTAAAATGTTTCTCTTTAGTGTTAAGATATATTTTCTATGGCATGGATGTTCGTAGACGTTCGGAATCGGCTTTAAGCAGTAGGTCCCGGTCTCATTAGGCCAAACGATGGTCGATTGGTTATGGTGCCGGCTTTCGGTACCTGAGTTAGTGGGTTCGAATCCCACGGTGGTATGGATGTTCGTAGCTGTTCGGAATCGGCTTTAAGCTGTAGGTATAGCTCTCATTAGCCCTTGTGTTGCGAAAAGTAGACCGTAGCACTCCAAACTAAACCACACCAGACCCGATCTTAAGCCCTCGTGTTGCGAAAGTAAACCGTAGCGCTCCAAAAATCAAACGTGTAGTATGAAATAATATCTATACGTTAAAGAAATGGTTATCAACATAAACAGGTTTTTTCCGAGCTTTTACGCTTTCATGCGTTATCAAACTTTACAGTATGATCTAAAACTTATCAGCCACTCAGAGAGGCAAAGATTGATATCTTTATCGTGTTAATGCATATTTTTACTAGATTTGAATGCTAAAAAGAGCTATGAACTGTTTACATGCATTACAAGCTGCAGGTGTTATCAAACTCTAAAACGCACAAAGTAACATTTTAAATTCAAGAATCCACGTTTGCTTATCTATTTTGATATGGAGATATTTGCCTTAAAATAAAAAATTTAAAAACTACTTTTTCACCAAAAACTGAATTTAGCTTGTCTGAACATTTAATATTATCAAAGTCTATATGAAAGTCTCAATTTTTTAAGCGTAGTTACTACATATTCCAAGAGTAATCTTGCATTACTCTTTTTATCATTAACCTTTATATAGCACGTTTACCAGATTGTAATGTCTCGAGGACCACGGTAGAAGCCTTATGCATGTTTGGGGGCCACATTTTCAGAATCAGTTAATTTTCGAAAACAAATTGCGAGAAGGACAGTGGTACTATATAATAAAATATATAAGTCGTACTATATAATAATAGTGGTAAAATATTTATTGTGTAATCTTATAAATAAAAGTCATTGCATATGTGTATGTATGTATGTATGTTACATCTCCTTAATACTGCGTTCTAAAAATTACTTTAATGTATATGTGTATATGTAAACTATATATGTATATGTGTATAGTATTGTAATTATTTTATATATGTGTTATGTGTATAGTGTGTATGTTATATATTTGTATGTTTTTATGTGTGTATGTGTATATATGTGTGTATGTGTATATATGTGTTTTATATATTTTATGTGTTATATATGTTTTTATATTTATGTGTTAAATATGTGTGTTTATATATGTGTGTTATATGATGTGTGTATATATGTGTGTGTGTATTATGTGTGTTATTATGTGTGTGTGTACATGTGTATTGTGTATATAATATGTGTGTGTATTATACATGTGTTTTTTTTAAACATGTGTATGTGTGTATATATACTGTGTTTTTGTATATATACTTTTTTTGTATATACATGTGTATTTGTATATAACATTTATTGTGTATATATACATGTGTTATCTGTGTGTTTTTTATTTTATCTTTATATATAATGTGTATCTTGTATATATACATGTGTATTTATATATCATGTGTATGTGTGTATAATTGTGTATGCGTGTGTATATATACATGTTTGTGTGTATATCATGTTAATTGTGTATATAAATGTGTATGATATACAGTGTAGTATGTATATATAATGTGTATTGTGTATATATAATAATAGTGTGTATATATACATGTGTATGCGTGTATGTGTATATATACATGTGTATGTGTGTATGTACGTGTGTATGTGTGTATGTGTATATGTATATGTGTATATGTGTATATATGTGTATGTGTATATGTGTGTATGTGTATATGTGTGTATGTGTATATGTGTGTATGTGTATATGTGTGTATGTGTATATGTGTGTATGTGTATATGTGTATATGTGTATATGTGTGTATGTGTATATGTGTGTATGTGTATATGTATATATGTGTGTATGTGTATATGCATGTGTACGTGTATGTATGTACATGTGTAGTGTATATGTATTTGTGTATGTGTTTGTGTATGTATATATGTATGTATGTGTGTACATGTGTATGTGTGTATGTACATGTACATGTGTGTACGTGTATATATACATGTGTATGTGTATATGTATTTGTGTGTATGTGTATATGTACATGTATATATGTATATGTATATGTATATATGTATGTGTATATGTATATGTGTGTATATGTACATATATATCACTGCAAAAAATACTGCCAACTGTAAAACGTTCAAAATCTATCCCTTCCTCCTTTTTCGACCGATTTATTCCATTATTTCACAGATAAACCAATTTCTTAAATGAAAGTTTAGTAGGCATGACAAGTGTTTCGTAAATGAACTAAAATTTTCGTACTTTAAATTGGGAAATTCTTTCACATCATATTAATGCCTGTATATATCGAATTAATAGGTCAATTAATTTCCTATATTAATACTAAATACTAAATTTCACTCATCTGTCAAGCTGACTGAGATACTATACTAAGTTTGCATAAATGAATTTTAAACCAAATATGTAAGCAATGGAATATGTTTATGATTAGTTACATTTCATTTAATCTTTTAGCATTCTAGTTCATAGGATAATATACAGTCTAAGCCTCTTATGCTATCCATGAATACAGACTCTAACGAAACCGTTAACTGTGCAAAATCGCTGTAAGCTTCATCAATGTATCACTAGTGTTAAAAGAATTGCAGAAAACTTAATCAGTGATTTAGTTCAATGATATTCTATAGGGACGGTTTGGGAAAATAATTTATTTGAACTAATATTTGAACAATTATTTGAACATATAAATTCAGCGCAGTATTCCTACTGTATAAGGTTTAATCAACTTCGTATTTTATTTTATAAAAAATGCATTTATACTCACAGTAACAATAGTAATAAAAGCAATGTATGCATGTTTAAGTAATATTAAAGCACGTTTGACTTTCCTCTACGTCGATTTTTTACGTAAATTTAATTGTTAGTTACCTATTAATACATGGAGTTCATCGGTTGGAATCCCACTGTGGCATGGATGTCCGTAGCCGTTCGGAATCGACTTTAAGCAGTAGGTCCCGGTCTCATTACCCCTTGTGTTCCAAAGAGTAGACCGTAGCATTCCAAATCAAACCAGACCTGTCACATACGTTGTCATTCTTTACTTGCGCAATGTTCCTAACAGTCATTCTTAAAGCATTATACATGTATGTGCATATTCATCTTGTGTATGAACACATAATTGATTATTTATAATTCATTCCCCCCCCAAGAAAAAGAACGTAGTGCTCCTAGCCAACCCTTGTTTGCGAAAGCATATTCATTATACTTATTCACATATTTAATTCTCAACTTGCAATTTTACACACTATCTTTAAATCATATAATTTGTTACATCATACAATTTAAAAGGGAATTTTAACTTCCTGTAGTCAAAATAAAAAAACGATTATTATTATTATAATGAAATGAAAAGTCGGGCATTTTAGCCAAATGTATGCCTTGATAACCATAGCTTTGTCTTGAAAATAATCGAAAACTTTGAACAATGGGAGTCTTAATCTGTTGAGACATCTCTCCGGAGAAGGGTTTCTTTATTATTGAAAATTATGTCGCCACTTTTTTTTTATAGTTTTATAATGAAACGTGACCCAAAACCTAGAAAATCATGAAACCACTAAATGTTTACCGAAAAAAAAAATGCCTGTTTAACAAGCGAGAAATTATTCAAAATGTTTAAATTTCAAAAATACTAAAAGTAAGTTTCTTTATAAATGTGATTTGCTTCACTCGCAAAAAAATTTTTGAAATGTTCTCGGGCATACAATCGTGTTAAAATATTTTTTATTCACAAAATGAACAATCTCAATAAATAAATATATCTAAAAAATACAACTAGAGATGTTAGTTCATTTTGTAGTGTTATACAATACCACAAATGCGTTCATGCTACTTTAATTTGATATTAGCAGGTTTCAGTTCTTTTCCAAATACCCATAAAAGAATAGGGTATTGTCTAAAATAGTCTTTTCGAGGTACGAGGTCCACACGTTAAAATCTCTGCTTTAATCTCTATATGTCCGTCTGTCCTCGACTTTATAAAGCTGTTGGACCTGGAATGGATAGAGGCATCCATATTAGATTCTTGATGAATTATAGTTAGTAAAATTCAAATAGAGTAAAGACAAAAAAAAAGACAAAAACCTAAAAAAGACAAAACCTAATATTTCCCAATCTAAAAGATGTGTAAAATAATCATTCTAATTATTTCTCATTGTCAAATTTTTAACAGTTTTTAATATTTTTAAAATTTTTATGTCACGTAGCTTTTTAACGCTTAGGTTTACAGAATATATCAGATATTTTACTTCAATACTGTTTTATATTTACTATTTTATATTATACTTTTGGATACTTTAGTTTCTAGTTAAAATATGCCAAATATTATCTTGTTGGTGGGTAAATTTTAATTTATTACATTTGGTGTATACATTTTTATATTTTTAAAAATATATTACTTTAAAAGACAAAACTTAATTAATATTTCCCAATCTAAAGCGTTAATAAAAGATGTGTAAAATAATCTTTCTAAAATAAGCAGAATATTTTCCGATTGTAAAATTTTTAAGTTTTTAATTTTAAAATTTTTATACGTTACATAGCTTTTTAACTTTTATGTTTACAGAATATATTGGATATTTTACTTCAACTAGTTCAATTTCTTTACTTCAATTACTTTAGTTCCAAATAAAAATATGCCAAATATTATCTTGAGGGTGATTGAATTTTCATTTATTACATTATTATGTATGTGTATATTATCATGTATATATTTTTTCATATTTTTAAAAATATATTACTTTAAAAGACAGAACTTAATAATTTCAAATCTAAAGCGTTAATAAAAGATGTGAAATAATCATTCTAAAATAAGCATAATATTTTGTTTTGTAAGGAATCTGAAAAGGCTGCTTTAATCAACTTTTTAATTCTTGGCACTATGTCCGGTATTAAAGGAATTATAAAAAGAATTCTATAATCAAAGCATTTCTTTCTCACGAACTTCATGTATGTGACATTTTAAGTATTTTCGACTGATGACAGCTCTCAACTCTGGTGATTAAGGTAATTATGAAAAAGGAAATTTTTAAACTTGCATACTTCAATGCAACGCTGTATTTCAAGTGCCGCGTTCCTCGACACATTTTAATCATGTACTTCTTTTAGTAATAGATGAAAAATGACTTCCTGTTTGGAAGCGAATATTCACTTTAATGGCTTTTTAAATGTGGCTGTTTTAGATAATTATGGAAATGAAGCACAGAACATTTCCAGATTCTTAACTCTTTCGAAATATGTGCATTGTTTTAAGTATGCTTTAAATTTAATTTCTGTCTCAAATTTAATTTTTATGAGTTGAATAGTATAGTAAACTAGCATGTAGCCCATGATATGACGGGATCATTAAAGTTTTTAATTTTCCAAAATTGTTAAGTACCTTATGAGGCAGGTAAAAAAATGGTTTGTTTTTTAGCTGAGAATTATCTGGTACACGCTCAATAATTTATCTTCATTCTCCTCCAAAGTCTCTCGATATTGTGAATGCAGTTTACAATCACGTTAAATTCATTTAGAAAGACAATTCAAAGTTTTGTTAGCTACGTCGAAATCATCGTTAAGTTCTTTCCCATTTTTTTTCCACAGTAATTAATGGAAGTAAAGGAATGAAACTATCGTTTCCACTACACCCTTGTGGTAGACAGAATTTGTGGTTAATACCGGTGATAAAATTTTCATTGCAACAAAAAATAATGGATGATTAAATTTAAATTGATCACATATGTACCTAATCTATTATTTAAGACAAATATAAAAGAAAATTATTTACGTAATATCTAAGTTCAGTGATAAAACGTATGAAAATAATGCAGACGATATTTAAATAAAGAAATGACTAAATAAGATGGTTAAAAGAATGACGTCATAATACTAGAAAATAATCATTATTACCTATTTATTATGTGATAAATTGATAAATTTAATTGCTTGCTCTTTACGGAGAAAATAGGGCTTAAAATACTGGCATTAAAAGCTCGAAAAGAGGGAAAGGGGTGGATTTCGAAAGTTTTTTTCTGTGGTATGAAGTATATTTCTACCAATTTATTTTAGATTTGGATAGATACTTTAGGAGAATTAAAATATACCACACTTAAATTAACTAAATTTCTTAATTTGTTTTAAATTTTTACTGTTCATGAATTTTTTTTGTTTTGTTTTGGGTATTGTTGAATTTTTAGTAACACCATTTGAACAATACTTGTTTTATCTAATAAAGTTGAAATTTTAGTCACTTTACTTTCATTGTTTTTCGCTAAATTTTTCTATGCGACCATTTATATTGCGTTCGACATATATACATTACTTACCGCTTGTGGGACTTTTAAAAATAAATTCCGAAGTTAACTGCTTAACAAACACCATATTGTAAGTTGAATAATAACCATGGGTTTTTTTTTATTATTTACCTCTAAACTGAAAGTGTCACAATGTGTAACAGACACTTGCCAAAAAATCTTCAAGTACCACTCTTGGTCTATAACATAGTCAGTCGTCACGGTAAATTACCATTTCTTCCACATTCTTATTCTACACAACGTTATAGCGACCGTTAAAATTCCGTTGCGTCCACGATATCACATGTCAGCATCCCCCAGGTGGAATAAATATAATCCGCACCTATTTTTTTCTTTTTCTCTCGACGATAAAAAAACAATAAAGCCTCATTCAACGTGACAAAGTGGCATCAGTGTCTCAATTCGGCGTTAGCATATTACCACTCTTTCCTTTGTTTTTCTCCCCAAAAGGCACGATGTGATATTCCTAAATATATATTATGTGCGTGAACTTATTCTATTTCCGGATCGTTAGCGCTTCTAAGAGACGGTCAGATTTCAAGAACTTGACGGAAATTGTAAATTTTTGCAAGTTTACATTGTTTAACTTTTGCGAACATTTACAAGTAACGCATTAAAAAGTAGTAAGGAATCCGGGTCCATTTAAAGCATTTTTTATTTAGCGGAAATTAGTTTTATATTTCTGTATTCTGATTTTCCTTGTTTAAATTCCTACTGTACATAATAGTTTTTACGTCTACATCATTATCTGCATATCTGGTTATGTTCTTCATTATATGTATTAATCGGTGTATAAATCTACCAAAATTGCTAAATTCTTAGTAATAGCTTTTACGCCTACATCATTATCATCTTTTCTGGTTATGTTCTTCATTATATGTATTAATCGGTGTATAAAACTACCAAAATTGCTAAATTATTTGTAATAGATTTTAAGCCTACATCATGATCTGTTTTTCTGGTTATGTTCTTTTTAATAATCATTAATCTGTGTATAGAACTACCAAAATTACTATATTCTTAGTAATAGGTTTTACGCCTACATCATGATCTGTTTTTCTGGTTATGTTCTTTTTTAAGTATTAATCGGTGTATAAAACTACCAATATTGCTAAATTCTTAGTAATAGATTTTAAGCCTACATCATGATCTGTTTTTCTGGTTATGTTCTTTTTAATAAACATTAATCTGTGTATAGAACTACCAAAATTACTATATTCTTAGTAATAGGTTTTACGCCTACATCATGATCTGCTTTTCTGATTATGTTCTTTTTATAAGTACTAATCGGTGTATAAAACTACCAAAATTGCTATATTCTTAGTGATAGTTTTTACGCCTACATCATCTGCTTTTCTGCCTATGTTCTTTCTTATAAATATTAGTCAGTGTATAAAACTACCAAAATTGCTAAATTCTTCAATAGGGAAAACCATTAAGGAGTTTTGGTGTTTAGCTGTGAGGGCTTTTATAACGTAAATTTAGTTTAAGAATTCATGTGATTGTTAGCTAGAATTGTTGATACGCAATACGAGCAATTCCAACCCCTGCATTATTAATATTAAACACTTTTAGAAATGAAAAAACAGGCTTCATTCAAACTTGAGTTCACAAGAATAAGCAAGACGATTAGAAAATAGTTACCCGCTTTTGTTCTTAAACTAAATTATGTAACCATAAAAATATAAACAGTAACAGTTGAAATGTGAATGTTATGATGTACGAAGCAGCAATACACTATTGTTTCCAAGTCATGCTACCTCAAACCTGAAGAATTTTGCCTTAAAATCGATCTATTTTAACCTGCACAAAAGTAGACTGTATAGACACGAAATATCAACAAAGTTTTGCAAAAATAGACTTTGCCTGAACTTTACTTACAGCAATTTTCGTAGAAAATAAAACAAAACAAAATAAAATCTCAAACTACCTTTGGAAGCAGGATTTTCTAACCTCCATCAGGAGAAGCATATTTGAGTTTTTTTCGCCCGCACTTAACATAATTTACCTTTTTAATTAATTGCTCGTGTAATTAATGAACAATAGGATCCAAGCTACTAATCTGTTATCCAACCCAAGAAAACAAGTAAAGAAATCAATTCCTTATTCTCACAGCGATGAACTAAAATACAGCCTTTTTTTCTTCTATTCATGGCATCATTCTTGACCCGGTTCACTCCAGAATTGTTGTTTTCAGTCAGATCAAATAATTAACCATTTATCGGTGTGGTATTCGCCAGGGAATGTAAGACATCGATAATGTGTAAAGAAAAGGTTATAACTATTAACCTATTTATGCCTGCATTCTTTTGTTCTATTACTGAACTCGCATTTGTAAGGTTATGAGCCTTTTTTATTTACAAAACGCATACTAAAATGGGTGAAGATAAAAATTATCTCGATCTCTTAGAATTTGTTTTCACCATTTTGTTCGTTACTTGTAGACAGACAGACAAGTCCGTTTCTTTTTCAACGGTAGACTGAGGAACAAAGTAGAAAAAACCATACATTCAACTTTTTGTTTTAATTTTTTTTATCATTGTTTTAACTTTCATAGAAAGCAACGATTTTGTAGGTTCTTTTAAGATATCGTAGAATATTTTATCTAGCAATTAGATGGGCAATACAATTATGTCCATAATTTGTATCAGGACGCTTGATCTTGTTACTCGCTTTTTAAGAAATTATCAGAATTTCCTAATATTACAAAAATATACATCTTGTTGCAACAGAATATAAATAAACTAGCATATGGCCCGTCATATAACGGGATCAGTCAAATTTTTAATTTTCCAGAATTGAAAAGTACTCTATGAGGCGGGTAAAAAAATTTCTAAAATGTCCTTAAAATAGGACTTACATTATATTAGGAAAATATATATATATATATATATATATATATATATATATATATATATATATATATATATATATATATATAAATGAATTTGTGTCTGTGTGTGTGTACTCGATAGACTCAAAAACCATGCATCCAATCGCCATGAAAATTTGGGAAATTATTAGGTACATCCCTGGGAAGATTTTTGTAAATTTTTAACGTTCGAAATCCATTCCTTCCCCCTTTTTCGAGCGTTTAATGTCATTAATCCAAGCATTATTTTCTCCAGTTAAACGCAAACGATTAATTTTTTAATTTATCGCCTCATAACTAAGTGAAAAAAAGCAATATTTCTAGCAATGTGACGTTATTCCGTTAATCCTATTTAATTGTTTTAAATGCAGTTATCCTCGGTTAAAAGCAGGAGATTAAAATTTTCAATTTATCACGTGATAAAAGGTGAAAACGATATTTTTGTATCATTATGACGTCATTCCTTTAAATATCTCATTTATTCATTTCTTATTTTATATTATTTAAACATCGTCTGCGTAGTATCAATTCGATTTGACCTGAAAATTGAAATATAAAGTGATCAAATTTCATTTCTATGTGACGCAAATTACAGCATTTTTATATAAGAACTAATTTTAAATTTAATTCTTGGTTAATTTTTACGTTACAATGAAATGTTTATCAACAATATTCTAACAACAAAAAGTTCAAATTTTAGTGATTCTCGTGGGCAAATATAAAAACCTATCCTTTTATAAAGTTATCTTTATATTCATATGGTTGTTAATATAAGGGTGCGTTTCTGTTGCATACAAAACCATGTGGTTTGTCCTTAATTTTGAACAACATTAATTAATATCAACAAAATTAGCACTGTTCCTGTCAAAACCTCTGCTTCACCGTAGCGAAGCACGAGCACACTTGCTAGTTATATAAATCTAATCAGTTTATGGATTAGTTTAAAAAACTAAATCTTCACATAAACATGTTTAATTAAGCTTCATCGTCATACTTTTCATTATCAAAACCAGCGAGGACCCTTTTTAAATTTTGGTAGAAACGCGTAATGAATGAAATTTGACGCAAGAGGACTGACTCTCTATTACCGAGCTTCCTTTCATTTCTGGTGGAAAGATAAAAAGCGTTCGTGACCTGATGATGGAAGAACAAATAAATGTTAGGAAGTTGAAATACCTCATAAAGTTTAATGCCTGAACAAAGACAAGAGCAATGCCTCTTAATCGCTTGCGTCAGATAGATGCTTTATGAAAGGCCTAACAGGACGTAAATGAGACAATTTTTACCATTGTAGTTTTTCTATGGGGCATCAGTTTCACGTGAGAAAAGATATGTTTACTCTATCCAAAAATAAAAAAAGGTTTTATTTGCTGATAATATAATTTTGAACGAAAGTGACAATAATGCCGAGAGTAGGTCTGGAGCGTTTGTATGAGGTATGATTCTAAAACTATAAATTATGCGTTAATTAAAAAAATAAAGCATTTTGAATTGAAAAATGTATAAACTATTCTTTGTGTACTAGCATATAGTGCGTCACATGACGTAATCAGTAAAAGTTTTTAATTTTCCAGAATTGAAATGTACCATATAGAGCAGGTAAAAAAAAATTGTTTGTTTTTTGGCTGAGAATTATTTTTCAACAAAAAATAATCGATGATTAAATTTAAAATTATCATATATGTACCTGATCTATTATTTAAGCCAAATAAAAAAGAAAATTATTTACGTAATATCTATGTTCAGTGATAAAACGTATGAAAATAATGCGGATGATATTTAAATAATTTAAAATAAGAAATGATTAAATGAGATGGTTAAAGGAATGACGACCTAATGCTAGAAAAAATGTTATTTTTACCTATTAATTATGTGATAAATTGACAAATTTAATTGCTTGCTCTTAACCGGGGAAAAGAAGGCTTAAATAATGGCATTAAACATTAGAAAAGGGAGGGAAGGGTGGATTTCGAACGTTTTAAAGATGACAGTATTTTTCGCTGTGATATGGAAGCATATTTATACCAATTTCTTTTTAGAATCGCATCGATAGTTTAGGAGAGAAACATCCGAACGCCGAATTCCGCTGATGGCTTGGATGTTCGTAGCCGTTCGAAATCGACTTTAAGCAATAAGTCTCATTAGCCTTCGTGAGCAGAATAGTAGACCGTAACACTTCAAATCAAACCAAACCAAACCCACCTCAAACAATTTTATTTTGTAGACGATCACTCAGCAGTTTGTTTATATGAATTGAAATTAGTAGATTGCAAGAAGAAAGACTAATTTAAAGACAAACTAAAATTAATAATAATATAATCAAAATAAAATTTAATGAAGAATAATTGGTGGTTTTGCAGATGTTCACTTGCATCAACCAATGAACGGATGTCCACAACCGTTTCTGCTATGCTAATCTCAGGCAATAAGCAAGAACGTATGAGCGTGTCTAGTTTTGTACCGATTTGTAATGGATTTCATCAAAGAAAGAAAATGGACCTCAAAATTATCCTTGATTGCCACAATTTCAAAAACTATGATTTAAAGCTAGAATGACGCCTATCGATTTTTTATTCGCTGGACTAATGTAAATGTATGATAGCCAGAGCGATTTACGAAACGGCGATATACAGCAAGTAGTCAGAAAATCAAATAAATTAGTTTGTTGAAATCCATAAAAAAATTTTATCACATTAAATATAAAATATACTGTTGAGAGTAAATTATAACGAAAATTTTACTACTACATCATATTTAGAAATTATAGATAATAATAGAAGAGTTTTCTTCTAGATACGATTTTGCGATTAGAACCGTTCTAAGATTTTTCATAAATCCATTCAATGTTACTGAAGATGATGTTCTTGAATTAGATTCAGTGTATTTCGAGCTTCAAATCGAAGACCTAGAATTAGAAATAACTTGCAAAGTGATATTATTTTAAAAACCATAGAAATAATGTGATAAAAAGTTTTGGAATTTAGTCGATGAAATAAGTATCTATTTTAAGGAAAATTGCGCTAAAATATTATATTGTGCAACATACAAAGTCTTTGTTCTCAATATAAAAATTTGAAATCAAAATAAAAATAAATGACTCACATTTAGATAATTGTTTAAGCAACTCTAAATATATCAATTATAAGAAATTAGCTGAAAATAGACACCCAAGTTTCACACTGAATTATATGTAATTCAGGCACCAACAAAATAAGTTATAAAAAATGTTTTTTGTACCTATTTAATGGATTTTCTGAAAATGGGCCTCAATTTTCAAATTGATTGCGCTTAGAAAAACTATCATTTAAAGCAAAGGATTGACATTCAAATTGTCTTGAATTTCCGCTATTTGATTATTTAAGAGGGATAATCTGTATTAAGCAGATCAGTTCTGAAATATTAGCTAATCATTTAAATATTATTTTTCTGAAATTCCAAATATTTTTTTCTTAAATGTTACAATGTTTGTTAGAGTAAATGTATCTGCTTTCACTCGAATAGTTCCTATATTAATACTAAATACTAAAGTTCACTCAACTGTAAAGCTGACTGAGATACTATACTGAGTTTGCATAAATGACTTTTAAACCAAATATATAAGCAATGGAATATGTTTATGATTAGTTACATTTCATTTAATCTTTTAGCATTCTAGTTCATATGATAATATACAGTCTAAGCCTCTTATGCTATCCATAAAGCCAGACTCTAATGAAAGCGTTAACTGTGCAAAATCACTTTGAGCTCCATCAATGTATTACTAGTGTTAAAAGAACTGTAGAAAACTCTTAATCAGTGATTTAATTCAATGATATTCTAAGGGAAGATTTGGGAAATAATTTATTTGAATTAATGTTGAACATATAAATGCAGCGTAGTATACCTACTGTATAAAGTTTAACCAACTAAATATCTTATGTTATAGAAAATGCATTTATATGCACAGTAACAAATGCTATGTATGCATGTTTAACCAATTGAGGACCAGCACGTAAATGCTATACGAGTCGACCGTTGTGAAAAGCGTTGCCGTTTACGCCATCTAGTAATTAAATCTAGCATTTAAAAATTAAAATAAAACTTTCAGATCTCCTATTACGCATACGCGACGCTGGTCTCTCAATATCAACCGTAGATCATCGCGTGGAGGCGACGCTGGACTGATAAGAGTGAAATCGCTGCGTCGCGTATACGAGACGTTGGTCGCAAAGGGTTTAACTAATACTAAAGTACGTTGGACTTTTCTCTACGTTGAGTTTTTAAGTAAATTTAATTCTAGTCTGTTAATTGCCTATTAACACATGGATATTCAATTCATCGGTTCGAATCCCACTGTGCCATGGATATTCGTAGCCGTTCGGAATCGGCTTTAAGCAGTAGGTCCAGGTCTCATTAGCACTTGTGTTCCAAAAAGTAGACCGTATAGTTCCAAATCAAACCAGACCTGTCACATACGTTGTCATTCTTTACGTGCGCAATGTTCCTAACATTCATTCTTAGAGCATTATACATGTATGTGCATATTCATCTTGTGTATGAACACATAATTGATTATTCATAATTCATTCTCCCAGTATATTAGATTAAAATAAAAAGTCGTGACTCTTATATAAGCCAAGGAGTACTTTGACCTGAAATAAAATATGTATTGTTGAAATCACCTCTGAGGCTGACCTTATCATAGAATGGGAGAATTTGGATTAGAGAAAGAAGTTTTTCCATAGGGGGCATTTGCCTGTTAAAACATTCGTCCATACAACGTCGCGGATTTTGTTGACCATTTTATTATGGGAACACCATACAAGCGGCCGATATTACTCCCTAGGGCAACACCAGCACAAAGTGGGTCCTCGTAATTTAAAAACAGGCTTGGCCTGCCATCTTCAAAGGTATCGTTTGGAAATTTGGAGGACATTGCGACTACAACCCTATTTTACAGGTTCGAACCCCGAATCAGCAACCTTCCGGTTACGAGATCACTGAGATTACGACTGAGTTACTGAGGCCCCAGATGAGAAAGTAACAACTTATGGGGACCCGTGCTATGGCTCGACGATGCTAAAAGAAGTATTTGCAGGTATCACAGCATATATAACTATGCTCAGAAGGGCGGTGAAGTTAAATAAAACAACTAGTTCTAGACACAGGCATTTATTTAAGAAAGTATAATGAAAACAATATCTTAGAGTGAATGTGGAGAAAACAAAATATATGTATTGTGGTAAGATAGAAACCATACTCAAATTCTTTGAAATAGATTCTTTTAAATTTGAATCTGTTTTACCTACCTAGGATCAGAAATAAACTGCGAAAATGACATAAATCTTGAAATTAGAAAAAGAATTACTGCAGCCAATTAGTGTTTCTTTGGTTTAAGATCACTACTGAAATCCTACTTGATAAAAAGAAACACAAAGATATTACTGTATAAGGTACTGATCAAGTCAGTTTTGACTTACGCCTCGGAGACTTGGACCCTAACAAGAAAAGAAGAGAAGATGTTGGCAATCTTCGAAAGGAAAACCCTGCGAACCATCTTTGTTGCTGTCTTTGAAAATAACAACTGGAGAAAAAGATATAATTTTGAATTATATAAGATCTTTAACAGTGATGATGTTATCAAATCTATAAAGCTGAATAAAATGAGATGGGCAGTATATGTAATGAGAATGAGCCCAGAACGAACAACTTTGAGGGGTTTTAATGCACTCCCTTCCAATAAAAGACTAAAAATAAGGTCTAAGAAACGGTGGAAAGACTGTGTGGATGAAGTTTTTGCCATCTTAAAGGTAAAGAACTGGAGATCAATTGCTGGGGGTAGGGCAGATTGGGAAAAGCTTCTAAGGAAGGCCCAGGCCCACAAAGGGCTGTCGTGCCAATGATGATGATGAATGAAAACAATAAATAAGCATCATCATAAGCAAACATCAGCACCTTCGATGACAACCGAGCTATCTGCTATTGTCACACTGACTTATATAGTCAGACAACATATACAGATATTTGCATATTAAAAAGATGATGTGTCGCCACATATAAAACTATGATAATTATAAAACTTTACAAATATCAATACAAATGAATGAATTCATGTTACAGTGGGAAAATACATTACAATAAATTATATACAAAACACTTTACAAAGACTAATATATACAAGACATATTTAGGAAGACTGAAAATTACGTCAACGCCCTTAAACAGAAATTATGCATATGACGACAATCTTCTGCAAATTCGTAATCACCACAAACTTATTTATTTTATAACCGTATTCTTTAACATATAGCCGTTAGTGCAAATGTACTACATATTTCGCTAGACAGAAAATTTACGATACATTTTTTAAGGAGTAAATGCTTGAAAAATATAACAGATATTTTTAACATATGATTGAGTTTTCAATAAAATGATTGTAAAAGAACTTATATTACTTTAAAGCTATTAATATATTAATATCCATGATTCTTACTTTTGAGAATTATTGTAGCACATTTACAGGAGTACAGAAATATATTTTTGACGAGATATAGCTCAATGATTTTGTCTATATCTAAAAGTATTTCACTTTGTAAATAATATCTAAATGGGTTTTTAATATTTTCTTATAGTCAAAAATAATAGATGAATACGTAATATCACCACTTTTTTTCTTTGCAATGCAAACGGATTTAGAATGCCCGGGATGGAATATTCGATAATAAAGTTCAGATGTTTTAAACCAGAGGGACCTCTCACCTGCAAATAAAACACAAAAAAAGAGGAAACTGTAGAATCACGGTGTGTGGTTCTCGTCCTTTTTCGAGAGGATGGCAGGACAAGATCGATTCTTTATCCCCAAGTCCTCTTTCTAAGAATAGAGAACAGACATAAATAATTTTGCAGCAAGAGGAAGGCTTGGCTGTCGTGATGTTTTTCCTTTTACACATCATGGGTCGATGTTTTACAAAACTTCCTGCTGTCAAGTGATCAATGGATTCATTCATGACGTTTTCGTGAATCCGTATTAGTGAAACTGATGGAGAGATGATGGAGGAAAGCCCTTGAGTGAGATTATCATTCTTTTAGTTTCAGTGGTGCTGTTGTCTCCCAACCTTGTATCTTTAAGGATTTCTTTCTTGCATCTGTGAAAACATGAAGCGTGGATAATGTATACAACGAAATGCTCTTTGGGGTTTTTTGGGGAGGGGAGCTATGTAATTTTCTTTTCGTATTTAACCTAAAAGAGGATTTTTCTTGCAGTAGCTCCAGTTGTAGAACATATTTAGTTACATTTTTTTTTGCCTTCATTACCTTCTTATTGTAAAACGATGTAAAAGTTTTCCTAAGACAGCGAACTGATAGTTCATCATGCTGAACTGAATTCTCTTCATAATGCTGTAATAACCTTATATTTAAAGTAGTGAACATCGGTAGTAAACAAACAAGCAGACGTTTCACTTGCTGATCTTGGCATTGGTTAGACAGAAACAGACTAAACATATTCTGCTCAAAGTGATAAACAGGACAACGAAAGTAGTATTAACACATTGTGTGGTGGTACATTTCGCAATGGAATTGTACCAGGAGCGGGCGTTTTACGAGTAAATTTAGTTATTCAGTTAAATCACAATAGATCAAAAATTACTTAATTTTTCTTATTTTATATTGAAATATATAAACACACACATGTACATATACATATAGCTAGATAGATAGATATAGGGAGGTAGATATAGGGAGGTAGATATAGGGAGGTAGATATAGGGAGGTAGATATAGAGAGGTAGATGTAGATGTAGATAGATATAGAGAGGTAGATGTAGATGTAGATAGATGTAGATGTAGTTATAGTTAGAGATATAGTTATAGTTAGATAGATATATATATATAGATAGATAGATAGATAGATAGATAGATAGATAGATAGATAGATATATCTAGATATATCTAGAGGTATAGGTATAGATGTATCTAGATATATCTAGATATAGGTATAGATGTATCTAGATATAGATAGGTATAGGTATAGATGTATCTAGATATAGATAGGTATAGGTATAGATGTATCTAGATATAGATAGGTATAGGTGTAATATAGGTATAGATGTATCTAGATATAGATAGGTATAGATGTATCTAGATATAAATAGGTATAGATGTATCTAGATATAGATAGGTATAGGTATAGATGTATCTAGATATAGATAGGTATAGGTATAGATGTATCTAGATATAGATAGGTATAGGTATAGATGTATCTAGATATAGATAGGTATAGGTATAGATGTATCTAGATATAGATAGGTATAGGTATAGATGTATCTAGATATAAATAGGTATAGATGTATCTAGATATAGATAGGTATAGATGTATCTAGATATATATAGGTATAGATGTATCTAGATATAGATAGGTATAGGTGTATATAGATATAGATTAGGTATAGGTATATCGATATAGATAGGATAGGTATATCTAGATATAGATAGGTATAGGTTGTATCTAGATATAGATAGGTATAGGTATATCTAGATAGATAGGTATAGGTATATCTAGGTATAGATAGGTATAGGTATATCTAGATATAGATAGGTATAGATATCTAGATATAGAATAGGTATAGATGTATCTAGATATAGATAGGTATAGGTATAGATGTATCTAGATATAGATAGGTATAGGTATAGATGTATCTAGATATAGATAGGTATAGGTATATCTATAGATAGGTATAGGTATAGATGTATCTAGATATAGATAGGTATAGGTATAGATGTATCTAGATATAGATAGGTATAGGTATAGATGTATCTAGATATAGATAGGTATAGGTATAGATGTATCTAGATATAGATAGATATAGGTATAGATGTATCTAGATATAGATAGATATAGGTATAGATGTATCTAGATATAGATAGATATAGGTATAGATGTATCTAGATATAGATAGATATAGGTATATCTAGATATAGATAGATATAGGTATAGATAGATAGATATATAGATATAGATATAGGTATAGATATAGGTATAGATATAGGTATAGATGTATCTAGATATAGATATAGGTATAGATGTATCTAGATATAGATGTATCTAGATATAGATAGATATAGGTATAGATGTATCTAGATATAGATAGATATAGGTATAGATGTATCTAGATATAGATAGATATAGGTATAGATGTATCTAGATATAGATAGATATAGGTATAGATGTATCTAGATATAGATAGATATAGGTATAGATGTATCTAGATATAGATAGATATAGGTATAGATGTATCTAGATATAGATAGATATAGGTATAGATGTATCTAGATATAGATAGATATAGGTATAGATGTATCTAGATATAGATAGATATGTGGTTAAAGAAATGACGTCGTAATGCTAGAAAACAAGGCTATTTTAACCTATTTTTTATGTGATAAACTTATAAATTTAATCCCCTGCTCTTAGCCGGGGAAAATAGGGCTCAAGATAATGGCATGAAAAGCTCGAAAACGGGGGAAGAGGTGGATTTCAAAATTTTAAAGACTTGCTTTGAATTTTGCTAACCCTAACTCATCAAGAATCCAATATGGATGCTCCTATCCATTCCAGATCCAACCACTTCATAAATTCGAGGACAGGCGGAGAAATAACTTAGGCTATTATTATATAAAGGATTTATAAGTTTTTCCATTACAGAGAAAAAATAACATATAATGAAAATTTTACTTAGTAATCGTAGATTAATACACAATTTTTGTTATACACTATTTTATAAAATGATGGATACTTTAAAAGTTTCTGATTTACAGAAGAAAAAACTATTTATATTTAATTTTATATAAAAATATAATTTCTTATATTCACATTTCAAAAATTACCTTGCAGGTAAATATTTTTTTTTTCAATTTTTTGTCATTTTTAAAAATATATCACTGGAAATGACAAAACAAAATTTTTATAAAGTTAGGATGTTATTAACACATTGTATGAGAGACACGTACTAGTACATTTTTTGACGATTGATACTTGAGTGCGGTCACGTACTAGTTAGTACGGGTAAGTGTAA
Source organism: Pardosa pseudoannulata (assembly GCA_032207245.1). Classification (NCBI taxonomy): domain Eukaryota; kingdom Metazoa; phylum Arthropoda; class Arachnida; order Araneae; family Lycosidae; genus Pardosa; species Pardosa pseudoannulata. The sequence goes on along the minus strand of CM063506.1, from coordinate 53,456,435 downwards.
CAACATGTTGGTTTGTAGGTACAAACATAACGGTATATACAGGAAAACGAAGCCGAATTTTCTTGTCTACTACATAGATTCTGGAAAAATTTAGACAAATAAAAACTAGTTTTTACATCGGTCGATGCGGCACCACAGAACATAATGGTTGATTAAAAAAATCAATTTAGATTTAAAATTAACATTTTATTTATCCTTGCGAAAATGATATTATATATACATGTATATTTATATATTATTTATATGCATATATATTTGTATTTATATATATTTGTTTACATATTTCAGTATAAAATACGAAAAGTTGGTTAAAAAAAATTAAATAATTTTCGATCTATTGAGATTTAACTGAATACCTAAATTTATGCACAATACGCCCGCTCTCGGTACAATTCCGCTGCGAAATGTACCCGAACACCATCTGTTAATAAACTTGTAAAAAATCCTTCTAAAAGAAGCAGAACATTCGATTTTATAATGAATCAAAAAATGACTTATGATGATTTTAAAACTCGAAAGGTTCTATGTTCCCTAACTAGCTGCTTATGTATACGCTTTCTCCTCGTGTGCTCCGAATTCTATCTTAATCCTTGAAAATTTAAGATATTTCTCAAGAGGCTATTGAAGAATTCGCAGATTACTTTTTACAGCTGTCCAGTTGACCAGACTAAATTGGTTTAAATAAGAGGTGATTTGACGGAAGAAATGGAGATAATAGACGTCTTCCTGCTTGTAACTGACAGTTAACAAGGCATCATAGTGAAATAATCAAGATCTTTCAAAAAGTCGAGGAAAATCAAAATGTGAAACAACCGAAGTATTAAAGCATTGATTTCCGCTTTCGCATTCCGTAATCATAACGAAAAAGTTTTAATTGAGAAATCATGCTTGTACTTTATTTTTGTTTTACAATTTAGATGTCACATTTAGACATGTTAGATTCAACTAAAATTATATTGGTAATTAGGTTGGAGTATATCAAAAGACACCGAATTTTAAAAAAAAAAATTCTTTGGATGCCAGAATACGTCATTTTAAATATGCAAAAGTATATAAATGAAAAATTATTGCAAAAAAGTATTTTATACCCCAAAAATATTTTTATAAATATTGTAAATTTGCACAAAAATTACCTTTACATAAAGAATTAATAACTATCTTTGTAATCTACCTCGTAAAACGTCTGTCGAAAGCTGACCGATTGGTTAGGACGCTGATCGTCGGTACCAGAGTTCGTAAGTTCGAATCCCATTATGGCATGGATGTTCGTAGCCGTTCGTAATCGACTTTAAGCAGTAGGTCTCGGTCTCATTAGCCCTCGTGTGCAAAACAGTAGACGGTAGCGTTCCAAACAAAACAAAACTCGTAAAACGTCTACCTACGTAAATCTACCTCGGGTGTCTCCAATTTGTATCATCAATTTCATAAATCCATAAGTTTCAGTTATAATCCGATTATACATCCTAAAAAGGAAATTTTGATACGAAACTTTAAATTAGTACTTCCATTTTGTAAGGATACAACCAGACAATTGTGTTAATTGAAGTGTTGTAGGATGGCATCAATCAACAAAACTATCTAACCATTTGAAGGATGTGTGCGATGTCTATATCTTCAGCTGAACAGCCATAGAATACCATTGGATGGTGCTAAAAGCTACCAAATATTTGATTACAAAATATCGTGTGAAACAAAACGCGTCAAATGAATCAATTTTAAAGGCGTTACACTTTGTATCCTAACACCTTAATACAGTTCTTTTAAAAAAGGCCGGCCAAAAAAATCAATTTTTTTAATGTAAAAAACACAATTTAGAACGTTGTCTTGCCAAGAAAATTACAAAAATACAAAAATAATCAAAATTTTTATTGCAATTTTGGATTTTGATAACATTGCAGAAAATAGTCGAATATTGTAATATTACACGCACATGGACTTTTTTTAAATCTTTCTTTTGGAATTCCCATTTCAGAATAAACATTATTATCAGTAAAAATACTTATTTATACTTTTAAAACATAAATAATAATATTTATAAAATTAATCAAAATTTTCTTTTGTGAGATATATTGCGAAACAAGATGCAGCACATAGCCCAACATTGCAACTGTTACGCATGTAACGACTCTTTTCTTTAACGACTCGTATCTGCAAAAGTACAACGCCTCTCGAATTAACTCGAGTGTTCACAGTTTGACCAGTTTAGCTCGCTCGAGTTAGTTGGAGCGTGCACGTTAAGGGTATACCTTTCCTCAAAGGGTTAAAGCTCTCTGTATAAATGACATTAAGTTTTGGTTTGTTTGGAGAGCTCGGTTTGCTTTTTTTCAGCACGAGGCCTAATGAGACCGGGACCTACTGTTATAAGCCGATCACAAATGGCTATGAACATCTATGCCCCGATGGGATTTGAACCTACGAACACCAGTACCGAAGATTAGCGCAATAACCATTCGGCCGTCGTTTTAAGTTTTATTTGTGTCGTGAATCTGCAATACGATGATTTAAAGTTATGAAAGTTATAAAAATTTTCATAAAACTTACTATTTTTAGTTTGTATTAAAAGTTTAATTTGACTAAAAATGCTATTTAGATTATGTAATTTTATAGTAGAGCTTCCACTGTGTGAAAACTGGGCATGAATTTTTTATATAAATTTTGGATGGTAGTGTTTCACTGAAAGTTTTAATTAAACTAGACATATTTTTAAGATCATATTGTGGTTGAAAATTCAGGCTTAAAATTTGGTACTTAGTTTTTTGTTATGAAGTTTAAATATCAAATTTAGACCAAAAGGTTAATTATATTGGAGTATTAAAAACAACTTTTCTTCGTGTGAAAATTAAGTATAGTATTTTAGTTTGAACTAAATGTTTAATTAAACTTAAAATACGCTTTATTTAGATTACAGCAATTTTTAAGCATATTTTAGATAATTAGCCCGATGCAAATGTGTGAACTAGTTTTCAGAATTCCAACCAAATATGAGAAGGTAATTTCACGAATTTCACAATGTTTGAAATTATGTGGTTAATTTTATTTTATATACACCATAATCTAAATATCTAAAATATTAAATTATCAATAAGAAAAAAGTACAGCATAGATTGATAAATGTACAGCAAAACTAACTTAGCCTTGAAATTTAAAATTATTATTCTGAAGGTATGGTCCGAAACCTAATCCTTTTTACATTCTGCTAACTGTTTAATAAAAGTTTTCTTGTTTCCGTTTGTATATGAAAGTACAGTCTTGGCAGCTATATCTGGCAAAGCTTGGCGGGTTCTTTTGATTTAGAGCCAAAATAATTCTAAACCGTTTCAAATAAAGCGATAAATGTCGTCTAATAACAAATCGAAATAGCATCTTTTTCCTCGTACATTGGTATATTGGCAGATATGCTTAGAGCATTTGAGGCCAAGACGTCGACAGTAGTATGTGAACAGAGAGAAACTCTAGTAAAAAAATTACAGATGATTTAATGTAATAAAATAATAATTCAAAATTATTTCCCACAAACAAATTTATACTTAGAATCATGTTTAAGGATGTTTCAGTTCTGACGGAGCAAACCTTGAAAAAGTCGACAAAACTTCAATTCCAAGAGTCTAACCTTTTTTATCACAGTGTTGCATTACTGCAGCATACGCAAAAAATGCCATTTTCTCCTTAAGTTTTAAAAAACTGTTTTGTTCATTGTCGCTTGAACCCTTCAGTTAGCATGAATATATGGTAGAATTAATATCAATTACCACATTGTATACGGGACACATACTAGTACGTTTTCTGACGATTGATACTTGAGCGCGGGTCACGTACTAGTACGGGTTAGTGTAACAACATGGTTTGTTTGAGGGTACAAAAATAACGGTATATACAGGAAAACGAAGCCGAATGTTCTTGTCTACTACATATTCTGGAAAAATTTAGACAAATAAAAACTAGTTTTTACATTATTAGTTTTATGATTGCTCTTTTCATTTTTTATAATGTAAAAATGTTTATATATAACATAATTCGAAAAAAAAATAAAATTATATACTACTATTTCTATAAGAGTTTTTATATTTACGATACTATTATAAATTTATCCACTAAAAAATATATTTTTTATTTACAAAAATCTTATGGTTGTTATTTATATATTTCTATTTATATATTTGTTTATATATTTCAATATAAAATACGAAAAGTTGGTTAAAAAATGAAATAATTTACGATCTACTGAGATTTAACTGAATAACTAAATTTAAGCACAAAAAGCCCTGGTACTATTCCACTGCGAAATGTACCAGCACACAATGTGTTAACAATAATATAAATGCACAATGGTGAAACTATGCAATGCCAGAGGCTTTAACCCTTTGCATCACCGTGATGCATATCTGCAACTTACGCAAATGTCATTAACTCAACGAGTTTTAAACTTTTAGTTGATTGCTGCTGTAACCCTGAAATTAACGATTTAATCATTGAATCCGTATCAAATGTTGATACTGAATTTAATTTAATTTACATTTCATTTATCATTAAGTTTCATTTATCGTTAGGTTAAAATGCATGTAATTATTACTGAAATAAATTTCAGAAATTTTTATAATTATATATATTGCTTGCGAATGCAGTTTTATGCTCTTTGTGTACCAATAAATGTTGTGCAAAATAATTTACAATATTTATAATAAATACTTAATTTTTGTCTGTAGAAAATGCGTTTTTGCAATTTTTTTTTATTTTGAATTGATTATTGCATGCTTGAAATAATTTTAACTGTTACTAGCTGTTTTCATACAGAAATAATTGCAATCGTGCTGCGATTTTAAACAAAATTTTATGATAATGTTTTGTCAAATACGCCAAAACATTCGTATTTTGTTATATTTCATAAACAAGACAAAATATTATTTTCACTATTTCGAAAGAATATCAAAACGAAAAAAAAAAAACTTAGATAATAAGGCAATGTCACGCAGCAGGGCACATCTCAACTTATACAATTTTGGCTTTAGTTACAAACAGAAGGACAGTTTGTTTCCATATTGGCTCTTGTAAGTATAAAAAATGAATGGAAAAGACATTATAGTAGTTCGTGACGTTGCACAAAATTGCTCTATACTCAACAGACGGTCTGAAGTACGTTATGACTATTTGTACACGATGGCACATGTTGGGCCACAGCAAGCTATTATCAGTGTGAAGAGGGATTATAGTGGTCGATGGTGGTGGACAATGTAAATGGTGATGGTGAAGAATGGTTTTGAGAAAGCAATTTTTCCAAGCATTAAAGACTGCCAGTATGCGCCACTGAAGTACACAGTAGATGACCCACTCGCATCAATCAAGTCTGGACCATCTAATGGCCCAGTGTGTAGAGCTAATCAGTAAAGACTTGGTGATGGCCGCCATCATAACGACCCCTGCAGTGACCTTTCAAGGGTGCTAGTGTAGAGGAAACATTTTATCTTATAGTTCGGAGGTGCACTATAAAACGATAAATTTGCACAAAATGCCATAGAAACGCAGGGAATCAAAATTCTTTTTCATTCTATCTGATAGTTCGTTATAGCCGGGTTTGCTATAACTAGATTCGACTGTATGCAATTTATAATTTGTAACTCTTTAATAACATATCCATTTACACCTGGTTTAGAGTATTCTACTGAAGCTTCATTAGCGATTTATGTTCATTCAGATTTCTTGATAATCAGGTCATTGTTTTGTCTGTATTCTACGAACATGGGAAATTTAAAAGTCGTTTAAGATGTTAGCCGCTTTGTTGATTGGAATCTGTTCAAAAATGTCATGCCTCGTTGGTTTATCTAATCTAGATGGTTTTAGTGTTGATAGAAATTGTGTCCAATAAACCAAAGAAAAGTGTACGCAAAACTCATAATACACGTACTCAGGATATGAATATGTTCTGCATTTCATTTCATGCCTGGCTTAACAAGAGGGGTTAAAACAATGAAAGCTTTAGCATCAGAGCTGTTTGATTTGTAATTTTTATAGGGAATAAACTAGTTTTCTCGGCATCTATTAAGTAAGAATGATAAGGATCTTTAATATCAGCTCTATAAACTGTTTATACTAACAAATGACTGGGAAAAATTTGTATAGCTATTAACGTAGGTTGTTCTGTTTAATCTAAACTAAAAGAAAAGTTCTATTCAAATATGCTGAGAATTCAAAGCTCTTCAAAATATTCTTGTGGGATTCAAAAATTCGTCAAATTTTTGATGGTCTACAAATAAATGTTTAATTATATATGTTGCTACAGGATGAGAATTTTAATAATTCATGTTAAGATTCTCCGTTGTATCTCATATATTTCAAATGGTAGTCTTAACTTTATGGAATAAGTATGGTTTAACGCTTGTTTTTGGAAAAGATTTTTTCAACAAATTGAGTTCCAAAATAAATGGGTTTCTTGAATAGATATTACGAAATCACCTAATTTCTGGAAAATCAAATCTTTGTCACTTGGATGAACTAATTTATATAACAGATTTTTATGTATCAGAACAAGAGTGGTGAGGAATTTAACCCATTAACGAGCAGATATTTCTGATGACTATATATTAGTAAATACCTAACATAGAAGCTATTATAGACACCTGGAAGTAAAACAAAATATGAAATTTAAACACCTTTAAATATGACATCAAGTTATCATTAGTGAGGAGGTGTCATTTTAAAACATAAGATGTCTTAAAAAAAGGAAAACTTCGTGATAAGAGATTTATTTGCTATCATATATGAGAAAAGTACTGAAAAGTGATGACTTATTACATATATATCTATTCGCCATGATTTTGACCGGTATAAGTTCAGAATACCGGTCATAATACGGTTCCTATTCTAAGCTTGAAAATCATAAACTGCCGATCGAAATGACAAAATTATAGATAAGATCATATTTGAAAACTTGGGAGATTATTCATAAGATTAATATCTATTTCCATTAAAAAGGAAGAATCGTTTCCAGAAAACAAAAACTCTACAAACCATTTTTTTTTTACTGTCCTCGAATGAGGACGCTGGGCGTTAATGGGCTAATAGTTCTGTGATGCATACAAATAATTTTATGTATCTGAAAGTAAAAATAGCTTTAAACACTTTTCTCAAAGTTTTAACACTTTGCGACACGCTATGCTTAATTACTACTTAAATTTAAAAAAAAATTACTTAAATTTTTCATTCATTTCATTCCTTTCACATGCACGTGGGGGAGATCAATTAGAATTGTAAAAAATATGTAATATATTGATAATCGGGCCTCATAGACAGGTACTTAAAAAAATTCACATCTTCGCAAGGGAGCCTCGAGTCGAGCAAAATTCTTTCGCGAGTTTTATTCTTTGACTAGCTTGGGATTGCAGCCACCATAATTAAAACCATAGAGCTATACAACACCCAGCTTCAATATGAAAATAAAATTCATTAAAAACTGAATTTGGCGTAAAATTTGCGCTTATGAAATATGACTCAGTGAAATATGTAAGACCTGTTTCAACTTTTATAAAATCACTAGTGGACCTGTACTTAAGTAAATCACTTATTTGTGATATTTAAGAATAAATCATTTAGTTATAAAAATATAAATTTTAAAAAATAAAACCGATAACAACGTGTTAGTTTTTACAACTGTGACATATAAAAATATCAATGGATCATGACGACTTTTAATTTATTTAAAATACAAACATCGTCAACATAAATTTAAAAAAAAATTATATTTACCAAGTAATAAAAATCTAGTTTAAAATATCAATACCTATAACAATAAATTAGTTTTTGTTTAAGAAATGGCAACTGAGAAATACAAATTTGATAGGAAACGGCGAGTTTATAATTACTGAAAACAAAAATCTCGCCAAGATAATAAAATAGAAAAAATATGCTTTTCTAAAAAATATGAGTTTAGCGTTTAGCAGATGCAAAAATATTATTACATACATATATATTTTCATAAATATATTTCTTTTCACTTGAATTTTAATAGCGTAGATACATTTTTATGTTAATCGGAATACAAAATATCAGGCGATAATAATGCCAACATTGGAAAACGCCTTCATATTTAGACGCCAACTCAACAATGGAAAGCGCGTGCCGCAAAATAAAATTGGTATTTTGGTTGTTTTTTCCGTGATATCTTTCGAACTAATTGGAATATCGTTACGCGAATGGACGAAATGACTTCCCCGGATTGTTCCGCGTCTTTTGGTAGCGCCCTTCTGTGTCCAGCGGTTCTTGAGGTGATAGACGCACATACATTCATAGATAGATAGTTACAATCAGATTTTAATATATAGGAAGATTTTTTTTAAATGAATTTTACTTAGGTAGTGTTTTGTCTAGTCGAAAAAATGTTTCGCTATTTATTTTTATGTCTAAGAATTATGTTTAAGAATTACTTTTATGAATTATGTTTAAGGATGTTTCAGTTCTGACGGATCAAACCTTGAACAAATCGACAAAACTTCAACTCCAAGATTGTTTAACCTTTTGCATCACCGTGTTGCATACCTGCAGCATACGCAAAAAAAAATGCCATTTTCTCAGTAAGTTTTAAAAAACTGTTCTGTTGATTGTTGCTTGAACCCTTCAGTTAGCATGAATATATGGTAGAATTAATATCAATTTCATTCACTGTAACGTAGGAATGTAATGAATGCTCGTTAAAAGTACATTTATATCTTTAAAAAAAAACAAAGAAATTTTATTGACTCTATAAGACTTTTTTAAGTTGCAATAAGCTAGCACTTATCTGCCGTTTCTAATAAAAAAAAACTTATGGTAAAAACATTAAAAAAAAGTTAATTTATATCTTCTCTTAAGCGCAAAAATTTGAAACGATTACAGTAAAAAACACGGTATATATATAACGATGTATAAAACGATTAGAGTAAAAAAAAGGTAAACTTAAAAAACATTGATAAAGTTTCCTTTCTCTACTGAAAACAGCTCAAGGGAACAATTAAATGGGCAATCGGTTTAACTAGAGAAAAATTCACGGCCCATTCAAACGGGGATAAAAAAAACTACTGAGCCTAACTTAACACCCTCGTTTTGCAATTCACTCGGAAAGAAATCGTAGAAGTAAAAAAACAAAAAAAGCAAATTATTTCTTTCAAACGATTGTTATTTTATTTTCTTCTTTTATTCTTTTACAGGGCAAAACCTCGAAAAGCTGTTCTTTCTACCCTCCGAGTAGAGTTGGCCGTTGCAAGAAACTTTTAATACTTTCAGCACCGGCTTTTTGATTTTTCTGTGACCTGCGTTTGTGCCAGGGGGCTAGTGCCCCAAAAAGCGGATAGTCTTCTGACCTCGGATTCCATAAGGCAAGACGGGAGGATCGCTCCGCGGGAAGGTAAGGTCATTACCACTTGTGTATAAATCGCTTCCTTCCGCGGTGTGTTGGGGCCAGCGGGAAATTAATGTCGGGATCGGAAGCAGCATTCCTGTCTGGATTCTGATGGGTTAAAATATTCTCTTAATAGGGGGTGATTTGAATCACTAATGCCGTGTCTCCTGGGTTGTAAACGATAGCTTTTAGGAGTAAATAACTGCTCTAGAAAAAGCTGGCATTTCGGGGAGAAAAATCGTTACCTTTCCACCAGCTGGTTTTGCCATTTTTTTTCATTAAAAAACATGTAGAATTGCACTTTAAATTACGCAAAAGATTCAGAACTTTAGAGAAATATTTTACCTATTTCTCTAAACCATATTTTTATATAAATAGCTTATATAAAAATGTGGAGAGTTTCTATTGCGTTGTATAGAATATTTAAGTTTTAAATTTAACCACAGGTTCTGAAAGACTACAGACTAATTTTTTAAAAACTAATAAGCTAATTAAATGTTGCTAAAAGAAATATTACACTATTTATTAAATAAACACACTAATAATTAAATGTTGCTAAACAAATATTAAATGATATCTTCTAGAAGTAAATAACTGCTCTATAAAAAGCTGGCATTTTGGGTAGAAAAAGCATTACCCTTCCACTAGCTGGTTTTGCCATTTTTTTTTCCATGAAAAGACACGTAGAATTGCACTTTAAATTACACAAAAGATTAAGAACTTTAGAGAAATATTTTACCTGTAATAGTTTATATAAAAATGTGGGTAGTTTGTATTGCGTTGTGTACAATATTTAAGTTTTAAATTTAACCACAGGTTCTGAAAGACTACAGACTAATTTTTTAAAAACTAATAAGCTAATTAAATGTTTCTAAAACATATATTACACTAATAATAACAACACTAATTATTAAGTACACATATTAATAATTAAATGTTGCTAAACAAATATTAAACGGTAGCTTTTAAGAGTAAATAACTTTTCTATAAAAAGCTAGCATTTTGGTAGAAAACGCATTACCTTTCCACCAGCTAGTTTTGCCATTTTTTTCATTAAAAAACAAGTAGAATTGCACTTTAGCAAAAGATTAAGAACTTTAGAGAAATATTTTACCTTTAATAGTTTATATAAAAATGTGGGTAGTTTGTATTGCGTTGTGTAGATTATTTAAGTTTTAAATTTTACCTCAGGTTCTAAAAGACTACAGACTAATTTTTTAAAAACTAATAAACTAATTAAATGTTGCTAAAAGAAAAATTACACTAATTATTAAATAAACACACTAATAGTTAGATGTTTCTAAACAAATATTAAACGATAGCTTCTAGGAGTAAATAACTACTCTATAAAAAGCTGGCATTTTGAGTAGAAAAAGCATTACCTTTCGACCAGCCGGTTTTGCCATTTTTTTCATTAAAAAACAAGTAGAATTACACTTTAAATTACGCAAAAGATTCAGAACTTTAGAGAAATATTTTACCTTTAACCCTTAATTTGGCATTGTATGCTGTGCCATACAAACTTTAAAAAAAATAAAGCGTTAAAGAAATATAATTTCAATATAGTTATTAATATTTATTCTCATAAACTAGTCACACTTTATGAAAAAAAATGCTTTTTGAGTGTTAGTAACACTCAAACATTCCTATTTCAGTATTTATTTCAATTCAGAATGTTTATTTATTTATTTATTTATTTGCCAAATAAAGGGTTAATAGCTTATATAAAAATGTGGGTAGTTTGTATTGCATTGTGTAGACTATTTAAGTTTTAAATTTAACCACAGGTTCTGAGGAACTACAGACTAATTTTAAAAAACTAATAAGATAATTAAAAGTTGCTAAAACAAATATTACACTAATTATTAAATAAACACACTAATAATTAAATTTTGCTAAACAAATATTAAACGATAGCTTTTTGGAGTAAATAACTGCTCTATAAAAAGTTGGCATTTTGGGTAGAAAAGGCATTACCTTTCCACCAGCTGGTTTTGCCATTTTTTTTTTCATGAAAAGACACGTAAAATTGCACTTTAAATTACGCAAAAGATTAAGAACTTTAGAGAAATATTTTACCTATTTCTCTAAACCATATTTTTATATAAATAGGTTAAATAAAAATGTGGATAGTTTGTATTGCGTTGTATAGAATATTTAAATTTTAAATTTAACCAAAGGTTCTGAAAGACTACAGACTAATTTTTTAAAAACTGATAAGATATTAAATGTTGCCAAAGCAAATATTACAGTAATAATAACACTAATTATTAAATAAACAAGCTAAGAATTAAATGTTTCTACACAAATATTAAACGATAGCATTTAGGAGTAAATAACTGCTCTTTAAATAGCTGGCATTTTGGGGAGAAAAAGCATTTCCTTTTCACTAGCTGGTTTTGCTATTTTTATTTCATTAAGAAACTTAAAATTGCACTCTTAAATTACGTAACCGATTAAGAACACTTAAGCCACTAAGAACTTTAGAGATATATGTTATTACTAGCATATAACCCGTCAAATGAAGGGATCAGGAAAATTTTTAATTTTCCAGCATTGTAAAGTACCCTATGAGGCAGGTAAAAAAAATGGTTTTTATTTTTAGCTGAGAATTATCTGGTACCCTCTCAATAATTTGTTTATCTTCATACTCCTCTAAAGGCTCCCAATACTGCGAATGCAGTTTAGAATCACCTCGAATTCATTTAGAAAGATAATTCAAATTTTCTTAGCTACATCGAAATTATCGTTAAGTTCTTCCTTTTTTTTTCCTACAGTAATTAATGGAAGTAAAGGAATAAAACTATCATTTCTAATACACCCTAGACGTATATAGAATTTGTTGTTAATACCGATGATAAATTTTTCATTGCAACAAAAATAATCGATGATTAAATTTAAAATTATCACATATGTACCTAATCTGTTATTTAAGCCAAATATAAAAGAAAGTTATTGACGTAATATCTAAGTTCAGTGATAAAACGTATGAAAATAATGCAGACGATATTTAAATATTTTAAAATAGGAAATTAAATGAGATGGAATGACGTCATAATGCTAGGAAAAATGTTATTTTTACCGTTTTATTTTTTGACAAATTGATAAATTTAATCGCCCGCTCTTAACAGGGAGGAAAATAGGGCTTGCGTATGTACCTAATCTATTATTTTAAGCCAAATATAAAAGAAAATTATTGACGTAATATCTAAGTT
>CM063506.1:53436356-53438856 GCA_032207245.1 Pardosa pseudoannulata | reverse complement strand
ATATGTATACATATATGTATACATATATACATATACATACATATACATACATATATATATACATATACATACATATATATACATATATATACACATATATATACACATATATATACATATATATACACATATATATACACATATATATATAATACATATATATATATATATATGTTATATGTATATATATGTATATATATGTATATATATAATATAAAGAGGGGTTGATCTCCGGAGGGGATAGGCTGATGTTTTGGATTTGTGAGGGGATGGTAACAGTAGCATGTTGTGTGTTAGATATTTTTATTTTTTGGTCTGTCTTGTTCTTTTTCACTTGGAAGTGCATCAACATGAAAATATATTTTATTTTAGATTTTTGTTTTACATACGTGCATGAAAAAACGTTCCATCATACAAAAATATTTAGTCTTGAGTTATTTTGTATATTTATAGTACCTATTATTTAATATATTTCATTTCACTGAAGTGGTCAAACAAAAAAAATCTTCATAACATTCTTATAAATTTGTTACTTTCTTTCTATACATATTAAAATATATATTTCAATGCATTTTTAAACATTTTCTTACAGTTGCATGAGATAACCGTCTCATCCTGTAATTTTTTTATGTGATTTTGTAGGTTTATTTATTCAGTTATTTTGTATAGTTTTTTTTATTTAGTTAATGTTTCTCACTGAAGTAAGTAAAACAAAATATATAGTAGCATTCTTATAAATATGTTGCATTCAGTCTAAACATTTAATAAACACAAAATACTATTCTGCATTAATATTAACAAATGAAAAAAAATTATGATTTAATAAATTATTTTAAATATCTAATTTATTATGAGACTTATATAAGTAGTGTGTGCAAATATATATATATATAAACATACATACATGCATATACACACACACACATATATATATATGTGTCTATACATACATATATTCAACTGTACATATGTACGATTACGTATATTTACGTATATATAGATATAAATGAAGAATTCACTATATACTATTTGTATGTATGTTATGTATGTATGTATGTATATATATAAATAATATATATATAATATATATAAATATATATATATATATGTACACTCCAAAATTATCATGATTAAACTATGTCTTTAATTATTATTAGTTTTTATTTTTATTTCTAATTTTTAATTTTTTTTTTTTTTTCCTAGACAAAATGTCTTAAATAAAAATTCCTCTACTTAAAATTCTTACTTATATTTAAAGCTTTCTCGGCAATAGATGTAAATTTTTTTGTCCTATCATTTATTCATACAAAAATCAGTTTCATAACATTATAATATTTATAATATAACATATAATAATATATACATGTTATATTTGGTCATATGTATAATATTAATATGTGTTAGTCTATTTTTTGTTTTTTTTTTTATTTTCACTTCCTATTAAATTATTTTTTAGCAGTTCCTCAATAAATTTTTTTTTTTTTTTTTTCTAATTTTTTTTCTTTTTTTTCATAAAAAGATATAAAATATAATAAATTTATATATTTGTTTATATAAATTTAATAAAAATTGAAGCAGTGTCGTCGTGTAGAATTCATTTTGTTTGGATTTTTGTCGTGTTAACGTATTAAGATATTTTTTATATTTTTATATTTTTTTACTTCTATAAAATTGATTTTAAATATTTTTAAAATAAGTATATTTTTCTTTGTTTCTTTAAAACTTTAAAGTTAGGCAAGAAAAGGGGGTATGTACATGGATAAAAAATCTTGTATCATAAAAATATAAATTAAATTATCTTTCCTTTAAAAAAAATAACTAAAATAGTGTCACAAAAACCAATTACAAAAATTAAAAATTGATTCATTTTTAAAAAACTGTGATCTAATAAAAATTTTTCTTTTTTTTTTACTTGTACAAATATTCATCTCTATTGTTTATTATTAATTTTTTAGTATAAAAAAAAAATAAATTTTTCTGATTTTTATATCTTATATTTTCTTATATTATAAAATTATCATTTTTTAATATAAAATTTTAATTAAAATATATATAAACTAAAATAATAATTCCATTTATTTCTTTATTTTTATAAATTATTTTTTTTATATAGGTTGTGCATAATGAATAATTAAAAATAATATATAAGTGTATTCTACGGGATTTAGGTTTTATATACTGTCAGATGTTCAATTTAATCGATGCTTTAAAAGGTGTATTGGCAAAAATTTATAATGTAATTATAAAAAATTACATGGATGAAAGAAAAATGTTTTGATTTAATTTTTAAGTTTTACTGTGAGTTATTCTGTAGATGTAATTTTTCTTATTTTTGACTTGACTAAAACAAAGCAAACAAAAAAAAATTCTTAGTGCTGATTTTATAAAATTTCGTTTAGTCTATATATTATATAAAATTATTTTTTACCTGAAACAATTTTCTTTCTTAACTAATATTTTGTGTAAACAACTATGAACAAATTATTACTCTCTACTAAAT
>CM063506.1:53426356-53428856 GCA_032207245.1 Pardosa pseudoannulata | reverse complement strand
AAATGAAACAAGTTTTTTAAATAAAAATTAAATGGTTATTTCATGCACAGTTTTTCATTATTAAATCATACTGGAAGGGGTTAATAGTGGAACGCAAATTAACCCTTTTCACTCGAGGGCTCCGGAGCGAAGCCATTTAAAATTTGTCTTCAAACTCGAAAGCTCCGCTACGGAGACAATGCAAATAATTTTCAGTTTTTAACATAAGAACAAAAACAAACCGTAAAAACTAATTATATTGCATTTTCTTCGTAGCAGAGCCCTCGAATCTGAAGATAAATTTTAAATGGCTCCGCTCTGGAGCCCTCGAGTGCAAAGTGTTAAATATGCTCCGATATTTTCGAGGCAAATTTAAATCTGGTAAAACGTTAGCGTAAAATAAAAGATACAATGTGTTTGCAAACATATTGTCCAAGGTACAATGAAATTATTTACTGCATTACTGTTCCATTTTATGACTTATTTAGGTATACGTTCAAAACTATGGGTGTATGTATAAGACTTAGGTGTGTGTGATAAGTATTTTTTATGAGATTTAAAAGTTCGCTGTACTTTGGATTAAGAATTGGAATATTCCAAAAAAAAAATTCTGACTACGTTACTGACAATGGTAACAACAACAAAAAATTTAGGGGAGCATAGTACCTTTCGATCTGAAAAGTGTCCATTAATAAACAGCCCATTTTTGAGTCAATGTGGAATAAAATGATCTGCTCTATTTAAAATAAAATTTTTCCTCGTTTAGCTATTGTCTAAATCAAGGATTCCCAACCATTTTTATACTTTAGATCACATTCTAAACACCAGTAGGGAGAAGAGCACATTTGTTTTCAAGGTCATTTTATTGGTGGGTGTAATATGCAATTATACACAATATATAAGAAAATTATTTAAGAAACAGAATTTTAAGTTATAAATATTACTGATTGTACACGTGTGGAAAATAAATAATTAGTAAGTGTATTATTGTCTAAACGATCTGGCCTAGACTACACAGTACAAGAATAATTAGTAATACAAACAAGACTGTAAAAGTTCTTTACTTTCAAATTTGTTGGTATAAAAATGCCTTACGAAAGCGAGATATCTGGAAATCCTGGTTAAAATTATAAACAACTAATTTATTTCAAACAAACACGGCTACATTGTTTACTTAATTATTATTGAAAACTTAATATTTTTATCGTTTTTCGACACACAAGCACGTGTAAAACACAGGCATAGGGTTTGGAACCTCTGGTTCTGATCAATAAGGGTCTAAAACTTTTATATATGAAATAACACATTTTAAAAAAATTAAATTGTTTCTACATCAATGATTGTTAAATTAATTCAGCAATATCATTTATTTTCAATTCATATTGAGGAAATAGTATGTATAAAGTATTCAGAGGTTTTTATTGTTAAGTTAATATAATTGGGCTTGGTTATCTTTCTAATAAAAAAAATAATTAAGATAATTTTATTATTGTATCTATTACAGTAAAACATCTTTCATTACATTTATAGGTATTAAATTTTCTAGATTGATGAATTCAGTTAGAATTTATAACCTGATTAAATAATCTGTAATAAATACACATCAAAGCATATTCATACATTGATGCGTGCACATATATTTAATTATATTCATGTACATTCATACATTGATATAATTATTATATTAATCATTATATTAATGGTTAATGATTATAATTATATAATAATTATATATTTAATTATATTGTATATTCATATATTGATATAATAATTATACTAATGATTATATTAATGATTAATGATTATAACTATGTAATATTATATCCATACATTGATATAATTAAATATTTTGTTCAAATTATTTACTTTTCACTGGCAATACAAGTTTTGGCCTTTAAATGCATAGGCGTCAAAAAACACCATGTGGTCATAAAAGGTATGCACCAAACGTAGTAAAATAGTGTTAGAATACTCAAGATTATGCAAAAAAATTATGAAAATTTTCAAACTCTTTGAGTTCAAACTCAAAGAGAACTTTTTCACGATAGCTAAATAACATGTCTTTATTGGTTATAATGAAAAAGGATAAAGCAATCGATACAGGGGAATTTTGAAAAAGAAAACTCTCTGTTATACTGCTGCCGGCAAGATAAATTAGAATGTAGATGTTACCTGCAATCTACATTAATTTGCGTATATTTTAAATTATATTGCGTAACCTACAACTTAACGTGATCTCAAAAATAAGTTTTATATAATGAATTCATACAGAAATTTTGTGATGTAAGAAATTGAAAAACTCTTCTGAATCTGAAAAGGAACAGTAGAATGAAATTATAACTAACTAGCATATATCCCATCATATGAAGGGATCAGTAAAAGTTTTAATTTTCCAGAATTGTAAAGTACGCTATAAGGCAGATAAAAAAAATGGTTTGTTTTTTGGCTGAGAATTATCTGGTACCCTCTCAATAATTTGTGTATCTTCATTTTCCTCAAAAGTCTCCCGATACTGTGAATG